>CM038794.1:99237880-99313453 GCA_021764765.1 Vicia sativa | reverse complement strand
GATCACCTGCACGTTATCCACACGGAGGCAACATTCAAACAGAAGGGTCGAGATATCATAACAATATAAAAGAGAATATGATAGCGGATAGATAAAGTATGACGTCCATAATCATAATAATCATGCTTTATACACCAACATCAACACACATCACAAATTCAATAATCACACCCAACGGTTCATTAAATCACATATTAGTCACCAACGACGTCATGAAGTCAATGAGATCAACTTCTCTAACTATATATGTATGTGGTACCATATCAATGTCGCTATGCCATTTAGGCTACACCGTCACTTTCCATTTAGGCTTCACCGTCTTCTGTCATTAAGGCTACACCGTCGTTTATGAATATGTAATGGAATGAAAATATGTCGTAATAAATCATGAAACGACACAATACACGCCACCTAACAAAAATCAACATTTTTATTACACTGTTATTTATACAACGTCACAACATTGTCGCATCATGAGAACTCTTCATTTTCATCACCGTATTCACAACTTCATAATTACCACGAACATCAATATAAAAGAAAATCCACAAAATCCCTTCATGTTATTTTAAAACTATTTTTCTTAGTTAGGAAATATTTTTAGCTTCCCGTAGGTTCGATGGTGCGTCAATAGAACACCAGAGTAAAAAGTTATGAGTTTTTAAAGATTTTCAAAATTTTCATTTTCACTCAGCGGTAACTGGTTACCCCCTAGTGGGAACCAATTACTATCAATTTCAAAAAGGCAGTCATTCTGCCAACAGAATCGGGGAACCCAGTTACCATATATGGTAACCGGTTACCCTTCACAAAAATTCCCAAAAACCTAAATTTTACACGCGGTAAACCGATTAACCTTGGTGGGAACCGGTTACTGCTACTAATTTTTTCAGAAAATTCTGCAACATTCTTGTTGCAATTTCAATCATCCCCAAACCTTTAAAACCCAACTTTTCCAACATAATATAGTAGAATTTTTCTACCAAACATACAATAATCATATCTATCATTTGGGGTTTACTTCATAACATCAAAATGCAAGGTTTTCTCATCAAATCATCATTGTTTATCATCACGCACAAAATTCACCACACATCAAAATTCACATAAAGGATGATTAAACAATTATTCAACCTAACTCTAACATAACCCACCATCATATAATCCCTTATAGAGTTAGAACCTCACCTTTACCTTAGGTTCTTGGTTAATTTTCTTGATTCCTACAATGAATCTTCTTGCCCTAACTTGATTGCTCTTCTCTTTTCCTCGTTCATCCTCTTCTCTGGTTTTTCACGATCGAGTAGAAATTGTGATTTCTATTGTTCTTCTTATGACTATTTAACCCTTAGGACCCTTATTTCATAATACTAAACTTTCCCTTCATTAATCAAATTATTATTTAAATCCTAATAATAATAATAATAATACTAAAAATCTTAATATTAATATTATTAATAATTATCTATTATTCTCTACCTACACCCCAAGTCTCTACAGTCTTAGTCACACCCCCCAACACTTCGTCACTTATAAAGTTCTAAGCCGTCCAATCATCAACAACGCATCATAAACACATCAATTCATAAAAATGCACCAAATCATCTATTTATTTTAATAAAATAAAATCAAGAGCTCCAGTTAACCGATTCAAGGGAAGAACAATCAAGAACGATCGTGGAAGAAGAATTCACGATGACAGTGAGTTATGGGAATGTGAATTATCCAGCAAGTCCACCAATTCCGGAAGTAGATATAGAATTGGTGCAAGTAGATGAAGGTTTTATTCCGTTGTCAAGGTCTTTAGGATATTGTAAATGATGGATTAAAAGCTCTTGAAGAAGACGCTTTAGAAGAAGACAAGAAGAAACACACATAATTGGAGAAGTTGAGTTATAAATAATTATTCATAATTCATCAATGTCGGAGTTCATAGAATTTTGAGAAAGTAAGTGATTCAATCGCAAAGCCCGGAGATTCTTGCAAACTCCTTTGGTGGTGCACAAAAGGTGAAAGAGGTGAGGTTACAAACTCACAAGAGAACGTATGAATTACTTCAGATGAAAGATAATGAAAGCATATCTAATTTCTTCACTAAGGTTACAAAACTAGTGAATCAAATCAAGACATGTGGAGAAGCATTAACAACAAGAGTTATTGTTTCCAAGATTTTGAGATCTTTGGCCCTAAGTTCACCAACGTGGTGGTGGCTATAGATGAAGGGAAAGATTTGTCGAAGTCGGTTACCCCCTGGTGGGAACCGGTTACTGCTGCTAATTTTTAGAAAATTCTGCAACATTCTTGTTACAATTTCAGCCATCCCCAAACCTTCAAAACCCAATTTTCCCAACATAATATAGTAGAATTTTTTTACCAAACATACAATAATCATATCTATCATTTGGGGTTTAATTGATAACATCAAAATGCAAGGTTTTCTCATCAAATCATCATTGTTTATCATCACGCACAAAATTCACCACACATCAAAATTCACATAAAGGATGATTAAACAATTATTCAACCTAACTCTAACATAACCCACCATCATATAATCCCTTATAGAGTTAGAACTTCAACCTTACCTTAGGTTCTTGGTTAATTTCCTTGATTCCTCCGGTGAATCTTCTTGCCCTAACTTGATTGCTCTTCTCTTTTCCTCGTTCTTCCTCTTCTCTGATTTTTCACGATCGAATAGAAATTGTGATTTCTAGTTTTCCTCTTATGACTACTTAACCCTTAGGACCCTTATTTCATAATGCCAAATTTGCCCTTCATTAATCAAATTATTATTTAAATCCTAATAATAATAATAATAATCTTAATATTAATATTACCAATAATTATCTATTATTATCTACCTACACGCCCAAGTATCTACAGTCTTAGTCACACACCCCCCAACACTTCGTCACTTATAAATTTCTAAGTCGTCCAATCATCAACAATGCATCATAAACACATCAATTCATAAAAATGCATTAAAACATCTATTTATTTTAATAAAATAAAATCTAATTTAAATCAGGGTGTTACAACTCTCCCCAACTTAGAATATTTTTATCCTCGAAAATTACCTGATGCAAACATCTCCGGACACGATTCTTGCATCTTGCTCTTCAATTCCCATGTCACATTTTCACCAGTAACTCCTCTCCAAACCAATTTTACCAGAGAAATCTCTTTGCCTCTCAGCTTCTTGATCTCACGACTTTCCATCCTCACAGGTGTAGTTTCAACAGTAAAATCATCCCGCACTTGTACATCGTCCACCGAAATCTCATGCATTTAGTCCGGATTATAATTCGAGTCAGACACATGAAACACATCATACAAATTGGACATATTAGGTGGCAAAGACACTCTATAGGCAACAGTCCCTACCTTCTTTGAGATCTGATATGGACCAATGAATTGAGGAGTCAACTTCTTAGATTTCAACGCACGACCCACACCAGTTATTAGAGATACACTCAGGAACACATGATCTCCTTCCTCGAACTCAAGTTCCTTTCTCCTCTTTTCATGATAACTCTTCGCTCACTTTGAGAAGTCTTCATCCTTTCTTGGATCAATTTCACTTTCTCGGTAGTTTCCCGCACCATTTCCGGTTCAGTACTACACTTTCACCATATTTATACCAGCTTAAAGGCGTTATGCACCAACAATCATAAAATTCCTCGAAGGGTGGCATATCAATACTAGAATGAAAACTATTCTTATAAGTGAACTCAATCAATAGAATATGACAATCCCACGCACCTCCTTGATCAAGAACACACACCCTGAGCAAGTCCTCCAAGGATTGAATAATGCTTCTGTTTGATCATCTGTCTGTGGATGATATGTTGAACTCAATTTCAAATTTGATCCCAACGCATCCTACAAACTCTTCCAAAAATCGGAATTATCTCGGATCTCTATCGGACACAACACTTGATGGAACACCGTACAAATTCATAATTACTCGAAGGTAAATCTCAGCCAACTTCGAAATAGGAAAATTGATACTAATTGGAATAAAATGAGTGGATTTCTTTAGTCTATCCACAATCACCCAAATCATATTATGTCCTCTCTAAGTAGCGGGAAATACCATCATGAAGTTCATCGATAACTTATCCCACTTCCATTCCAAAATCTCCAATGGTTCTAACAATGTCGTCGGCTTCTAATGTTCAACCTTCAACTTTTGACAAGTCAAACATGCATACACAAACTATGCTACATCCCGTTTCAATCTGGGCAACCAGAATAGTTTCTTCCAATCATGATGCATCTTAGTAGCTCCTAGATGAATGCTCAAACGACTTCTATGAATTTCTTCCAGAATCATTCTTTTTATCTCTGCATCATTAGGTATACGAATTATGTCTCGAAACTTCAACATACCTTGGGCATTTACTTTAAAATAACCATATGCGGATTGGTTCTTCTCAACTATCAAATCCACCAACTTTACATCCAATTTCTGAGCCGCTTTAATATTATCCAAGAAATCATTGTTAATCTTCAACATTCCAAGTATCGCATTTCGTGGTGTCTGTTCATAGACTAAACTCATATCTCGAAATTACTCAATTAATTCTAACTCTTTAACCATCATAGTAGACATATGTAACATTTTTCTACTCAAGGCGTCGGCTACAACATTAACTTTACCTGGATGGTAGTTCAAGCCAAAATCGTAGTCCTTCAACAGTTCCAACCATCTTCTCTGTCTCATATTCATCTCTTTCTGATCGAATAAGTACCTTAAGCTCTTATGATCACTAAATACCTCAAATCGGGAACCATAGAGACAATGTCTCCAAATCTTCAGTACAAACACCACTACAACTAATTCTAAATCATGAGTAGGATAATTTCTCTCATGAATCCTCAATTGCATTGAAACATAGGCAACTGCTTTATCATTATGCATAAGCACACCACCTAAACTCAATTTAGAAGCATCACAATATACCACAAACGGTTCTTCGGGATCAGGCAATATTGGAATCGGAGTCGTCGTCAATCTCTTCTTAAATTCAACAAAACTCACTTCACATTGGATATCCCACACAAAAGCTTTGCCTTTACATGTTAACTGAGTTAGCGGAAGTGCTGACTTAGAAAAACCTTCGATAAATCTTCTATAATAACCAACTAAGCCCAAAAACCTTCTAATTTCTGTCACCGACTTTGGAGCTTCCCACTGCAACACTACATCCACTTTAGACGCCAACAATGCCATCACTTGAAATAACATAACCCAAAAAACTAACATTTGTTAGCCAAAATTCACACTTGGATAGATTTTCATACAACTTCTTCTATTTCAACACTTGCAACATAATTCGCAAATGCTCGACATGTTTCGCTTCAGACTTAGAATAGATTAAAATATTGTCAATGAATACCACAACAAACTGATCCAGATAGGCATGAAAGATAAGATTCATATACTCCATAAATACTCCCAGCGCATTAGTAACACCGAAAGGCATCACAGAGTACTCATAATGTCCATAACGAGTTCTAAAAGCTATCTTCTAAATGTCTCCATCCTTCACTCAAATTTGGTGATAACTCGATCTCAGGTCAATCTTGCTAAACATACGGGTACCCACCAATTGATCCATTAAGTCATCTATTCTTGGGAGTGGGTACTTGTTTTTTGTCGTCACATTATTCGCTTATTGGTAATCAACACACATCTCATACTACCATCCTTCTTCTTCACAAGTAACACTGAGCTCCCTGCACACACTTGGTCTCACAAACTTCTTTTCAAATAACTCTTCTAATTGCTTCTTCAACTCGATAGTTAAGATGTTGGCATCTTGTATGGTGCCATGGAAATAGGTTTGGTACTGTACAAGATCAATCGAAAATTCCACTTCTCTTTCGGTTGGCACATTTGGAATATTATTTGGGAAAACTTTGGGAAAATCACACACCATTTGCAATTCATCAATTGCCGCTTGATTCTCAAGAGATAAAGACACCAATAGTGTAAACACTTAAGCTTCATCCTTCATCAACTTGTTCATCTTCTTAATAGAAACGATTTCCACTTCCTTCTCCTCATCAGGAGTAGAAAACCTCACAGAATTGTTGAAGCAGTTAATATGAACATAGTTATACTCTAACTAGTTCATACATAGAATCACATCCATAATGCTCAATGGCAAACGAACCAAATCCACAAGAAAGTCTTTATCAAAGATCGACAAAGGACACTTCAAGCATGCTAGAGAAGTAGTTACCGATCCCTTAGTCAGAGTTTCAATAATCATTTCTCCAGACGTGGACGATAACACTAAACCCAACTTTTCCATGCAAATAGCATAAATAAAACAATGAGTAGCACCAGTATCAATAATAGAAATTAAAGGAACACTATTAATGAAACATATACCTTTGACTAAACGATCTCCGCTGATGTCGGGATCCAACTAATGCAAACACCTTTTAAGTGGATTGAGCCCTCCTCGGTTTCTGACACTAGGTAATCGATGTGTCCTTCACCATAATTTAAACATATTTCTTTGTGTTCACATTCGCCACCTCGTGACCAATCTTGCCACAACGAAAACACCTCTTCACTTCACTTGTGCATTCACTAATTATATGCCTGGTCTTCCCGTATTTGTAACATCTAAGGTTAGTAGAGCATCTCCCCTATGTGGCCTTTTGCCATCAGTAGCTCTCTGCTTGACCTTTCCAGCCAGAGCATTGTAAGGCTTCCCACGATTCTGTTGTTGTCGGCCCCTCTTCTTAGTGATAACCTTGTAGTGAGCCTTATTGCCGTCTTCAAAGATTTTGCAGCTATTCACCAATTCATGGAACTTACAAATCCGCTGATACCCAATAGCCTTCTTAATCTCAAAATGCAAGCCATTCTCAAACTTCACGCACTTAGAAAATTTAGTCATTCCCCTCTATATAGTGAGGATAATAATTAGCCAACTCCACGAACTTGGAAGCATACTTTGTCACTGACATATCTCCTTGTTTCAGTTCCAGGTACTCAATCTCCTTCTTCCCACGAACATCCTCTAGGTAATACTTTATCAAAAATTCCCTACGGAACACGGACCAAGTGATAGCCTCACCCGTGCCTTCTAGTCTATGGCAAGTAGCAACCCACCAATCATCAGCCACTTTTGCCAGCATATGAGTACCAAAACACACCTTCTGCACATCTGAATAGTCCATAACCCGAAAGATCCTCTCAATGTCCTTGAGCCACTCTTGTGCCCCTTTAGGATCATGCTTCCCTTTGAACGTAGGTGGATGGTTCCTTTAGAAAGTCTCCAAAGCACGAGTTCCATCATTTCCACCAACATTAGGCTGATTCTGTATTGCTTGAGCCAAAGCCTACAACGCATTAGCAAGTGCACCGTTTCCTTTTCCAACCATTTCTTCTACATCACAACATCAACCAGCGGTTAGAACAAGACACATCGATAGTATTCCACCATCACTCTACACTAAGACTCAATGACCTGGTCAAACGGACTGACCTACTTTGATACCAATTATAACACCCTATTTTTCCCAACGTAATAAATTATTAAAATCAGAGTGAAATAAAATTCAAGCAATGATCAAATAGGATATCACATTTTATCATCCCAAAACTCAAACCAATTTGCTCAACATTTAATAAAATGATGAATAACACGCAATTCGAATGAACTGAGATCATCATAATCATAGTCTTCAATAAATTAACTTCATTAACGCAACATTAAAAAATTCTACAATTACTTCATACATCAACCAATCATTATAAAATCAACAAAATCTCAATTAAAAGAGAGTTTACAAGACTCCCAAAATTATTCAATAAAAAATCGACTAAATAAAACAAGCATCCATCCCTAATGTTACGTATCAGAGCAAGACCCGACTCAATCTACGTAATACGGAGCGCCACTCCATACCTCACGCACACTGTTCTTGATCACCTGCATGTTATCCACGTAGAGGCAACATTCAAACAGAAGGGGTGAGATATGATAACAATATAAAAGAAAATAAGATAACAAATAGATAAAGTATGACGTTTATAATTATAATTATCATACTTCATGCACCAACATCAACACACATCACAAATTCAATAATCACACCCAACAGTTCATTAAATCACATATTAGTCACCAACAACGCCGTGAATGCAATGAGATCAACTTCTCTAACTATATGCATGTGGTACCATAGCAACGTCGCTATGCCATTTAGGCTACATCGTCGCTTGCCATTTAGGCTTCAATCGCCGCCATTAAGGCTACATCGTCGCTTATGAATATGCAATGGAATGCAAATATGTCGTAATAAATCATGCAACGATACAATACACGTAACCTAACAAAACAATCAACATTTTTTATTACACTTTGCTATTTATACAACGTCACAACATCGTCGCATCATGAGAACTCTTCATTTTCATCATCATATTCACAATTACCGCGAACATAAATATAAAACAAAATCCACAAAATCACTTCATACTATTTTGAAACTATTTTTATTAGTTAGAAAATATTTTTAGTTTTTCGTAGGTTCGAACGACGCGTCAAACGGGCACCCGAGTAAAAAGTTATGAGTTTTTAAAGATTTTCAAATATTTCATTTTCACGGTAATCGTTACCACCAGGGGAACCGCATTTAATTTCAAAAAGGCGATTCGCCAACAAAATCGGGAACCTACTTTATATGGTAATCGGTTATCCTTCACAAAATTTCAAAACTAAATTTTGCACGCTGTAACCGCTACTCGAGGGAACCGACATCGCTGCTAATTTTCGTAAAACTTTGCAACATTCTTATTGCAATTTCAACCGCCCTAAAACCTTTAAAACCACTTTTTCCTACATAAAATAGCGTAAATTTTATACCACATACAATAATCATAGCTATCATTTGGGGTTTAATTCATAACATCAAAATGCAAGGTTTTTTCATCGAATCATCATCATTCATCATCACATACACAATTCACCACACATCAAAATTCACATAAAGGATGATTTAACAATTATTGAATCTAACTCTACCATAATCCACCATCATATAATCCGTTATAGAGTTAGAACTCCACCCTTACCTTAAGTTCTTGGTTAATTTCCTTGATTCATACGGTGAATCTTCTTGCCCTAACTTGATTGCTATTCTCTTTTCCTCGTTTTTCCTCTTTTCTGGCTTTCACGATTGAATAACAATTGTGATTTCTATTTTTCCTTTTATGACTACTTAACCCTTAGGACCCTTATTTCATAATACCAAACTTGTCATTCATTAATCAAATTATTATTTAAATCCTAATAATAATACTAATAAAAATTTTAATATTAATATTATCAATAATTATCTATTATTCTCTACACCCTCAAATCTCTACGGTCTTAGTCACACTCCCGCAACACTTCATCACTTATAAATTTCTAAGCTGTCCAATCATCAACAACACATCAATTTATAAAAATGCACCAAATTATCTATTTATTTTAATAAAATAAAATCTAATTTAAATCGGAGTGTTACATATAGTCCTACAAAAAATATGGTTATTCCCATTGTACTTTTTGAACAAGTAAAATAATAAGCAAATTTTTTTATTTTATTTTTATGTTAGCTATTAAGAAATGTAGTTTTGGTCTATCTCAATCTTACAAAACCAGCTTGTAGGATGAGGGTACCGTTATTTATAAATACATGATTAGACTATATATTATTTAATGTGAGACTCTTAACACAATTCCACGTTTATGAATGGACATCTAAAATAATAAATGATGAGAGATCAGATAGCTAATACATGATAAAAATTGATCTACTAAATTTTAAATGAGACTCTTATATCATATTAAAAAATATATAATTTTGACCTAATTTAACCCTACAAAATTAATTTATAAGATAACATTTATCATCAGTTATGAGAAATAAAAACATATGTATAATATATATTGTTTGATGTGATACTCTTGTATTAAGAATTCTATACACTTATATTAACAATTATCTATTGCTCATATATTATTTAAATTAAAGTAAAATCTTTAATATACTAAATAACATAAAGACATAATATGATACCTCAATAAAATTAATACTCCATTAATTTAATCTCAACTTAGGAGTTAGGTATATTATTAAGTACTTGAATCTAACCGTTTATTTTCACAAGGAGTGATTTATAAAACTTACTACCAAACATTAGACTGTAATTTATTCAATTGAAGATAAATCCAAATAACAGTTACAATTTCACAAAAGTGATAAATTATAAATTTAATGAGAAAAAAAAATCAAAACTATATTTTTGTTTAACTCAACAAAGAATTTATGGCTAGTGAGTGAGCGTGAAGGACAACAGAGTGAAAGTTTCGTCGCAGGAGCAAACGTTGTCAGCACAAAATGTCACACAGTAAATAATCTCTGTTCATGCACTTGTCTGCTTTGACGTAAACACGAGACAGATCCATCTCTTTGTTTTTTTCCATTTATTTAAAAAAGATTCTTTCACAACAACAACAAACGAGTGAGTGGTTGATCATGTGCGAAGTTTATAAGAAATAAATTAGTTGATGTAGAACTAGAAGACAATAGAAGTAAATAAAAATAATAATATTAAGATCTTTATGAAAACAATTTTATTATTAAATTTGTTTCTATTTTGAGTGGATAAGTAAAATCCTTCAATTCAAATAATGTTTGGTGTATTTAAGTAAAAATGGTATCCGAGGGAGTTTCCACGTGGCTATTTTAGGACATGCCACATCCAACAAAGTTCCAACTGCATCCACATGGGTTTCTTGCCCAAAATCCCCACTATTATTATTTTCTTCCATACTCTTCCGGCTAATTCTTCAATTCAATCCATATTTTCGTGACAAACAAAAAGTACCTTATTAAATTCACCAAAAAGAGAAATTCATGGTTTTCCTTTCGTTGAAAAACTGGTTGTTGTTGCAAGTTTGGAAAAAGAATTTATATTGTGTTGAGTATCAAGTGCGATGAAATTTCATATTTGTTAGAAAAAGGAAAATTAAATTAGTGAGAGAACCCACACATTTATTATTTTAAAATTTTATGTGGATATGTGACGCGTCTCTCGCAAATGTGTGTCTCGAGTATATGTCTCTTTCTCAGAATTGTTCCCCTAACTGTGGTATCATAAATCTATAGTTTCGAGATACGGATCTCACAAATGTATCTCTTAAGTATATGCTCCATTCTCAGAATTGCTCTCCTAACAGTGGTATCATGAATCTATAGTTTCGAGATACGGATCGACTAACTTGTATCGAAACACTTTCCGAAGGTGGTGGGTAGAAGGTGTTCCGTTGGAGAGTGTCAACGGTGGTAGATGAATTTCTATCAACTTTGATGAACAAGATTGATATCACCACACAATAACAATGAATTTTTTTTATTCACTTTGCAATTGCAAAATTCTGTGAATGACTTAATTACAAAAATTGGGGGTTACTCTCTCTATTCATAGATTTAGGTTAGCTAATGCTCAAAACTATAAAAATCCAAAATACCGATTTTGGAGCTAAATCAAATATATTCTATTTTAGATTTAAATCAAATCTATTTAAATCTAAAATCAAATATGTGTGTAACAAACTGTTTCCACACTCTTAAATCAAATCAAATCTTTTTGATACAAGGAATTACTTTCAACACACCACCTAATTCATTGTGTCTAAGCTATCTACATTCATCATAGCTCATAGTCTTCGAAATACTTCGACCTACACACTCTTCGTCATGATATCTACAATCTGATTCTCTGTTCTGTTGTGTTCCAAGTTCATCTTCCCACCAGCTACCTGCTCTCAAAGATAGTGGAACCTCATTTCGACCGCATGTTATCGGGTTCTTCTCCAGGTTGATAGTTGACATGCTGTCAATCTTCATGGTAATTGCTCCATGATCTTTAACTGTGATATCTTCGACCAATTTCACCATCCAAGTTGCTTAACATGCACAAAGAGAAGTAACTATGTATTCTGCCTCGCATGATGATAATGTCACAACTGGTTCCTTTCTCGAACTCCAAGCAATTGGCGCACCACCTAACATAAACACATATCCTGCTGTAAATTATTGATCCTCAACATCACTACACTAGCTCGAATCTGTGTACCCGACTAACTTGCATTCTTTTCCTTTATCAACTGTTGGAAATAAAATGCCACAATCAAGAATTCCTTTCAAATACCTCAATATCCTCTTTGTCGTTGCTACGTGTGATACCTTTGGCTTTTGCATGAATCTACTTACCATACCTACATTGTATGCTAAGTCAGGAATTGTGTGACAAAGGTATCTTAAGGACCCAATAAGTCTTTTATATTGGGTTGGGTCGACATCATCTTCTTCCGAATCTTTCGACAGTTGCAATCTTGATTCTGCAGGTGTTGAAGTCGAATTGCATTCTTCCATCTCAAATCTCTTGAGAATTTCTCCTGCATATCTTCTTTGATGCATCATCAAGCTTCTACTAGTCTTATAGAATTTGATGCCAAGGAAATATGAAATGTCACCCAAATCAGACATTTCGAATTCCTTGCTGAGATCACCTTTGAAGTCTTTGATCTCCTTCTTATAGCTACCTGTTATCAACAAGTCATCGATATAGAGACGTAGTATAAGCAATTCACTATTGCTTATTCTTACGTATACTCCATGTTCAGTTGTGCACTTCACAAATTCCTTACCCCTTAGAAAACTATCAATCTTCTTATTCCAAGCTCTTGGAGCTTGTTTAAATTAATATAAGGCTTTATGAAGCTTGTACACCTTTGTCTCTTCGTTATGTTTCATAAACCCAACTGGTTGTTTAACATAAACTTCTTCGTCTAAGTATCCATTCAGGAATGCACACTTTACGTCCATCTGACATATGTGCCAACTGTTTATTTCTGCTAAACCAACAACCAACCTGGTTGTTTCGATCCTAGCCACAGGTGCAATAACCTCATCAAAGTCAATTTTTTTTTTGGAGAAATCATTTCTCCACTAGCCTTGCTTTGTGTCGAGTTACTTCCCCTTTGGAATTCATCTTCACTTTGTATACCCACTTGATATCAATTTCCTTCTTGCCTTGAGGAAATTAAACAAGTGACCAAATATTGTTGTCTTCGATGAACTTCACTTCTTTGTTCATCGCTTTCACCCACTTTAAATCTTTCAATGCTTCAGCTGAATTGACAGGTTCGACATCTGCATAGAAAGCATAATGTACAAGTTCACCTTAATTATCAATCACATCATCTAATGTAACCACACATTCTTGTAATCTTGCAGGCATGCATCTTGTTCTCTAAGGTCTGCTTATACTTGTACTTGGTTGATCTATAACTGTTGGTTCCTCTTGCCGAACTTCTCTTTCAACTTGATTTTATGTTTCTTCAAGTAATATTCTCACTGAATCTTTCTTGACCTTTTGATTCCAATACCATTCTTTCAGCTCATATATGATCACGTCCCTGCTTATCACAATCTGCTTGTTCACTGGGTCGAACAACTTGTAACCTCCTGTCAAATGATATCCTACTAGAATCATTTGACCCGACTTGTCATCAAGTTTCTTCTCAATTGATCTGACACATGTCTATATGCAATAGATCCAAATACCTTTAGATGACTTAAACTAGGTTTTACACCAAACCAACATTCTTTTGGAGTAATCCCTTCTAGCTTCTTCGTTGGATATCTGGTCAAAATATAAGTTGCAATAGACACAACTTTACCCCAAAATTCTTTAGGTAAATTCTTGCCTTTCAACATACTTCAAACCATATTCATGATGGTTCGAATCTTTCTTTCTGCAATCCCATTCTGCTGTGGAGTGTAGGATGACACCACCTCATGAATAATCCCTTCTTTTTCACGTAACATGTCGAAGTGTTTTGACACATACTCTACACCACCATTAGTTATAAAAAATTTGAGCTTTCAACCAATTTGCCTTTTAACCATAAATTTAAGCTTGGTAAATACCTCAATCACTTCACTTTTCTTCTTGATCAGGTAAGTCCACAGTTTTCGACTGAAATCATCTATGAATGTGACAGTATTTATTACCTCCAAAAGAATCCACCTAGATTGGTCCACATACATCAGAGTATATGACTTTGAGAATAGCCTTCAACTTACTTCCTGCATCCTCGCTGAAGCTATTCTTGTGCTGCTTCGATTGCACACATTCTTCACATACTTCATTTGGAATGTCAATTTCTGGTAATCCTGAAACCATATTCTTTATCTTCAAATCTCTGATGTCTCTGAAGTTGAGATGGCCTAGTCGATAATTCCATATCCATTCATCTCTACTAGCTGTGGTCAAAAGGCACTGGTTCTCCATTACATTAAGTTCGATCTTGAAGGTTCTATTTGGGGACATATGAGACTTCAAGATTAATCTTCCACTAGCGTCGACGACTCTCATCATCTTGTCTTTGACAGTCACTTTATAATTCTTTTTGACCAACTGCCTTATACTAAGCAAGTTGTTCTTCATGCTTAGAATGTATAACACATTCGAAATTACTGACCTTTTTCCATCTTTCCTCATGATCATAACATCTCCAATACCTTCAGCTGCTAGAGTATTTTCATTTGCAAATTTCACCATGTTCTTCATTAAGGGCTTTAGAATAACAAACCAATCTTTCCTTTCAGACATATGTGATGAGAATCCTGAATCCAAAGAACATTGATCCTTGAATTTTTCTTCACATCTTGTTGTGACCATGAACAACATCTCTTCTTCTTCTTCTTCTTCTTCTTCTTCTTCTTCTTCATACTTAGTGAACTTTGCATCACTTTCTTGATTCTTCCGCTTCTCTGGACAATCACTCGAAGAATGACCATACTTCTGACAATTGTAACATTGTATGTGACTTTTGTTAGGGTTTCGACCACCATCTCTTTCTCTATTTGCAACACTACCGCTTTGGTTGCTTTGGTATGGTCTTCTCTGATTCGACATGTTTCCTTCGTTCTGGTTTCCTCTACTAGACAAATTATTATAGTCACCTCTAGCTCTGTTGAACTACTTTCCTTTGCCTTTGGTTTCTTTTGCTGAATGTTCCTGTAAGGCCACATCACTCTTTGACTTTCCTGCAGCTCTTTCATTCATCCTTTGTTCATGAGATTCAAGTTTCCCTTGAAGCTATTCCTTTGTCAATTTCGACAAATATTTTCCCTCTTCTACAGATACCACCACGTGGTCAAACATAGGGGCCAAAGATCTCAAAATCTTTGAAACAACAGCTCTTGTTGTTAATGTTTCTCCACATGTCTTGATTTGATTCACTAGTTTTGTAACCCTAGTGAAGAAATCAAATATGCTTTTGTTATCTTCCATCTGAAGTAGTTCATAGGTTCTTTTGTGAGTTGGTAACCTCACCTCCTTCACCTTTTCAGTGCCTCCAAACGATTTCTTGAGAATTTCCCAAGTTTCTTTTGTAGATTCTACATCACTAACCTTTTCGAAATTGTCTGGGCTGATACATTGATGAATTATAAAGAGAGCTTTATAATTCTTCTTCTACAATTCTTTGTATTTCGCTTCTTCAGCTTCTGAAGCTCTTTCATCAAGTGGTTCTACTCCATATTTCACAAGATCCCAAAGATCTTGAAAACCGAATATAACCTTCATATGTTTGCACCAATTCTCATAGTTATCTCCTTTAAGAATTGAGAGACTTGTTGGAAAATTTCCGTTAGCGGAATTCATCGCCATTGATTTTCTTCTTCTTTTTCCCTTGATCGCTTAACCGGAGCTCTGATACTAGATGTTGGAAATCCACCAAAATTTATGATGAATTTCTATGAATATTGATGAACATGACTGATATCACGACACAATAACAATGAGAATAAAATAAAATTAAAGAAGAAAATAAACAATTATTTTCTGCAGAGTTTCTCTCTGCCCATAAACTGTGGAAAACTTCTTTATTCACTTTGCAACTGCAAAATTCTGTGAATGACTTAATTACAAAAATTAGGGGTTACTCCCTCTATTTATAGATTTAGGTTAGCTAATGCCCAAAACTATAAAAGTCCAAAATACCTATTTTGGACCTAAATCAAATATATTCTACTTTAGATTTAAATCAAATATATCTAAATCTAAAATCAAATTTGTGTGTGACAAATGGTTTCCGCACTCCTAAATCAAATCTTTTTGACATAAGGAATTACTTTCAACACATTGTTTTTGAAAATATATTGATATAGAATAATATATTAAATAGAGCATTAGAGATATTCAACCCAATACAAAAGAGAAGAAGAGAATAAAATATAAGAGGGTGTTAGCCTGATCCAATCCGCCAATTATAAAGAATAGGATTAGAAGACCAATTCTCAAAAGTAATTTCAACGTTACTTATACAACTAATCTTAAACCAGTTCCACGACAACGATTTAATAAGAGATAAAACATTGTTAATGATCAAATATTCACCTTTGAAGAGGATATGGTAATTTATGGTGTTTATTAATAAAATATGGTGTGATTTAGGATGTTGTGTTTGTTGAATTATTGGTGGAAATGTGAGTCATTAAGTTAGAATGATTTAGAATAGTTAAATAATAATTTATGTGATTTATCAATAAATAATAATAATAAAATAATTAGAATGTAGAGATTTAAGGGGCAATGAGCTAATTGCGTGAGAATAAGTGAAGGCATGCCAGGGGAAAGCATATAAAGGGCCTAGTGTTATTATATAAAAAGGGAAAATAGAAAAAAATGAGAATATTTTGTTGGTATATGAAATTTGAAAGAAAATAAGCTAGGGCAAGGAGAAGGCAATAGAGCATTCATCTATAGAGTGTACGTAATGATTGTCAATTTTGAATGATATGAGGAATGGTAGATGTAAGAATTTGATTCTTGTTGATTGTTGTTGATTTTAATGATTATTGACCCAATTGATGAAAATCATTGATCTTGATGAGTTGTATACATATGTTGTATTATGAAAATCTTGACGATGTTGTTAGTGTGAGTAGAATGGTAGATTAATGGTAATTTAGAGATGATAAATTGATGTTGTGATATGTTTATTTCCCTTGATACACGACTATATGATATGAAATATTTTGGGTTTGTTGGATGTCAAAACTTGGGGTTTGGGGTCTGTTGCAAAGCTGATAAATAAGAGAGATCACACAAAATCACGTGGAAAAAGTGATTTTTCAGGCTCTATTACGATCTGTAATAGCCATTACGGGTGGGCGTAACAACCCTATAGATTTTGGTACCAGAGGCATACAAGAAATGAAATTCTGGACGAGGAGCAGTATGGGTTGTAAAAACCATTACGGGTGGCTGTAACAACCTTCTAGATTTTGGTACCAGAGGCGTGCGGAAAAACTAAATAAGGGACACAACGTATTATTTTCTCACAACTTTTGCAGAAGACATATTTCTTGAGTTGAATTACCTTCACAAGCAAAATCCAATTTTTTTTTTACCTATATTGATGTTGTTATATATGTATGTTCAATTGTTTCTTATATGCCATCAGAATATTCACCTTTGCATTTGCATTATAAATAGAGAGACGTCCATTTTTTTAACAGAAAGATTGTTGCAATTATCAGCACCCCTATAGAGCATACCATTGCCTTTAAGTTCATCACCAAGACAATTTAGACATCACTCAAGCAAACTGTAAAACAAAATAAAAATGAAATGTATAACAAAATACAACGACTAAAGCATGATTTATTTTCATAATGTGCTTGATCCATGGAAACATGGTTTTTAAACAGGAGATACTAAAGCATCCTTGTTTATTTTACCTCGACCAAATCGGCCCCTGATCACTTATTATATTGCACAATGTTAACATTTTCAAATGCAAACATTAGAAAATAGATAGACACACAAATAGTCAAGAATGGAGTAGAAAGAAAAGGAAGAGAGATTAGAGTAATTGCATAGGCTCCTAGCTTGGCCGGTTCCTTATCGTACTAATTTATAGAGTACACCGATAATACATTTGAGTATGAGGATCATAAATGAAAGAAATTAAGCAGATTAATTTTATAACATTTGAATCTCTTAACTCGGCCCGTTCCCTAATTAAACCTTTGACTATAGGGTGATTATGTCTCGAAAACATTTAATTCATGATTAATTTATTTAGAGTTGCTCTAACATTTGTATTCATGGCAAAACCAAACATCTCAAAAACTATGTTCGTAGACATAGAAGATACAACATTATTATTTATATGTCTTTGAATTGTCTATAAAAAATTAACTACCATTTCTATTACAAGAAAACCAAAAGTGTCAGAAACAAATGATATAAAAATATATTGAGTGTCAAACACCCTTTGGCCAAATCAAAATTTAAATATAGGAACATTACGTGTGGGCGTAACAGCCCTATAGATTTTGGTACCAGAGGTGTGCGGAAATTGAAATTCTGGAAGGGGAGCATTACGGGTTGTAACAACCATTATGGGTGGCTGTAATAACCCTCTAGATTTTGGTACCAGAGGCATGCAAAAAATGAAATTATGGACGGAGAGCATTACAGGTCATAACAGCCATTACGAGTGGTCATAAGAGCTATCAAGATTTTATACTGTGAAATCATTTTTGCCATAACTTTAGCTCCATAAGTATAAATCGAGCGTCATTTGAAGCGTTAGGAATCTGACACATAGAGCTATAACATGATAAAGATAGATGAGTTGTTTGAGTATTATTTATATGTCTTATATGTTTGTGAAGTTGATCGTTTATATTTTTTGCTAATTAATTATTGTATCATTGTGATAATGTTATGTTATTATGCCTTGTTATGATGATGAAGTTTTATGTTGTTGTGATGGTACTAATTTGATGATATTGTTGTAGCATGTTGTAAATCATGCATATCTGTTGTCAAAACTTCATTTTTATTTATTGTGTAGCCTTATTTCCTATGGTGATGGTTCGAGTGCGATTATTATGTTGAGATGCTTATGATGATGATGTTATTGTTGCATGATTCAGAGTTCATGCATCCATGATGTTAGTGTTTTTAGTTGGCATTAATTTTGGTAAAACTAGGCTATAGCAATGTCTTGATAAATGTCATGACATTCAGAGATTGAAGATAAATCCTACTTGACAAGGATGTTAAAGGACAGCTCAGAACTGGAAGCTAAAGCTGTGCTGGAAATTCTGCAGAAAATAGTCTGATGTCATAACAGATGTTATGACATTCAGTGTGACATTCTGTTCTGCAGAATCTGTTTTTTTCCTGAGACTTTTCAGGAAGTTTGTTGAGCTGCTTTATTATGTTTTTCTGTTATTAGAATGCATGCTCACGTGGCTGCTAGGTTAATCTTAATTAGACCTAAATTGGTTGTTGAAAAGACCATGTTTTTAGGATTAAATTAAGTGAACCCTAGCTATCTTTATGGAAGCCCAAAACTGAAGATTCAGGACTGCTTCTATAAAAGGAATTCAACCCTTATACTGCTGCTGCGGCTTTTGTACTGTTAGGAGAGTTAACAGTTGTTATGTGTGTAATTCTAGTATCTCTTGTGAGCCAAGCAATTATCAATTGATAAGTGCCTTGGACTAGGATTTGTTTGTAAGGGTAGTTTATCACTCAAAGCTTTGAAGCACGAGTGTTTGTCTCTTGATTGAAAGCTTTGAAGCGAGATCAAGATAGTTTATTGAAGATTGTCTTCACAATTCAATTATTCAATAGGTTGATATCACTGCTGTGATTGAGGGGGAGTGAGTAGGAACTCAGGTCTAAGTGGGACTTAGATTGAAGTTGCATTGGGTAGGTTTTAAGTGAAGGAGATAAACCGTTGGTTTATTCCTAATTAATTCTACTAATAGTGAATTTCCTCCCTGGCTTGGTAGCCCCCAAATGTAGGTGTAGTTAGACACTGAACTGGGTAAACAACTTATTGTGTTCTTTACTGCTGTTTAAATTTATTGAGTAAATTGTTAACAGAGTGTCAGATAGTGTGTCATAACATTCTCTGTGACATCACGATCCGCTGTGAATTTCAATTGGCATCGAAAGGTGCACCGCCTGTTATTTCGGGTGAGATCTAGGATAATAGTTTCGCATAATGGATAAGGAAGGAGGATTTGGAGGTAGACCACCTATACTGGATGGATCCAATTATGATTACTGGAAACCTCGTATGACTGTTTTCTTGAGGTCACTAGATATTAAAGCTTGGAGAGCTGCTGACAAAGGATGGAAACATCCTACCAAGCTTGAGAAAGATGGGACTACTATCTTGAAACCTGAGGAAGAATGGAGCAAATAGGAAGAGGAGCTAGCTCTGGGGAACTCCAAAGCATTGAATGCCCTATTCAATGGCATTGACAGAAATATCTTCAGACTAGTTCATCAATGTGAGCTGGCCAAAGATATTTGGGACACCCTCAAAACTACTCATGAGGGGACATCCAAGGTGAAGATGTCAAGACTTCAGATGCTCACTACCAAATTTGAGAATTTGAAGATGAAAGAAGATGAGACTATTCATGAGTTTCACATGAATATTTTGGAGATTGCCAACACCTCAGGAGCACTTGGTGAAAAGATGTCAGAAGAAAAGCTGGTGAGAAAGATTCTCAGATCCTTGCCTAAAAGGTTTACAATGAAAGTGACTGCAATAGAGGAGGCTCTGGACATCAGCACCTTGAAGGTTGAAGAACTTATTGGATCTCTTATGACCTTTGAGATGGGAATCAGTGAAACTGTTGACAAAAAGAACAAGAGCATAACACTTGTATCCAATCAAGAAGGATGCAAGGTGGAAGATGAAGAGAAGATATCCAAGCTATAGCCATGCTTGAAGACAGTTCAACAAACTCATCGAGAGGATTGATCCAAAGTCAAGGTCAAATGTCAAGGACATTGCTCGACATCGCAGATCTTATGACTCCAGCAGAAGATCCAAGTCAGAGGAAAAAGGAAGTCAAGGCAGTTGAATCCAATGTCATGGATGTGAAGGATTTGGACATATTAGAGCTGAATGTCCCACCTTTCTAAAGAAACAAAAGAAAGGAATGGTTGTTACTTGGTCTGATGGTGAATCAAGTAGTGACTCTGAAGAGGAATCAGCCAAACTTGTCACTGCACCTTCTGAAAGTGGCAATCCTGATAATGACTCTAGTGATGAGGAAGTGACTTTTGAAGAACTTGCTGATACTTACAAGAAGTTGTGTATCAGAAGTGGTGAAGTATGTCAGCAAAATGAAAAACAGAGAAAGCTGATTGAGAAGTTGGAGGCAGAAAATGTGAAGCTGGAAGCTGAGAAGAAGGAAAATACAATCACTATAAGTCATCTCAACAGTGAGATTATAGTGTTGAATTCCAAGCTTGATCATATGACTAAGTCTGTCAAGATGCTGACCATCTGGGACTGATAAGTTGGAAGAAATCCTTCAGCATGGACAAAATGTGGAAATAAGCATGGTCTAGGATATGTGGTGAAAAGGAACCGTTAGTGACAAGAAAAAAGAATGGGAAACCAAGGTCAAAGCAGATGTCACAACATAAAATAGGAAATGTTCCTGGCTCAGGACATGTGGCTGCAAAGAAATTTGCTGATAACAGGAAGAAGAACAGACCTGATAAGCCAATGTCAAAGCAGATGTCACAACATTGGGGTCAACATCGGATCGAGAAACATGAATAAGAAGTTTCAAAGATGGAGTGTCACCATTGTGGAAGGTTTGGACACATAAAACCCTTCGCTATAGGCTACATGGATACCCTAATCGACTCTATGTTAAGCCTAAGAACATTAAGGTACCCTACACTCAAAAGTGGAAGAAGAAGATCGCAGATTGATAGCTCACACTTCTTAGAGTGTCCGCAAGGAAGATTGGTACTTTGACAAAGGGTGTTCCAAGCATATGATCGGAATAAAAACCCATCGAATAATGTCAAACCTCATTCTACCAAATTTGTTACTTTTGGAGATGGAGCTAAAGGAGAAATCAAAGGTGTTGGAAACTTGACCGCTCTGAGTTCCAAATCTAAATGGAGTGTTCGGTAAAAGGCTTGATTGCTAACCTCATAAGCATAAGTCATCTATGTGATATGGGATTCAAAGTCAACTTCACTAGGTCTGAATGTCTTGTAATCAATGATAAACAAGAAGTAGTTATGAGAGGAATCAGATCAAAGGACAACTGCTACATGTGGGAATCTGAGAACACCAACCTCTCTTCTGTGTGCTCTACAGACAAAGATGAAAAGGAGGTAAAGTTGTGGCATCAAAAACTTGGACATCTGCATCTCAGAGGAATGAAAAAGATCATCTCTATGGAGGCTGTCAGAGGGATACCAAGACTCCATATTGATGAAGGAAGGGTCTGTGGTGAGTGTCAGGTTGGAAAACAAACCAGAATGTCACACCCAATGTCTAGACATCTGACCACTTCTAAAGTGCTGGAGCTGCTGCACATGGACTTGATGGGGCCTATGCAGGTTGAAAGCCTTGGTGGAAAAAGATATGCTTATGTTGTTGTGGATGACTTCTCCAGATTTACCTGGATAAACTTCATCAAAGAAAAATCTGATGTGTTTGATGTCTTTAAAGAGTTATGCAAAAGACTTCAAAGAGAGAAGGAAAGGTATATTGTCCGAATAAGAAGTGATCATGGAAAGGAATTTGAGAACAACAAGTTTGATGAATTCTGCTCTTCAGAGGGAATCAATCATGAGTTTTCTTCTCCTATAACACCTCAACAAAATGGGGTTGTGGAAAGAAAGAATAGGACTATACAGGAATCTGCCAGAGCAATGATTCATGCTAAGAAACTTCCCATTCATTTTTGGGCTGAAGCTATGAATACAGCCTGCTATGTTCACAACAGGGCCACCTTAAGAAAAGGAACCTCCTCTACCCTATATGAACTATGGAAGGGAAGAAAACCAACTGTGAAATATTTCCATGTGTTTGGTAGCAAATGCTATATTCTGACAGATCGTGATCAAAGGAGAAAAATGGACTCTAAGAGTGATGAAGGCATTTTTCTGGGATACTCCACTAACAGCAGAGCATATAGGGTATTCAACCCGTAACCCGGTTATGATGGAGTCTATTAATGTCATTGTTGATGATCATCATCAGGAACACAATGTCCCATATGATGTTGAGACATGGTTTGAGACATCACCTCAAGTACCTGATAAGGAAGATGTACCTGCTCCTACTCCACCAAAATCTGAACCAGAGGAAGCCAACAAAGATCCTTCCATCAGAATTCAGAAAGATCATCCAAAGGATCTCATCATTGGAGATCCAACCAAAGGTGTCGTTACATGGTCCAGAGAAACTGTCTCAAACTCTTGCTTCGTGTCAAAGATAGAGCCAAAAAATGTCAAAGAAGCTCTAAGTGATGAATTCTGGATTGGAGCAATGCAAGATGAATTGAACCAGTTCAAGCAACATGAAGTATGGGAATTAGTTCCTAGACCAGAAGGAACAAACATAATTGGCACAAAGTGGATCTACAAGAACAAGTCTGATGCAGAAGGGACTGTCACCAGAAATAAAGCAAGACTTGTTGCTCAGGGTTACACTCAGGTTGAGGGGATTGACTTTGATGAGACTTTTGCACCAGTGGCTAGACTGGAATCAATCAGGCTTCTACTAGGGGTTGCTTGCATTCTGAAATTCAAATTATTTCAGATGGATGTGAAAAGTGCCTTCCTAAATGGCTACTTAAATGAGGAAGTATATGTAGAACAGCCTAAAGGATTTGTGGATCCAAGTTTCCCTGATCATGTCTACAAATTAAGGAAAGCCCTATATGGACTAAAGCAAGCCCCTAGGGCCTGGTATGAAAGGCTAACCAAGTTCCTTACAGACAAAGGATACAGGAAAGGAGGCTTGGATAAAACACTCTTTGTCAAGAATGAAGGAGGAAAGATAATGGTGGCTCAAATTTATGTTGATGACATAGTATTTGGAGGAATGTCAAAGACAATGGTGAAACACTTTGCCAATCAAATGCAAGCAGAGTTTGAAATGAGTCTTATGGGAGAGTTGACTTACTTTTTTGGACTGCAAGTTACACAGATGGAAGACTCAACATTTCTTTCACAGAGCAAGTATGCAAGGAATATTGTCAAGAAGTTTGGAATGGAGAATGCCACCATAAAGGACTCCTGCTCCCACACATTTGAAGTTGTCCAAGGACACAAGTGGTGAAAAGGTTGATCAAAGTTTATATAGAAGCATGATAGGAAGCTTGTTGTACCTAACAGCCAGCAGACCTGACATTGCATTTGCAGTTGGGGTATGTGCAAGATATCAAGCTGAACCTAAAGTAAGTCACATTAACCAGGTGAAAAGAATTCTGAAGTATGTGAGTGGAACTTGCAATTATGGTATCCTGTATTCCCATGGATGTGAACCAATTTTGTCTAGTTATTGTGATGCTGACTGGGCTGGTAGTGCTGATGACAGAAAAAGTACTTCTGGAGGATGCTTCTTCTTGGGAAACAATCTTGTTTCTTGGTTCAGCAAGAAGCAAATCAAGTGTCCTCGTCCATCAAGTTGAATACATAGCACCGATAGCGTTGTTCTCAAATGGTCGGATGAAGATGTTGTCTCGAGTACAATGTCACACAGGATGTCATGACATTGTACTGTGACAATCTGAGTGCTATTAATATATTAAAGAATCCTATACAACACAGTAGGACAAAGCACATTGACATTAGACATCACTTCATTAGAGACCTTGTGGAGGAGAAAGTGATTAAATTGGATCATGTAGTCACTGAACTTCAACTGGCTGACATTTTTACTAAAGCTCTTGATGCTAGTCAATTTGAAAATTTAAGGAGCAAACTGGGTATTTGTCAGTATGAGGAATTGTAGCAATTAAGATTGCTTACAAAGAGGGGAAGAGACCTTTTATTAATTATAAGTGGGTCATTTAATTATTTCCCTCTTATTTTTATAAGTTTCAAGAATATGAAGAGACTCCTCCATATAATAGCCTTTTCATTTGAAAGTATCATATCCTCTTCATCCAAAAGATACTCTCAAACTCTTTGTCATTCTTGGTTTTAGTTTCTCAACACATCTCAGCGAAACATGTCTTCTTCATCCTCTTCATCCTCTTCATCCCAAGACTCTGACTGTCCATTTCCCACCATGGCTGAGATTAGGGCAAGTGTTGCAGCCTTGAATGTTGAACCTGTGAAGATCTCTCCTCAGCGTTCCATGGCAACTGACTCTATGAAGTCCCAGAATTAGCATGCACGGAATACTCAAAGGTCATCAGTTTCATCCTCTGGTAAGATCTCTGGATCATCGTCATCTGTTCCCTCTGAGATAGCAAATAGAGAAGGTACTCTGTATGTGCAAGAAATCATTGATAGGATAGTCACCAGGATCCTAAATGAGAATCTCTCAGTACCTGGAGTTTCTGTTCCTCTTAACCAAGAATCTGCTAGCCCTAGTTTAGCAGCTGATCAAGATGTCACAAAGAATGTTATGACATCTGAAGATCATGTCCAGAAAACTCCTGTGGATTCTGACATTGCTACCCCTGCTAATTCCCCTGTCAAAGCAAAGGGTGGTATCTCTGGTTCTCAAGTTGAGAAGATGACCAAGGCTGGAACTGTCTCTAAGAAGTATAGAGTTAAATCTGTTGGTAGCTCAAGTCCCAAGAGGACACAAATTGCCAAGAAGAGGAAAGCTCCTGAACCTGCAGAATCTGATCAAGATTCTGGTTTCAAGTTTAAGGCTGAAGTGGTAGCTGGTAATGTTGCTGATGGTGTTGCTCACAATGATAATGATCACAATGCTTCTTCAGGAAAGGAGAACAACTGATTTGTTGCTGTGATGGTCTTTGTTTTTGTTGCTTCTGTTCTGTTTTGCTCTTGTTTCTTGTTCTTGTGATGCCTGTTTCCTATCTCTGTTTTGGTTGATTGTAATTTTCTGTTAACCAACACTGTAATCCTTGACTGAGCTAATTGTAATCTTTTGAATGCTGGTACTTAATTGCATAATGTATGTTTGGGGTATTTGTATCTTTGGCCCCTTTGTGGCTAAAAAGGGGGAGAAGAAACATCATTGTGGGGAACTGTGGAAAGTATTGGGAAATTGTGGGATTTCTGTATGGGTAGAATTTATCTTATCTCTAGGTTCTAGTTTCTTTAAGCTTAGAACTAGTTTGTCTTCTGCTGCATAGGTACTCTGATGTGTTAAGTAGTTTTAGCCAAAAATGTGCCAAAGGGGGAGTTTGTTAGTGTTTTTAGTTGACATTAATTTTGGTAAAACTAGGCTATAGCAATGTCTTGATAAATGTCATGACATTCAGAGATTGAAGATAAATCCTACTTGACAAGGATGTTAAAGGACAGCTCAGAACTGGAAGCTAAAGCTGTGCTGGAAATTCTGCAGAAAATAGTCTGATGTCATAACAGATGTTATGACATTCAATGTGACATTCTGTTCTGCAGAATCTATTTTTTTCCTGAGACTTTTCAGGAAGTTTATTGAGCTGCTTTATTATGTTTTTCTGTTATTAGAATGCATGCTCACGTGGCTGCTAGGTTAATCTTAATTAGACCTAAATTGGTTGTTGAAAAGACCATGTTTTTTAGGATTAAATTAAGTGAACCCTAGCTATCTTTATGGAAGCCCAAAACTGAAGATTCAGGACTGCTTCTATAAAAGGAATTCAACCCTTATACTGCTGCTGCGGCTTTTGTACTGTTAGGAGAGTTAACAGTTGTTATGTGTGTAATTCTAGTATCTCTTGTGAGCCAAGCAATTATCAATTGATAAGTGCCTTGGACTAGGATTTGTTTGTAAGGGTAGTTTATCACTCAAAGCTTTGAAGCACGAGTGTTTGTCTCTTGATTGAAAGCTTTGAAGCGAGATCAAGATAGTTTATTGAAGATTGTCTTCACAATTCAATTATTCAATAGGTTGATATCACTGCTGTGATTGAAGGGGAGTGAGTAGGAACTCAGGTCTAAGTAGGACTTAGATTGAAGTTGCATTGGGTAGGTTTTAAGTGAAGGAGATAAACTGGTTGGTTTATTCCTGAATTAATTCTACTAATAGTGAATTTCCTCCCTGGCTTGGTAGCCCCCAGTTGTAGGTGTAGTTAGACACTGAACTGGGTAAACAACTTATTGTGTTCTTTACTGCTGTTTAAATTTATTGAGTAAATTGTTAACAGAGTGTCAGATAGTGTGTCATAAAATTCTCTGTGACATCACGTATCTGCTGCCAAGAATTTCACATGATGTCAGAACTTTGGTTATATTTATGATGTGGCCTAGTTTCCTATGGTGATGGTTTGAGTGTGAGTAGTTAACTCCTTTGTCCGGTGAATTAGTGAAGCATCTACGGTGATGGTATTGATTTGGTGTTCTCTGGTTCAAAAGGAACCACGATCTTATAGTGGGAATCCTGAACCTACGGTGGGGTTTAGGGGGAGAAGTGAACCTGTGTGTTCATAATTTATACCACATGCATTGAGTCAATGATGTTGTATTAGTATTATATATGGTATTGCATAAATATGTTAATGCTACATGATATTGTGATATGTGTGAGTGCTTATGTGAATATGTGTGAAGCTTGTGATGATATCTTGTATAGCAATTGTTTACGATGTTTGGGTTGTGAGTTAAAGATTGTTGAATTTGTGGATTGATTTGTAAGTAATTGATGCAATATATCTTTTCTTATGTTTTTTTATAATTTGTTATGATTACTCACCCCTTCAGTTTGAATGTTTCCTCTATATGGGTAATGTGCATATACCCAGGAGTATATTTTGTGTAAGTAAGTTGAAGTTAGCTATTGAAGACTCTTTTTAGTTTAAAGTTTTATCTATAGAATTTATGCTCTGATTCATGTAACATTGGGTCTGGTTGACGTTCGATTTCTAAAATATGATGTCGTTTATTTTAGAATCAATTTCTAATTATGTTGTTGACATGTTTATGTGATGGTTTGAGTTGAGTATTGATAATATTTTGTTATTATTATTAAAGTTGGAGTTTAATAAATACCACTAAGTATTATATAACCTACTATGATTACTTGATGATAATTCCGCTGCAAATGTTTTCAGATGAGTTTTGATGATGATGTCGTGTACACATCACAATTGTGCATATGTGAACGTCAAATACTTATTTGTAACCAGTGTTACAGAGCAGGATATATGTATTTTTACAAAGTGTGACGCCCTTGGGTTTTTGTTTTAATTAATTTGTTCGTAAATTGTATGGAGGTTTAGAAGGGTGTTACGCATAGCGAACCACAACAATCTATGATATCTCTTCTTTATACTTCATAAAATAAGAGAATAAGAGAAAATGAAGCTATCTACAATTAAAACAAACATAGACACCACAAAGAGTTCTATCCAATTTAAAGTTGCAGCCCAAATAAGAGATGAAATTCTGCAATGCAGAAAAAGATGGAAAGCTGACTTTTCTTCTTGGAAGCAAATGGAACACACAATGTTATGATGACCATGCATTACACCTCTCTTACATAATTCAACTCTTGTTTGGAGGCATTCAAGAAGTAGCCTCAAAGAAAATAATCTAATATTAGATGGAACAACATACTTCCAAATCTTCGATAATACGACAGACAAAATAAAATTATGGATTGCCCCTTACGAACATAAGAGTAACAACCTTGTGTATGCAGCCTTGATCGATAAGCCATCGGGATCTCTCCACCAAGTGAAAGTATCCAATACCCCTAGAGTAGGATGTTGATCTATGAGAATAGAATGCAATGTTTCAAGTTCAGAAGAAGCTTCTTCTTACAGTAAATCTGAGCGAATGTTAAGATCCCAACACCACTTTCCCTCACTCTAAAATCCTAAAGAAGAAAAATTGAATCTACAATTATTGGCATCCTCAAAGAGAGAAGGAAAAGTGAGTTGTAACTTATGTGGACCAATCCACTTATGTATCCAAAAATCTATTAATGATCCATCACCTAAATTACTCGAGATACTATTGTAAAACCAATTATAGTCAGACCCGTTATGTTCCACTATGTTAAAAAAATCCCTCCACCAGAAAGAGGATTTAGTATCACCAATAGATCGAGAGATATTGAGTAATTTGCTTCTAACGTCACCATAATTAAATGCAAGAATATAAGCCGATGGAGATGAATGCTCTAAAATGATCTTCCACACCTATTTCGACAAAATGGCCAAATTTGAAAAGCTCATGATTTTTGTTACCCAGTCCTTCATCACTCTTAGATATATAAATATTCTCCTAAGATACCCAATTGATCTAACTCCTATATTCTTCTCCTTTCCAAAGAAAAGCCCTCTGAATTTTGATAATATCATGTAGCACAATTTTAAGAGCTCTAAATTAAAATAATAATAATGGAATGAAATTAAGAACCAAATTAATCATCATCAAACTACCACCAAAAGAGACATGCTTTCCTCTCCATAACAAAAACCTACTTTTTAGCTTCCCCAAAATAGGCTCCCAAGTTAATTTCCAATGCGGATTAGCTTGGATCGAAATTGTAACACCCCGATTTTTATTTATTGGTTATTTTATTAGTTATTTATTTTATTAATTATTATATAATATAATTATTAATTAAATTGTGTGATTTTGTGAATACATGATTTATTTGAATTAATTGGTGATGTGTGATATATAATTTATTCTATTAATTGAGAATATGTATTATATGAGTAATTGGGATATTGAGTGTGAAAATAGAAATATTAAGTTATTGGGCCTTGATGTGATGAGTTAGTATGATAATGAGATATGCCCATTAGTGAAACAAGAGTTCTCAAGGGTTTTGTAAAACAAAGAGAAATAGAATTAGAGAGAGAATTGTCAAAAACAAGAGAAGAGAAGAAAAAGGAAAAAAAGGATAAAAGTGAAGAGAAGGGGGAAAACCCTATAAAATATCTACATCCAAGGTAAGGGTGGATTTTCATTTGATTATGAGAATATGTGATGTATGTAATGAGTAGCTACGTGATTAGGGATTTCATTCTGCAGTTTCTAGGTTTGATATGCTTAGGTTTCGAAATATGGAATCATGAATTGGTGTTTAGAAATCATATTTTGATGTTTGCAATTGATGCTACATGACAAATATATGTTATAATGCATTTAATTGGTGAAATATATGTGTTTGAATGTGATTTGGGTGGAAATTTTGTAAGAGGAAAAATATTGTCCGAAACAAATTTTTCTGGTTTTACGTGAGGCCGCTTAGCGAGCTAGGTCACGCTTAGCGCGATTTGGGATGAAAAGTTCTATATTTTGTGAAATTGATTGGGGTTCCTGTATGCTATTGATTTATAAAGATTTCTATGAATTTTAATAATTTATTTAATATGGATTTGATAGGTTTTGGATGACTTTTTGATGGAAACATAACACTTGAATTATGTGTATATGTATGTTGGTAATTGATTCTAGGTGTGAATAACATGGTTTGAGATTATTTACTATGTGTTATATGATGTATTAAAGTGATGAATGCTATGAGAATGCATTGTATGTGAATGATAACATGAAATATGAATGTTGTGAAGGCTAAGAAAACACTTAGAAGGGGGGGGGGGTGAATAAGTTTTTCCTTTTTTAGTTTTCCTTTATGTAGCAACAAACTAAACACACAATTATTTTTATCCTGGTTCATTTGAAACTCAAACTAATCCAGTCCACCAGCCAAGGTGATTTCGCCTCTCTCAATGAGGACTTAATTCACTATAATCAGAACTGATTACAATTGCACAACCAACTGTTGTGACTAACAAATAATGCACAAGCCAAATGCAAGTGACTAACACCTCTAAGACTCTCTAGTCCTAGCCCTCTTGAGAAATCTGACCCAACTGGTCTCTCAAGGAACAATTACAAATGTAACTTCTAATAGTGTTTAATTTGCTTCTAAAAAGCTTTATCACAACTGTGATGTTTTACACTAAGTTTAAGCTCAAAATAATAAAACTCAAAGTATTTATTTTCTTAACTTTTGTTCAGCGTAAGTTTCTAATGATGGACGTTAGTTTTTCCTTTGAAAGCTTGAACTTATATATAGTTGTAGAATAAATTCGTTACACGTCTTGAACAAAGAGAATGTAATTAATGTTGCTAGTCTGCTTGTACTTTGTGTTTTCAATGACCTCGAACTTTGTTCCGCTTGAGTACTTAAGTCGTCTTAGCCTTAGTAGAGTAACACTACTGTAGCAGAACTTGCCTTACAAGATGACGTCTTGATAACTCATTTCTTTATCTTATGTAAGCCTTTGTTATCTTATCTTCTAACAAAGGTTTCTTCAAACTTTCTCTTATTAGAGGTTGCGCTTGCATACTTCTTCCAGAAGATGCTTTCAGCGTGCATGTTCAAAAGTTCCTTTCATCTTTAGAACTTCTAATTATTTGTCTGTTCAGCATAATTTGATATTTCACTTTTCTTGAGTGCTTGAGTCTGAACATCATCTGAAATGAACACAATACTTATCAGAGTATCATATTTACTATACAAAATTTGTTTCACTTGTTATCATCAAAACTCTAAGATATGATTAGAACCAAACTATGTTCTAAGAATCTCCCCCTTTTTGAAGATGACAAAAACATTCAGATTTTGATTGAAATTTTTTGTATATGTGTGAAAATCTCCCCCTGAGATAAGCACTAGAAGAAAATAAGTACAGGTAGAACTTCCCTGAGTTTGTTCTTTTCTTCCAGAGTTTGCTATCTTGACTTTTCATTTCAGATCTTGGAGTTTAGAGCTTAAATATTTCGCTTTAGAGTTTTCTTCCAGAGCTTAGATATTTCTGCATACTTCAGAATAAAATACACTTGTATATTTTGTTAGAAATGTTTGACACTTAGGCCCTATAACTGTTATATTTAATCAGATCAAAATCACAGTTTTCTCCCCCTTTTTGTCATAATCAAAAAGCATAAAAAATATTAAAAACAATTGAAAACGAGTCAAAAGATCTTAATATTTATGTCAAAAACTGCATGAGTACAGAGGTTTCTTAAAAAAACAAGAACAACAAAAAAGTGAAAAACAGATGCACAGAAGTTTTAAGGAGACTGAGACGAAGTTAGACGAGAGACTAGGGATAACAGAAGATTATTGATTTCATTAGATGATTCTTCTTGCTTCATCATCCAAGATTTGATCTCTTTGTTTGTCTCGTCTTGCATGTCCAAACGTTCACGAATAACTTCATTTTCCTTCTTTAACTCCTTCAGAGTTTCCATCACAACAGAAGTTGAAGCAGCATCTTCAGTGGAAACAGCCTTAGAAGTAGAACCAACAGCTCTAGGACAGAAGGAACTTGAGAAAAGTGTGTCAAGATCAATCATTAGTGTTGGCACCTTCTTACGAGTATCTTTGGGACGAAAAATAGGTGGATGATACATAATCAATGCTACAGAGTTTGGATTAGCAACTTCTGATTCAGAAGATTCATCATCAGAAATATCCATTGGGTCAGCAGGTGGTTGCCAAGGAGCATTGTCAAGCTGCAGTAGAGGCTTCTCGTTCCAGATACTGTAAACTGTTGTCTTCAGAAAATTCAGACACTAATTGAATTTCTCATGAACATGAGAATAACACAACTCTTTGGTTATGAAGGATTCAGTGTTGAATCTCTTTCTAAATATTCTCCATAGATCAGCAAATGCAGCTGGATTCAGGTTGCTAGCACAGTCTTCCTTCAGCAGTTATATCCAACCCTGCATTTCTGTTTCAAACTTTTGCAAAAGTATACTAACATTTGTGTGAATATCTTTCTTTTTGGGTAGTGATTCAAGATCAACTACAGTCCTCAGAAAGTTAGATGTTTGATGGTTTAGAGGTTCTGGAGTGGAAGGTAAGTTTTGTGGGAAAGGTGAATTTGGTGGGGAAGGTGTAGGTTTAGAGGTTGGATTGACAGTAGTTTCTGGAGAGTGAAAAGTGAAAGAAGAATTTTTAAAGGGTATTTATAGAGAGAGTGAATTTAGTTTACAAATTAATTTGAACTATAAAAAATTAAAAATGAAATTTAATCATTACAGGCATTTAATAGCATCTGTCATTTTGAGGGATTTCGTGTGATTTGATAAGATTGAAACAATTACCTAGGGACGGCGTGTTAATAGCTTGCACGCATGCGTGAACTTTTAGAAGTTTTGAACACGTGTTCAACTTCTAGGTTAAAAGCATTACAACTGTTTGATATAATGAACTTCTGAACCATATTCGTAATGAAACATTAGAGAATATTTCAGAACTTCTAGATATGGTTTCTAATTTAACTTCTCTTCTATCTTCTGAAGAGATGTTAACTAGAACATTCATTTAAGAATAAAACTTATGACACTAACAATAAAAAAGTAATAGACACAATTTCATTCAGGACAAAATTCCACACTAATATTCTTTAGAATGAATTTAAATCTATCCTCAGAAAGAGGTTTAGTAAAAATATATGCCCATTTATGGTTTGTGTCTACAAAGTTTAAAGTCAAAACACCTTTCTGAATATAGTCCCTTATGAAATGATGTTTAATTTCTATATGTTTTGCCTTAGAATGTAAAATAGGATTTTTTTTTATAAACATATGTCAGAAGTATTATCACAGAAGATAGGAATGTTACACTCATACAAGTGATAATCTTCTAGTTGGCTTTTCATCCAGAGCATTTGAGTGCTACACCCTGTAACAACTACATACTCAACCTCTATTGTTGATAATGTAATTGTAGCTTGTTTCTTGCTGTACTAGGAGATCAAGTTTTCTCCCAAAAACTGACAGCTTCCAGAGGTGCTTTTACGTTCTACTCTATCTCCAGCAAAGTCAGCATCACAATAACCTACTAATTTAAAATCTTTGGATCTTCTGTAAAACAGCCAACATTAGTAGTACCTTTCAGATACCTCAGAATTCGCTTAACAGCAGTTAAGGGAGATTCTCTAGGATCTGATTGAAATCTTGCACATAAACAAACACTAAATAAAATATCTGGCCTAGAAGCAGTTAGGTAAATAAGAGATCCAATCATACCTCTATAGAGATTCTGGTCTACTTTCTTACTTACCTCATCTTTTCCCAAAATGCGAGTAGGATGCATTGGTGTTTTTGCTTCTTTACTTTCTGATAGTTGGAATTTATTCAGAAGTCCTTAACACACTTTGTTTGATTTATGTAAGTACCTTCTGTAGACTGATTTATTTGAATTCCCATAAAGAATTTTAGTTCTCCCATCATGCTCATTTCAAATTCTGCCTGCATAGACTTAGCAAATTCTCTTCCAAGAAAGACATTAGAAGTTCCAAAAATAATATCATCTACATAAATTTTGCAAATCAAAATATCATTATTAAATGTTTTTCAAACAAGGTTGTGTCCACTTTCCCTCTGGTAAAATTCTTTTCCAAAAGAAAATTACTTAGACGTTCATACCAAGCTCTGGGAGCTTGTTTTAAACCGTATAAAGATTTTTTCAATTTAAAAACAACTTAAGGGAATTTTGAATCTTCAAAACCAGGAGGTTGATGGACATAAACTTCTTCTTCCATGTAACCATTTTAAAATGCACTCTTAATATCCACTTGATATAGAGTGATGTTATTTTGAGCAACCAAGGAAATTAATAATCTAATAGATTCTAACCTGGCGACTGGGGAAAAGGTTTTATTATAATCAATTCCTTCTTGTTGACTATAACCTTGTGCAACTGTCATACCCCAAAATTTTCCCTCCATCTTCTCAAGATATTCCATACATACATGCTCAAGGATTCCTCAAAGGTTGATCAGACAAATCCTCTCCTAGACAATCAACCCAAACTAGGGTTTGGTGATTCTCAGATCCAGATGGACTTCCAACATCTCCAATGGTCATCATGCCTCCTCATATGCTTCAAATGTTCTCCATGTCAAGTTTCAAGCCTCACAAGTCAAGTTTGCTCAGACAATTGCTCAGAAGGTTGAAAATCAGTTGTATTGGACAAAAAGTCAACTGTGGTCAACCTACAGTCAAACTTCATGATTTTTGGTCAACATACTCATTTTGAAGTTACATTCATCATTTGATCAAGGGTTGATCATGATTCATCAAGAAAACTCAAGATTTGCTCAAAAGTCAAACTTTCTAAATTAGGGTTTCTTGAGGAAAAGTCAACCAAACTTTGACTGATCATAACTTCTTCATACTTTCTCAGAAATTTTTCCACCACCTCTTGTTTTGAAGGAAATTCAATTCTCTACAACTTCATGTCTCACAAGAATGTTCAAAAAAATGCTTCATTTGAGAGGTATGGATCAAAATATTACAGGTCCTTTTTAAAGTCAACAAAAAGTCAACATTTTGTTTTGAAGATATATTGAGCATGGAAACTCCAATTGAGATGAGACCAAAAAGGTTGGTTAGAGGACTCTTAGAGCTTTCCAAAAAGTCCAAGAACACTAAAAAATGTGGAAAATTGAGCAAGATGCACTATTCAGAAGTTGGGAAATTTTGGATAATTGCACAAAAGGACATTTTGGTCAAAATGCAAAATTTTCCAAATGGGCCTATAATCGTTTGATCCAAACTTGTTCATGACATTATTTGTGACCCATAAATGCTTGGCCATGGCAATTTTCTATTTTATTAATTTATTTTTGAATTTTAAACCATTTAATTCAAAATTAAATTATATAAAATATGAAAATAAGATATTTTTTCAAGATGATTGGATTTTGATCAAACTTGAGGTCCAAGGAAGCCCAAAACACTTGCCAATTTCGTGCATGATCATACATTTAAGAGAAAATCAAATTTCTTTCAAAAATTTGATTTTATTTGAAAATTATTGAATGCATTCCAAATCAAATCTTCTTGCCTTGTTTTTCCTCTTTCAAATCTCTATAAATAGCCAGCAAGTTCACAAGACAAGGACACGAAACCCTAGCCCTTACAACAACCAAAACTTTGTCAAAATTTTTCAAGAATCCTCAAAATTCGAATTTTGATTTTCAGCAAGTTTTAAGGCAAACCAACCATCCATTCTTGTTCCTTGACATCCCAGGAGTCAAAACCATCTTTCACACGAAGCAAAGGCTGCCCAGAACTCGATCTACAGCTTGCTCTGATTTGGTAAAAACTTGAAAATCGAATTTCTTATTTCATGCGTTATTAATTGCTTTTGTGTGTTTGAATGAATTCAGGACACTCAATGGATCATGAATGATGCATCACATGCAAGCATACACGCATAAATCACATATTGCCATGGTTAGGGTTCAAAGAACTGTTTGATTCGAACTGATCGATACAGGACGATTTAGCCAAAACTAATGCCACCAATGGATTCGCAAGGGTCGATTTAGGGGGGTAGGGTATTCCTTTGCCATTATTTTTTCGTATTTCGCAGGTTTGAATTTCTTGGCCACCGGAGAAGACGACCGGAGCTAGGGCTCCGGCGTCGTTGACTAATGATGACCGACGAGGGGCTGGCGTGGCGCGAGGAAAGGTTCTGATTCGTCCATTCACAAACAGATGGGGTCCACGCGTGCTGACTTGTTTCAAATCATTCCCAGGACGCGTCATCATTCAAATTTAATTAATTTCAACTTTCCCAACACCAAATACCCAGTGTCCCAGTGGTTAAGGCATGGACTGTTGGTAGATGCCCTCCAATGTCACGGGTTCGAGCCTCATCAGGACCAGATTTGCTTTTCTTTTACAAACTTCAAACTTTTTTTATTTTCTATTTTACTTAATATTTTACATGCATTTTAATTTATTTCAATAATTTTTATCATGCATTAAAAATCATCAAAAACATTTTTTCTTTTGCATTTATTTTCAGAAAATGTTTATTTAATTTATAAAATTAAAAAATATTATTTTGCATGCATATTTAATTTAATTGCTAATTTATCATTTAAATCACTTTTAATTAGTTTTTAATTATTAAATCACCTCCAAAAAATCCTAAAAAATTATTTTAGCATATTAATGTTATTTCCAGCATGAAGTATTTTTCTCATTTAAAAATTTGCATTTTTACTAATATTTTCCTCTTATTCGATTTCCTCGTATTTTCTGATTTCTTATCTTTCCACAGGTTATCCCGTTTCGGACGATTTCTTTTTACTGTTTTATTTTTCAAATAATGTAATTGCTCATGGGATGTAATAGTTTAATTAGGGCTTTTATTTTCCGCAAGTTTAAATTATGCATCTGCCCCAAAGCCATGTAATAGCGTAGGACATTTATCTTTCCGCACTTTACATTCCCGCATTTTAATTTCCGCACCCTATAAACTGCTAGTAACTAGGCGTGTATGGCAAGACTAAAATCAACATAGCTCACTCATAATTCCAAGATAAAAATATTTGAATCAACACACTTCTTCACACATGCACCCCTTAGGGTAATTCTCTCGTTGCCTTACAATTCAAATGGTCATGTCCCTCGAACGTAGAGGTATTCTAGCACCGTTGCCTTCAAAACAAATCATCATAGTCCCTTCGATACAAAGATCATAGACCCACGATGTCACCTCCGAATACATGATCTTGACCCTCGATTGTCGCCTACAAAAAATGATGATAGTCCCTTCGAATGTGCTAGGATATTTCCTACAAGTTGCTTTCTATGACCATACGATGTCCCTTCGAATGTCCCGCTTACATCCATCAAATAGGGTTACCTACCAACTAATGGTATGGATAGCGCTATTCTAAAGGAACGTAAAATAACACGAAAACGACCAATTCTGAGTAGGTAATAAGACTTTTAGTTGCTTGCTCTATCAAAATACTTTTCACACCTCACACTTTTGTCAAAGTTCAAACTCTTTTCAAAACGAAACATTTCCAAACACTTTGTATACATTCCTACATGAATCATTACAAAGTCAAAGCGAAATTCCATTTCAAAACATTTTCTTCAAACACACAGAAAGCACAATTTTAAAGTGATCTAAGAGCAACTAAGAGCCCGTAGATAACTACGGATGGAAAGGGGTGCTAATACCTTCCCTTTTCATAACCTTCTCCCTTACTCAGAATCTAACGAAGGTCTTTTTCTGTACTTTTTACCTTCCCTTAATTGGATAAAAGAAAAGTCGGTGGCGACTCTTGCTATCCGCACATTTGCGATACAAAACCTACAAAGTCAGTTCACCGTGTTACAGAACTGGAGACTCTGCCGGGGAGACACCCTAAAGAGAGAATGCCTTAGGGATTTCTAGATCAGTTTTACTGCTTTCTGTTTGATTTGCTTGCTTTATCTTTAAGGGTTGCTTGGGTATTATATTTGTGGGGGATCCTACACCCGGATCCGGGTTTCCTTTTAGGTAAGTAGCAATAAATCGTCGCGACCGTTAGACGTATATCGAAACGGTCAACATGATGGCTACGTTAGCGTGACACTTTGGATGTCCTGATACTCTTCATTCCCAAGTTGAGGATAGTATTTGGCTTCTGCGTGGTGTCATCAAGCGCTAACTAAACTTTTAGAACCTTAATTGACCCATCTTGGCCATTAGAAGGTAGTGAGATGGCCGACTTTGGTGTAGACCGAGGTTGGTTGATACTCGATGCTACGCTCATTGAGATCAGACTTTTGGGATATTTTCGATCGACCACTTGGTAGTCGTATTGAAATAAACGCCCTACGAGAAAGATCAATGATGTGAGATTCCTAGAACCCGGTTACTATTATAGGACAGGATGAACCAACTCAAACTTTTGGTGGGGTAATCACCTAGACCTCATGCGAGCCTTAAACCTAGGCTCATTGTGTGAATTGTTTGTGTGTGCTAAACATGACATCATGACAACATTTGCATTGCATATCATTTCTAACTATTTCAAGGACCTAGGGATTTATCTTTGCTCTATTTTGTAGGGATTATGGCTTCCAGAAAGACTATCCGAATCAACTTCATGGGTATACCTTCTCAGCTCAAAGAATTGGTTTAAGAGATTCCTGATCATGCCCAGTTCATCAAGAGACATGGTTATCTACTTGATTTAGTTCTTTGATCCAAAGCACCATTGCTTTACATTCCCTGATTATCAGTTGGTTCCTACCTAGGAAGAGTTCTCTAAGCTACTTGGGGTACCTATTCTTGACCAAATACCATTCACTGGTTTAGAAAAGGTTCCTAAGTACGAAGACATTGCATCAGCCTTACATCTTAAGCGCTCAGACATTGAAGCCAATTGGGAAACTAGAAGTGGAGTTAAGGGTTTACTTGATAAGTTTCTGATTAAGAAAGCCCGAGAATTCCTCAAAGTTATGAGTTTCCATGCATTCGAAGACATTGTGGCCTTGCTAATCTATGGTTTGGTTCTATTCCCTAACTCGGATAAATTCATAGATGTCAACGCCATCAAGTTGTTTCTTACCCGTAATCCTGTGTCTACTTTACTTGGAGACATCCTACATTCTCTTCACACTCGTACTACTAAGAGACAAGGAACTCTCATGTGTTGTGTACCGTTACTTTCCAGGTGGTTTATTTCGAACCTTCCTCCATCAGTTTTGAAGAACGAACAAAGGTTGAAGTGGTCTCAAAGGTTAATGTCACTCTCTCATTCAGATATCCGTTGGAGTCTTTTCTCTCAAAAGGACTTTACATTCATTAAGCGTTATGGAGAATTCCCTAATGTACCGCTACTTGGTATAAGGGGACGTATCTCTTACAACCCTTCTCTAGCTCTACGTCAGTTTGGTTTTGCTCGAAGAGATGGTCCGCATGATATGCTTCTCCAAGATATTGTGTTCGATTACAATCATGATCTCCAGAATTACCGACGAAGGTTTATACACGCATGGGGCATGGTAAAGAAGACTGATACCAAGACTTTGGGGCACCAAAACTCCATTCCTTGGGAACCTTACCTCAAATGGGTGCGAGCTCGAGCTCAAAACCTCATGATGCCATTCACGCCTGTTCTACCAGTAATTATGGAACCTGTTGCTATAGGTGACGTACCCTATACCATTCTCCATCCTGACATGCCTACTTGATTTTGAAGACTTGAAGAGATCCTGGATTCAGCTTAAAGAAGAAAGGGATACCTTTGAAGCTCAGTGTTATGCAAGTGAGAAGAAAGTGCTAGAGTTTACCAAGTTACTTCACGAGGAGCGAAACATCAACGCCTACCTCGGCACCAAGAGGAAGCGCCCATGGGAGACTTAGAGCTTTAGGATTTATATGTTTTTCTTTTATCTGTGTTGAACTGTCTTTTGTACTTAAAAAGAAAAAAAATAATAAAAGGAGTACTAATAAATGTTTGCTCATTGCTTGTTTAACAAATTTAAATCTCTAAGGTCCTTGAAAACATTGCATTGCATTCGCATAAACATTGCATATCATAGCATAAAATTGCATCACAGGTACATTGAAGATTGGTTTTCTCATTCTCTCGCTATTTATTTTAGCAGAAATGGCTCTCGAACAGTCTGTCAAAGATCTTCAAGCTCAGAATGCTCAGTTTCAGCAGATGTTCACCAACTTGGTCCAAGGCCAAGAAGATCTGAAGAAGCTCATCAACAGAAAGAAGAAGGTTGTTGGTCTCCTCAACATGGGCAGACGCTACAAAGGTGGTCCTAAGGTGGTCAGTCGGATAGAGCTCTCTGAGGGAAGTGTCAAGAAGGAGGATGAGCAAAGTGACAAGGGTGATGGCGAAGGTAGTCAGCATGAGCCTGAAAAAGACTATGATAATGGCCAATACTCTGATAAAGATGACAAGTACAAACAACTTGAAGACCGTCTGAATGCTGTGGAAAACCTGAAGATGTCCGAGTTGAATTTTGATGATCTGAGTCTCGTCCCTGGTGTTGTGATTCCTCCCAAGTTCAAAGTTACAAATTTTGCCAAGTATGATGGCATGTCTTGTCCTAAGCTGCACTTGAAGTCCTATGTTCAGAAGATCAACCCCCACACTGATGACAGAAAGTTATGGATGCACTATTTTCAAGAGAGTTTGTCCGGAACTCAATTGGAGTGGTATTATCAGCTAGAGAATGACCGTATCCGTACTTGGAGTGACTTGGCTGATGCTTTCTACAGACAGTATGAGTACAATGCTGAATTGACACCCACTCGCATGCAACTACAAAGCATGTCTATGGGTCGTGATGAGAAGTTCAAGGAGTATGCTCAGAAATGGAGAGATCTAGCAGGCAGAGTTCAACCACCCTTGTCCAATAGGGAGTTGGTTGATATGTTTATGGGAACACTGACCAGCCCATTCTTCAATCATCTGATTGGAAACTCTTCAGCCGGATTCACCGAGCTGATATTAACAGGCGAGCGTATTGAGGCTGGTATCAAGAGTGGGAAGATTCAGGTAGAGTCATCATCAAATGCTGCGAAAAGATCTTTTGGTGGTAAGAAAGAAGCTAATGTTGTGTATGGTCAGAAAAGCCGAGTCAAGACCGACCGCGCTCAATCTGTGGGGGCAGTTGTGATCTCCAATCCTACATCAGCACCACCTCAGCGAGACAACGCGCGTAGCCAGAATGCGCCACGAAGACAGTTTGCGAAGATCAACATGCCTTTGTCGCAAGCCTTGCAACACATGTTGAAAGCAGAGTTGATAACCTTGAGAGATCCTCCTCAAAACATCAACACTTCCTCTCCGAGATACAATCCTAATGCTAAGTGTGCTTACCATTCCAATAGCCCTGGACATAGTACTGATGATTGTTGGGCTCTGAAGAACAAGATTCAGGATATGATTGAAGCTAAGCAGTTGAGTTTGACCCTCCGTTGAGACTCGAATGTGATCAACGCTATGCCTAACCATGACAAGAGTTCCAATGTTGTTGACGATACTTATGTTTTCAACATAGATGACTTGACCATTCCTCGATGATCAAGAAGAATCTGTTGCAAGCCGGTGTCAACCCAGGATGCCCAGAGAATTGTCGTTGGTGCCCATCTGCACCTGATGGCTGTGCTTGGTTGAGAAGACGTGTTCAATGCATGATGGACAAACGTGAGATACTATTTCTGAAACCACCTGTGTAGAAGCTGTGTGAAAATATGTCCAAGTTAAAGATCGAAGATGTGAATGAAGCTACACCATCTGTGTGGGGTACCTTGGGGCAGCCAAGTGGAAAGTACGACTACATGGTGAAGTACACTGTTCCTGAGAGCTACAAAATTCCTATTGAAGATGTTAAGGTAATCGGATGGGGTGACGATTTCCCAGAAGACTATGCTGATATTAACACCATAAGGATTTCCTCTGCGATCCGATTGCCAGAGTGGCACCCTCATTATCACTTCTCCAAGACCAAGATATTCCTCGACAAGGCCATCCCTTGGAACTATGGAGATGTTTACTATCATGGCGTCAAGCAAGACCCTCTGACCATTGAAGATCTGACCATTGAAGCTACCATTCCTGACATTGACAACATCACCGGATTAAGTAAGGTGACCAGAACCGGAAGGGTATTCTCTCCAGATATCTCTCCTCCCAAAGACACTGCGACTTCAGCTCGCATTCCAGCTATTCAACCCATTCCCCAAGCTAGAGGGAAGGAACCAGTGACTCATCCTGCTCAGCCAGAAGTACCAAAGGAAGTTACTGAAGACACCTCCAAACAAGAAATGGAGGAAATTCTGAAGATTATCAAGAAGAGTGACTACAACGTTGTGGAACAGTTGGGACAGACTCCATCCAAGATCTCCATGCTTGCACTGCTCTTGTGCTCTGAGGCTCATGCTAACGCCTTGGTGAGGTTTCTGAAGAATGCTCACGTACCGCAAGACACTACCACTGACCAATTTGAAGTTTGTATTGCTAGCCTGGCTGCCAACAACGGCCTAGGCTTCTCTGATGCTGATTTGACTCCTTCAAGAAAGAAACATAACAAAGCCTTGAACATCTCTGTTGAATGAAAGGGTACTACCTTATCTCATGTTTTGGTGGATACTGGTTCTGCTCTGAATATCCTTCCGAAGACTGCTTTTGATCGACTTGATGTCGAAGGGTTGGTTTTGAGACCCAGTGACATTATTGTGAGAGCTTTTGATGGTTCTAAGCGAACAGACTTGGAGAGCTCATTCACATGTAAAGTCGGTTCCCGGACTTTTGATTCTACTTTCTTTGTCATGGACATCCGTCCGACTTACTTGCCTACTTGGACGCCCTTGGATACATGGGGCGGCCATACCTCTACTTTGCATCGAATGAAGTACCGGTGAAAGGGAAAGTCACAAGTATGTGGGAAGAAGAATATATGGTCATCATCTAATCGTTCGATACCTCGAGAGGGTGAATTCTTTGAGACTCCTGTCAAGCTTTTGAAACAATCCCAGTCATGCCTGTGACTCTCCTGTCATCTCCCGGTTGCTAAAGTTCCGCCTAGGATGGCCTCGTTGAAAGATGCTCGAGCTGCAGTTGAAGAAGGAGGTAGTACTATTTAGGGTTAGCTCCCCGATCTTCCTTTCAAATCTGACAAGACTGGTTTAGGCTTCACCATCAAGGGTCAGAAGATGATACGCCGCAAACGTGCGCCAACTTCCTTCCGACGGCCGAGTGGAATCCATGCTATAGAGACGACGACAATGACTTCGACATCAGCAAGTGGATCTTCCCAACTCCAGACAATGGGCTCAGCAATTGGAAGACTGAAGACGTCATACCAATCTCCTTTAGTCAGGAGTAATTGCTCTTGTTTTTGTTTTGCTTTTCGTATTTTCTATGTTTTGAACAATAAACTCTAAAGCCTAGTGCCTTGCCCGGGGCATCATGGCTCGTTTGTGAGGGTTATTATCTGTCATTTGCATATTTTCATTCAATAAAATCGTTGGACTTTTGCATTCAATTGTTTGTTTTCTTTTACTTTATCACCCCTTCAAAAAGCTATGTGTTTCTTACACACACCCACGTGATACACTGCAGAATCACTCCGAATCTCGTTGATAACAGCTATGCTATTGCTAAATATGACTTCGATAATCCGATCTACCAAGCCGAAGACGAAAGTGAGGAAGATTGTGAAGTGCCAGGAGAACTTGTCAGACTGCTACAGCAAGAAGAGCAAGTTATACAGCCACACGAAGAGCAAGTTGAGGTTGTGAATTTGGGTACTGATGAAGACAGAAAAGAGATCAAGATAGGAGCGGGTCTTGAGAACAGTGTTAAAGAAAGGTTGGTTCAGATGCTACAAGACTATATTGAGGTTTTTGCTTGGTCATACGAAGACATGCCGGGTTTAGACATTGATATTGTGGTGCACCGATTACCGGCAAAAGAAGGTTTTCCCAAAAAATGAAGGTTGGCCGACGCGTCCTGAGATGTCAGAGAAAATCAAAGCCGAAGTTATGAAACAATTCAACGCCGGTTTCTTAGCTGTTACTTCTTTCCCACAGTGGGTTGCTAATGTGGTGCCTGTACCTAAGAAGGATGGTAAGGTACGAATGTGTGTGGATTACAGAGATCTGAACAAAGCAAGTCCGAAAGACGATTTTCCACTTCCTCATATTGATGTTCTGGTTGACAACACCGCTCAACACAAAGTTTTCTCCTTCATGGATGGTTTCTCCGGTTACAATCAAATCAAAATGGCTCCTGAAGACATGGAGAAGACTACTTTCGTTACACAGTGGGGCACTTTCTACTACAAAGTCATGCCGTTCGGACTAAAGAACGCAGGCGCCACTTATCAGCGTGCTATGGTGACATTATTTCATGACATGATTCATCACGAGATAGAGGTCTACGTCGACGACATGATAGCTCGATCACAGACTGAAGAAGAACATCTTGATCATTTGCAGAAATTGTTTGACAGATTGAAGAAGTACAGACTGAGACTTAATCCTAACAAGTGCACCTTTGGAGTCAGGTCTGGAAAACTCCTAGGGTTTGTTGTCAGTGGTAAAGGTATTGAGGTTGACCCCGCCAAGGTTAAAGCCATTCAAGAGATGCCAGCGCCCCGCACAGAGAAGGAAGTCAGAGGTTTCTTGGGCCGATTGAATTACATCGCCAGATTCATTGCACATCTAACTGCTACTTGTGAGCCAATCTTCAAGTTACTTAAGAAAGATCAAGTAGTGGAATGGAACGACGATTGCCAGATCGCTTTTGACAAAATCAAGGAGTACCTACAGAATCCTCCTATCCTGATGCCGCCAAGGAAGACCTCTTATCATGTACTTGATGCTAAAGAATTCAATGGGGTGTGTGTTGGGGCAACATGGCGAGTCGGTCGAAAAGAGCATGAAATATACTACCTTAGCAAAAGTTTACCGATGTGAAACAAGATACTCACAGCGAGAAAACTTGCAACGCTTTTGGCTGTCCGACTAAGGCGATATGTTGACTCACACTACCTTGTTGATTTCAAGATGGATCCGATAAAATACATATTTGAGAAACCAACTCTCTCCGAAGAATAGCAAGATGGAAAATGATCTTGACCGAATACGACATCCAAGTACACTTCTCGTAAAGCGATCAAAGGCGTAGTAGCCGATCATTTGGCTCATCAAGCCGTAGATGACTATCGATCTATGCAGTTAATTTCCAGATGAAGATGTTTTGCTAGTTACAGATTGTGAAGAACCAGGCCCGAACGAAGGACCTGAACCAGGATCCCGATGGACCATGGTTTTTGATGGAGCCTAAAACGCACTTGGCAATGGCATTGGCGCCATCATTACATCCCCTACAGGCGGACATACGCCTTTCACCGCCAGATTATGTTTTAGTTGCACCAATAATATGGCCGAATACGAAGCGAGCATCATGGGTATTAAAGCTGCTATTGACTTAAGAATCAAATTCTTACAAGTGTATGAAGACTCAGCTTTAGTGATCAGTCAGATTAAAGGCGAATGGGATACGAAGCATCCGAATCTCATTCCATATCGAGAGCATGTTCTGAGTTTGATCCCCTACTTCGAAGAGATTACTTTTGATCATATTTCGCGAGAAGAGAATCAGTTGGCAGACGCATTGGCTACTATGTCGTCTATGTTCAAGGTTAGATGGGACAACGAGGCTCCCCAGATCATCATTGAGAAGTTTGACGAACTAGCGTATTGTTATGAGCTTGATACAGAAGAGAAACCTTGGTACTATGACGTGAAGAGGTATCTTGAGACTCAGGAATATCCCGCAAGGGCATCTGTCAATGATAAGAAGTTCATGAGAAGATTTGCATCCAAATTCTTCCTCAGCAACGACATCTTGTACAAGCGCAACCACGACTTGTGCTTACTCCGCTGTGTAGACCAGAAAACAGCAATACGAATCATGGAAGAGTTACACGAAGGCGAATTTGATACCCACTCCAGTGGACATACGATGGCTAAGAAGATTTTGAGAACATGTTACTATTGGTCCACCATGGAAGCTGATTGTCACCGCTACGCTCGGTCTTGTCACAAATGCCAGATTTATGCCGACAAAGTGCATGTACCTCCAGTACCTCTGAATATCCTAACAGCTCCTTGGCCTTTTGCAATGTGGGGCATTGACATGATCGGGGAAATCAAGCCCACAGCTTCCAACGGACATCGTTTCATCCTTGTGGCAATTGATTACTTTACCAAGTGGGTAGAAGCAGCCTCGTTCGCATCTGTCACCAAGAATGTTGTGGCTCGTTTCATCAAACATAATCTTATCTGTCGGTATGGCACTCCTGAGAGGATTATCACGGATAACGGCTCTAATCTCAACAACAAGATGATCACCGAACTCTGCACGCAGTTCAAGATCAAGCATCACAATTCATCTCCTTATCGGCCTAAGATGAATGGCACAGTGGAAGCCGCCAACAAGAATATCAAGAAGATTATACAGAAGATGACAGTGACTTACAAAGATTGGCATGAAATGTTACCATTTGCTCTTCATGGTTATCGCACTACAGTGCGAACATCAACAGGGGCAACCCCCTTCTCTCTTGTATACAGTATGGAAACAGTCCTACCCATCGAAGTTCAGATACCTTCAACCAGAGTCCTCCAGGACGCAGAGTTAGGCGAAGATGATTGGATCCAGACTCACCTTGACCAGATTAATTTGATTGATGAGAAACGACTCGCATCCATGTGCCATGGACAGATCTATCAGAAGCGAATGATCAAAGCATTTAATAAGAAGGTCAAGTACCGAGTCTACCAAGTCGGTGATCTAGTAGTCAAGCGCATCATCCTTCCACAAGGTGATCCCAGGGGCAAATGGACTCCCACCTATGAGGGACCATTTGTAGTCAAGACAGTATTTTCCGGCGGAGCTATGATACTTAGCACCATGGATGGTGAGGACTTCCCACAGCCTGTGAATGCAGACATAGTCAAAAAATACTACGCATAAACGAGACCCGCTAGGTCGACGGACCTAGGCAAAAATAAGGGCATCCTGGCGAACCAAAAGGGTTCGGGAAAAAGTTAAGGATATATACAAAACATGTACACCCGACAAGTCGAAAACCTGAAAAGGCGGCTTGGGCAAAAAAGGGTATCCCGGTAGACTAAAAACCCGAAAGGCCGATCTAGGCAAAAGTTAGGGATTTAAGCGTACAACTATGTCTCGTCCAGATCACTTATCTACAGACTACTATCAGCATTCAAGATTCAAATGGCGAAGATCAATTCACTCACTTTCTACTGACAGCAAGGAGATGAGATAGTTGAAATATATGAGTACTAGCATAGTTGGAACTTAACGAGATTGTTTCCGCATAGCTTTTTACCTTTCTTGTGTATAAACTACTTGGCCATACGCCACATTTCAAATAAATACAAGTCTCTTTCTCTTTACAATTTTCACTGTTATTGTTTGCATAAAGTCCCAACGTTTTCTTTGAATGATTATATGCATTTAACAATAAAAATCTATTTACAAACATGCGAAAAAAAACATACGAAAGTAATTACTACAGGCTTCAGGAATTGAGATGACGACGAAAGTCACCAGTGCATTTTCCCCACAGAGCATGATCCCCGCAGAAATGTCGCTCACCACAAAATCTTCCCCAACAAAGAAAAGGAGGATCCCCAAGCAGTGATTCCACTCAACTTAATCGGGCCAAATCCCCGACCGAGGTTTCTATCCCCGGCGGATGTCTCTCAACAATTTCCCTTTTCTCCAGCAGCAGTGTCCAAACCCAGAACTTGGTCAGATAGTGCACCGGAGGAAACCTGCACCTCTTATTCCCCAGACAAAGATTCCAACGGGCTCCAGATCCTTCTAACCCGGTCTCTCAGCAACTACCAGTTACTCTCCAGCAAGATTTACACAAAATCCCCGGTAGAGTACCTCCCAGGCTCTCCCCAGCAGGGTCTATGTACAAGATCCTCAGCAGCGCGTCTCTTGATCTCTATCATCCTCAACAATATCTAGGCTCAAAACTTGGTCAGATAGTGCACCGGAGGAATCAAAGTTATCTTTCTTCTCAGGATTTCATCCTCAAACAGAAGTCAGAAATCTCCAAGCAGAACATCCGCATCTCCTTCAAGATGGATATGTTTTGAAATACCACAACATCTATCATTCATACATTATTCATAAAAGTCATAATTTGTGCATATGTCATTCATACACATCGTCATGCATCATACTTTGCATAAGACTAACGATATTCTATCAAAATTTTTCTTGTTTTCTCCAAAACAGGTGAAAATCGCTCCGACAACTGGTCCAGGATTAAGACCCGAATCTCGACGGGAAAACTATCTGAAAGACCGCCCTAGTTGTCCTCCGACAACTGGTCCAGGATTAAGACCCGAATCCAGACGGGAAAACTATCTGAAAGACCGCCCTAGTTGTCCTCCGACAATTGGTCCAGGATTAAGACCCGAATCTCGACGGGAAAACTATCTGAACGACCACCCTCGTTGTCCTCCGACAACGGATCCAGGATTAATGCCTGAAGCCAGACAGGAAACCCTATCCGAACGATCACAAGTTATCCTCCGATAACAGGCAGTGGATCAATACCCGATGCACAACAGGGAAGCTATCCACATTTCTGCCAACTACTATCCCCTCAGAGTAATCAGCACGAAGATGTATTCTGACGCTCTCTTATTATCAACAGCAACTACAGAGTTTGGCGCATGACTCAGTTGCCTTGGATGGCATCTTAAGCCCATCTCCGACTACTTGTCAACATTCCTCCACCTTCAGAATGCTGCATATTTGGTTAAAAATCAATACAAACCAATAACTTCATTCAAAGATGAGCACGAAGTCTAACGTACGACTCTCCCCGGATGGCATCTTAAGCCCATCTCCCTGCTCCCTTCACATTCAGGGACGTCAACAGAGCCTAGCGTACGGCTCACTCCCCAGCGTCAATCTTTCCAGATGGCATCTTAAGCCCATCCCCGTCAGTTCTCCTATCAGCAATCTTGAGTCTAACGTACGGCTCATTCCCCAGCAAAGTCTCTACCTTCTCCAAATGGCATCTATAAGCCCATTCCCGCATCATCAACCAACAGCGAGTGCAAATTTTCAAGTGTACTCAAGTGTTCAATCATCTTCTACCTCCAGGTCGCGAAAGGCAAACAGGCCAATCTAACCCTTCCAGTATAAGAAGATTGAACAGGGGCAGCTGTCATACCCCAAAATTTGCCCTCCATCTTCTCAAGATATTCCATACATACATGCTCAAGTATTCCTCAAAGGTTGATCAGACAAATCCTCTCCTAGACAATCAACCCAAACTAGGGTTTGGTGATTCTCAGATCCAGATGGACTTCCAACATCTCCAATGGTCATCATGCCTCCTCATATGCTTCAAATGTTCTCCATGTCAAGTTTCAAGCCTCACAAGTCAAGTTTGCTCAGACAATTGCTCAGAAGGTTGAAAATTAGTTGTATTGGACAAAAAGTCAACTGTGGTCAACCTACAGTCAAACTTCATGATTTTTGGTCAACATCCTCATTTTGATGTTACATTCATAATTTGATCAAGGGTTGATCATGATTCATCAAGAAAACTCAAGATTTGCTCAAAAGTCAAACTTTCTAAATTAGGGTTTCTTGAGGAAAAGTCAACCAAACTTTGACTGATCATAACTTCTTCATACTTTCTCAGAAATTTTTACACCACCTCTTGTCTTGAAGGAAATTCAATTCTCTACAACTTCATGTCTCACAAGAATGTTCAAAAAATGCTTCATTTGAGAGGTATTGATCAAAACATTACAGGTCCTTTTTAAAGTCAACAAAAAGTCAACATTTTGTTTTGAAGATATATTGAGCATGGAAACTCCAATTGAGATGAGACCAAAAAGGTGGGTTAGAGGACTCTTAGAGCTTTCCAAAAAGTCCAAGAACACTCAAAAATTTAGAAAATTGAGCAAGATGCACTATTCAGAAGTTGGGAAATTTTGGACAATTTGCACAAAAGGACATTTTGGTCAAAATGCAAAATTTTCCAAATGGGCCTATAATCTTTTGATCCAAACTTGTTCATGACATTATTTGTGACCCATAAATGCTTGGCCATGGCAATTTTCTATTTCATTAATTTATTTTTGAATTTTAAACCATTTAATTCAAAATTAAATTATATAAAATATGAAAATAAGATATTTTTTCAAGATGATTGGATTTTGATCAAACTTGAGGTCCAAGGAAGCCCAAAACACTTGCCAATTTTGTGCATGATCATACATTTAAGAGAAAATCAAATTTCTTTCAAAACTTTGATTATATTTGAAAATCATTGAATGCATTCCAAATCAAATCTTCTTGCCTTGTTTTTCCTCTCTCAAATCCCTCTATAAATAGCCAGCAAGTTCACAAGACAAGGACACGAAACCCTAGCCCTTACAACAACCAAAACTTTGTCAAATTTTTTCAAGAATCCTCAAAATTCGAATTTTGATTTTCAGCAAGTTTTAAGGCAAACCAACCATCCATTCTTGTTCCTTGACATCCCAGGAGTCAAAACCATCTTTCACACGAAGCAAAGGCTGCCCAGAACTCGATCTACAGCTTGCTCTGATTTGGTAAAAACTTGAAAATCGAATTTCTTATTTCATGCGTTATTAATTGCTTTTGTGTGTTTGAATGAATTCAGGACACTCAATGGATCATGAATGATGCATCACATGCAAGCATACACGCATAAATCACATATTGCCATGGTTAGGGTTCAAAGAACTGTTTGATTCGAACTGATCGATACAGGACAATTTAGCCAAAACTAATGCCACCAATGGATTCGCAAGGGTCGATTTAGGGGGGTAGGGTATTCCTTTGCCATTATTTTTTCGTATTTCGCAGGTTTGAATTTCTTGGCCACCGGAGAAGACGACCGGAGCTAGGGCTCCGACGTCGTTGACTGATGAAGACCGGCGAGGGGCTGGCGTGGCGCGAGGAAAGGTTCTGATTCGTCCATTCACAAACAGATGGGGTCCACGCGTGCTGACTTGTTTCAAACCATTCCCAGGACGCGTCATCATTCAAATTCAATTAATTTCAACTTTCCCAACACCAAATGCCCAGTGTCCCAGTGGTTAAGGCATGGACTGTTGGTAGATGCCCTCCAATGTCACGGGTTCGAGCCTCATCAGGACCAGATTTGCTTTTCTTTTACAAACTTCAAACTTTTTTTATTTTCTATTTTACTTAATATTTTACATGCATTTTAATTTATTTCAATAATTTTTATCATGCATTAAAAATCATCAAAAACATTTTTTCTTTTGCATTTATTTTCAGAAAATGTTTATTTAATTTATAAAATTAAAAAATATTATTTTGCATGCATATTTAATTTAATTGCTAATTTATCATTTAAATCACTTTTAATTAGTTTTTAATTATTAAATCACCTCCAAAAAATCCCCAAAAATTATTTTAGCATATTAATGTTATTTCCAGCATGAAGTATTTTTCTCATTTAAAAATTTGCATTTTTACTAATATTTTCCTCTTATTCGATTTCCTCGTATTTTCCGATTTCTTATCTTTCCATAGGTTATCCCGTTTCGGACGATTTCTTTTTACTGTTTTCTTTTTCAAATAATGTAATTGCTCATGGGATGTAATAGTTTAATTAGGGCTTTTATTTTCCGCAAGTTTAAATTATGCATCTGCCCCAAAGCCATGTAATAGCGTAGGACATTTATCTTTCCGCACTTTACATTCCCGCATTTTAATTTCCGCACCCTATAAACTGCTAGTAACTAGGCGTGTATGGCAAGACTAAAATCAACATAGCTCACTCATAATTCCAAGATAAAAATATTTGAATTAACACACTTCTTCACACATGCACCCCTTAGGGTAATTCTCTCTCGTTGCCTTACGAATTCAAATGGTCATGTCCCTCGAACGTAGAGGTATTCTAGCACCGTTGCCTTCAAAACAAATCATCATAGTCCCTTCGATACAAAGATCATAGACCCACGATGTCACCTCCGAATACATGATCTTGACCCTCGATTGTCGCCTACAAAAAATGATGATAGTCCCTTCGAATGTGCTAGGATATTTCCTACAAGTTGCTTTCTATGACCATACGATGTCCCTTCGAATGTCCCGCTTACATCCATCAAATAGGGTTACCTACCAACTAATGGTATGGATAGCGCTATTCTAAAGGAACGTAAAATAACACGAAAACGACCAATTCTGAGTAGGTAATAAGACTTTTAGTTGCTTGCTCTATCAAAATACTTTTCACACCTCACACTTTTGTCAAAGTTCAAACTCTTTTCAAAACGAAACATTTCCGAACACTTTGTATACATTCCTACATGAATCATTACAAAGTCAAAGCGAAATGCCATTTCAAAACATTTTCTTCAAACACATAGAAAGCACAATTTTAAAGTGATCTAAGAGCAACTAAGAGCCCGTAGATAACTACGGATGGAAAGGGGTGCTAATACCTTCCCTTTTCATAACCTTCTCCCTTACTCAGAATCTAACGAAGGTCTTTTTCTGTACTTTTTACCTTCCCTTAATTGGATAAAAGAAAAGTCGGTGGCGACTCTTACTATCCGCACATTTGTGATACAAAATCCACAAAGTCAGTTCACCATGTTACAGCAACCAGTCGTGCCTTGTTTCTGACAACTTCTCCTTGCTTATTTAGCTTGTTTTCTGAATACCCATTTTGTTCCAATGATATTGAATCCTTTAGGTCTTGGAACTAGATCCCATACATCATTTCTTGTAAATGGATTAAGTTCTTCTTGCATAGCTATTATCGAATCATTGTCTTGAAGATCTTCATCTATTGAGGTTGGTTCAATCAAAGACACCAATCCAAACAATGATTCTTCATTGTTTTTGAGAGAGGATCTTGTTCTTATATGATCATCTTTCTTTTTTATAATCACATCTTCTAGATGTGCTGAAGTGATTCTAGAAAATCTTTTCTGTGTGGGTTCTTCATAAATTCTTAAGTTGTCTAGAGCATTTTCAATAGGAGGATCTTCTGAGTTTTCTTCAAATTTTTCAGAGTTTGTCAACAGAACTTTTGTACCTGCAAAATATTCAATCTGCTTTGGCTTTTGATGTCCAAGCTTGTCATCAAATCTTACTTTGATTGATTCTTCAACAATCAGAGTTTCTGTATTGTACACTCTATAGCCTTTTGAGCGTTCAGAGTATCCAGACAGAATACACTTTTGTGCCTTAGAATCAAACTTGTTCAGATGATCTTTAGTATTTAGAATATAGCAAGTACATCCAAAATGGATGAAAATATGAAATGTTGGGTTTTCTGTTCTTCCACAATTCATAAGGAGTCTTTTCAAGAATAGGTCTTATAGAGACTCTATTTTGAATATAACATGTTGTGTTCACTGCTTCTGCCCAGAAGTGTTTAGCCATATTAGTTTCGTTTATCATGGTTCTGGCCATTTCTTGCAATGTTCTATTCTTTCGTTCTTCAACTCCATTTTGTTGGGGAGTTCTAAGACAAGAGAAATCATGAGAAATGCCATTTTCTTTAAAATATTTTTCAAAAAATTGGTTTTCAAATTCTCTTCCACGATCACTTTTAACCTTTATGATCCTAAACTCTTTTTCATTTTGAACTTGGTTACAGAAGTCAAAGAACACAGAATGTGATTCATCCTTGTGTTTTAAGAACTTAACCCATGTCCATCTACTGTAGTCATATACTATGACCAATCCATACTTATTACCTTTAATGGATGCAATTTTTACTGGTCCAAATAGATCAATGTGTAGAAGTTCTAATGGCCTAGAAGAAGAAACAACATTTTTTGATCTGAAAGAAGGTTTTGAAAACTTTCTTTTCTGACATGCATCACACAAAACTTCTGAGTTGAACTTCAAATTAGGAAGTCCTCTGACCAGATTGAGTTTATTAATTTGAGATATTTTTCTCATGCTAACATTTCCCAATCTTCTATGCCAGACCCATTGTTCATCGTTAACAGATATAAGGCATTTTACATTATGAGTTTTAAGGTCAGAAAGATCAATTTTATATATGTTGTTCTTTCTCTTGCCAGTAAAAAGGATTGATCCAATTTTTTGACTAACAACTCTATATGACTTTTGATTAAAGATTATGTCATAACCATAGTCACTTAATTGACTTATGGATAATAAGTTATGCGCTAATCCTTCTACTAACAAAACATTAGATATAGAAGGGAGGTTACCATTTCCAATGGTTCCAGAACTAATAATCTTTCCTTTCTAGTTACCTCCAAACTTTACATCTCCTTCAGATTTAAGTTCCAGACTTTGGAACATAGACTTTCTTCCCGTCATGTGTCGTGAGCACCCAGAGTTCAGGTACCATGACTGGTATTTCAACTTTGCTGTTAAGGACATTTGCAACATATATTATTTTCTCCTTAGGTACCCATATCTTTTTGGGTCCTTTTTGGTTAGAGTTTCTAAAGTTCTGTTTGAACTTTGGTTTAGCATGAAAATTTTCAGAGTAAGATGTGTATTTGATATCATGTGTGTGACCATAACTAAATTGTTTGTGCAGTGGTTTATATGTGATAACCATTTCATCAACAGGTTTAGGTTGATATGTTTCTTTCCTCTGGGAGTTTCATATCCAATTCCTCTTCTGTTGTTTCCATTAACACCATAGATCATTGAAGCCATTTTACTTCTATCTATGCTTTTAGCAAGAAATTTTGAAAACTGTAGTCATATTCTTTAAGAATATCTTTTGAACTCGAAGCAGTATTTGAACTAGAAACTTTTTAAACATTTTGAGATTCCTCTTTTAGTTTAACATTATTTTCTTTTAGTTCAGAATTTTCTACTTTAAGTTGCTCAATTTCAGATACAAGATATTTTTGAGTTTCTAGTATTTGATTTTGAGTTGACTATGGTTTTCAAGAAGTTCTGATAAACTCTCTACAAGTTCAGCTCTAGTAAATTCAGAAAATACCTCTTCAGATTCTTATTCAGAGCCCGAGTTATCTGCTGTGGTAGCCATAAAATCCAAGTTAGCATGTTCATCCTCTAAGTTAGATTCAGCTTCAGAAGATTATGAATCATCTCAGGTGGCCATCATACCTTTCTTCCTTCCAAAAATTTTCGTTGGCTTTTCTCTTTGCAGCTTAGGACAATCACTTCGGAAGTGCCTTGTTTCTTTACATTCATAGAAAATGATGTCTCTTTTGCTAAACTTCTTATGTCCAGAAGATTCTCCTCTATCTTCTTATCTTTTGTAGTTTATGAACTTCTTTTGTCTGTGCTTCGACAGCTGGTTGATCCTTCTAGAAAGAAGAGATAACTCATCTTCTTCTGATGTAGAGTATTCATACCTTCATTCTTTAGCCTGAAATGCGTTAGTTTCATATTTTTTAGTAGATTTGAGGGCAACCGATTTGCCTTTATTTTGAGGCTCAAATTCATCAAGTTCTATCTTGTGACTTCTTAGTGAACTGATAAGTTCTTCTAAAGATACACTATTCAAATCCTTTGAAAATTTGAATGCAGTGACCATCGGTGCCCATCTTCTAGGTAAACTTCTGATGATCTTCCTGACGTGGTCTACTTTGGTGTACCCTTTATTCATAACTCTCAGGCCAGCAGTCAGAGTTTGGAATATTGAGAATATTGTTTCAATGAACTCATTTTCTTCCATCCTGAAGGCTTCATACTTTTGGATGAGAGCCAGAGATTTAATTTCTTTTACTTGGGCATTTCCTTCATGAGACATTTTGAGAGACTCAAAAATATCATCTGCAGTATCTTTGTTTGTGATCTTCTCATACTCCATTTTTGAAATGGTGTTCAGTAGGATATTTCTGGCTTTGTGGTGATTTTTGAAATCTATTTTCTGTTCCTTCTCCATTGTCTTTCTATCAATCTTCTTTCCTTCTTGGTCTACCGGATGCTTGTAGCCATCTAAGACCATATCCCATAGGTCAGGATCATAGCCTAGAAAGAAACTTTCTAATCTATCTTTCTAGTATTCAAAATCTTATCCATCAAAGGCAGGAGGTTTTGTGTTGTTGTTGTTTTGACCAGTTGCCATAATGTTTTCCTTTTGGATCTTTTTCTGACACAGTTAAGTGTTTGCACCCATAACACACAGTTAGTTTTATCTTGGTTCGTTTGAAACTCAAACTACTCTAGTCCAACCGCCAAGGTGATTTCGCCTCTCTCAACGAGGACTTAATTCACTATAATTAGAACTGATGACAATTGCACAACCAACATTTGTGACTAACAAATAATGCACAAGCCAAATGCAAGTGACTAACATATCTAAGACTCTCTAGTCCTAGCTCTTTGGAGAAACCTGACCCAACTAGTCTCTTAAGGAACAATTACAAATGTAACTTCTAACAGTGTTTAATTTGCTTCTAAAAAGCTTTATCACAACTGTGATGTTTTACACCAAGTTTAAGCTTAAAATAATAAAACTCAAAGTATTTCTTTTCTTAACTTTTGTTCAGCGTAAGTTTCTAATGATGGACGTTAGTTTTTCCTTTGAAAGCTTGAACTTATATATAGCTGCAGAATAATTCTGTTGTGTGTCTTGAACAAAGATAATGTAATTAATGTTGCTTGTCTGCTTGTACTTTGTGTTTTCAATGACCTCGAACTTTGTTCCACTTGAGTACTTAAGCCGTCTTAGCCTTAGTAGAGTAACGATACTGTAGCAGAACTTGTCTTAGAAGATGACGTCTTGATAACTCATTTCTTTATCTTCTGTAAGCCTTTGTTATCTTATCTTCTAACAGAGGTTGCTTCAAACTTTCTCTTATCAGAGGTTGCGCTTGCATGCTTCATTCAGAAGATGCTTTCAGCGTACGCGTTTAGAAATTCCTTTCATCTTTAGAACTTCTAATTCTTTGTCTGTTCAGCCTAAATTGATATTTCACTTTTCTTGAGTGCTTGAGTCAGAACATCATCTGAAATGAAAATAATACTTATCAGAGTATCATATTTACTATACAAAATTTGTTTCACTTGTTATCATCAAAACTCTAAGATATTATTAAAACCAAACTATGTTCTAACATGTTGTGCAATGGTGAGATAATTCAAATGTGACAAGTTATGTGATGTATGCTTGTATAATTAAGATTGAGAGATAGTCATAGTTGCATATAATTATTGAAATTGCACATTCATCATTTGTTTTCAAGAGGCAATGTTTGTTAGTTTCATGGAGGCTAGTGATTTATCCTAAACCTAGAGGATGAGTTTGAAGCTTAGAAGACAGGCTTTTTGGTGGTTATCGATCTTGAGATGGGCCTGATTTAAACGTAAAAATCGTATAAGGATAACAATTGGTGCCACATGCATTTTGCATTGTATTGAGTTGTATTGAGTCCCATGTGGTGAAATGATGGATTGATGTGCATTATGTAATATTGTTGCGGATATTACATTTGTGGTATTTGTAATTGTTTACCTTTGAATTATGAACTATTGAGCAATGTTGTATATGTAATCATGCGATTCTGATTGGATGATATTGAATACATGATTATGTGAAGTGTGATAAATTCTTTTGATGTATGTATGTTATTGCATTACTTATTATTATATATTTCTATAATGATATAAATTCTCACCCTTTTGTTGAAATGATGTTTCTACGACACCGCTCATGTACCGAAGAGTAGAGGTGTCTCTTGCAAGGATTAGTCGAAGGAGCTAGTTCCTTATTTTTATCTTCTTATTAGGTAGTGTGTCATACTTTGGTCATGTAACGCGGGGAACATTAGATTCATGTTATATTTGTTATACTCATGTGTTGAGAGATATTTGATATACTCTCTTTTATTTATGATGTATTTGAGAATATGTGATGCTCGGCCTTTAGTACCTAATGTTTTATGATATGATTGTTACTATGAAATTTCAATCATTTAGTATCATTTGAGAAGAGAATTATTCTACTCTGTTGTGCATAAGCGTTGATATTTGAAACATGAGTTTAAAATGCGTGTTATGAGCATAATCGATGTATTTGTGTTATTTTTTTTGGAGATACATGTGACACCCTCTTTTGACATGCATGTTAATTTACTATGATTATGCTATATTATTGCACTGGGGTTTAGGGGATGTTATAGAAATACACATGAAGATGAAAAGAATATGAGAAATAGAACAAGAGAGAAAATTAGAAACAACATAAAATAAACTTTCCTCCTGTTTCAAGCTAATAACTTTACCTTTGAAAAAGTTTACCTTCAAACTTGAAACTAATTCGAACCCGTGAAGTAGAGCTTTTATAGTCCAAATATTGTCCAATTTGCATCACCTAAAATTACCGTATCATTCTCAAGTTGTAGCCAACTAAATTCAAATAATTTATCTCCGCATCTTTCCAATTTTATTGGATGTCCTTGAAAGAACTGTAAATTTTTTATCTAAACTTTCTAAAATCAAATTTTAATATAGTTGGAGTTCTCTTAGTTTAGAAAAAAATGTTATAGTGAAGAAAATCAAATCCATTAAAATTGATGGATTATATTTAAAAAAAATTTATTCTCTTTTTTGACCCGATGGGAACTTTCTTCTTAGATATTGATGGTGGTGATGACAACCAACCATTGATACTCTCCTTTTTAATCTTAGGGTTAATATGCGTGTTTAATAGATGGTAATGCCCTGTATGCTGCCTCTTTCCTCCCATATTCATTTAGAGGAATATTTGAAGTGAATTGGTTTTATACGATCTTTTAAAATGATCCACATGAATGACCTTTCAGACTTGAATGGAGGGAGAATATTGTGTTCATCGACTCATCCACACAAAGTAAGAGGGTGAGTAGACATCCATTCTTTTCCTCACACTCATTATAGATCTTTGTGTGGGTCAATTAATTATGGACAAAGTATTTCATTATCATGTGGGATGACCAATATATAGTTTCTTTATAGAATTCATATTTCCTATATACACTTGTAATACCTTGGGGAGACATCCACTTGATTTTAACATGTAAGACACTATCTCGTCATCCTTTTTTTTTAAAGTGGGTAATCCTTCAAAATAGGTCATGGATGTTTTAATGTTTGACGATCATATTTGCATCCATTATTTTAGTGAACCTATTTACTTGCAGGTGTGAAGAGTGAGTAACCTGTTGATTAGTTTTGATGCTAACAATGCTCTTAAGATAAGTCTTCATTATTCTTGTTGTTCAAGGTTATGCTTGTTCAAGTTATGGTTCTTGAAGATTAATAAGGTGATGATGCTTGATATATTGTTCATATGGTAATACTTGACAAGTTATTGTTCAAGTGAAGATGCTTACAAGTTGCTGACCAAGTGATGGTTCTTGATGCTTGAAGTTCAAGATGTGTCGATCAAGATATATCGATCAAGGTGAAGCCAGAAGATCATCTAGTGCAGTTATCAAGTGGTTGTAATTATGTTTATGGTGATAAAGATTGGAATTCTTGATGACAACACAAAATATCCAATGAAATATAGTGAAGTCATCATCTATTGAAGATAGCTCAGGCAAGATGATTTTATTAAGTTATCCTTTTGAAGATTCTCTTGAAGGTCAAGTCATATATTTGAAGTCAACATTGTGTTTGTCAAACAACGTTTAAGTGGAGACTTCTGGTTTAAGGTTTGTCGGTAGTTTAACCTTTCAACTCTCAAATGAAGGTAATCAACTCAAAGATATCTTAAACCTTATAAAGCTATACGATTCATGATTCTTGTGTGATAATAAACTCAAAGATAATAATGCAAAGACTTAAAACTTCAGAGTTGTGAAAGAGAAAAAGTGTATAAGCTCTCATGGTTGTGTTCGTATGAGTGACCAATGTCTTGTAAAGGAATTAGGGTATTTATGGAAACACTATGGCAAAATAATATGCACTATAAACCTTTGAGAAGTCTGTCTTATTTTGTTAAAACCGCCTAATTTTTTTAAGGCTTAGCTAAATGATAAAGAAACAGTCGGATTAGTTACAATCTTGTTTACAAGTAAATAATCGATTAGCCCTAGGGCCATAGCCAATTATTCCAATTTGTAATTCTCACAATCAATTGGAAGGAATCTATTAATGATTGGAAATGGCTAGAAATTATAACATTCGATTTTAGGTCAATTAATTGATTACCCTAATCAATTAGATAACTTAAATTTTCCACATAATATTTCTAAATTTATACCACACCTTGGCCTATAAATATTAGAGCTTCACTATGACGTTTTCACATTCAGAAAACGAGATTTGGCCTCAATTTCACTTCTCTTATCATTTTCGCTAAATCTCTCATTTTTTGCACATATATTTAGCCATAGTGCCTCGAGATTATTCTTGGGTCTAAGTGAGGATCATTGTTCCATGTTAGGGATAAATTATAATTCATCGAGAGATTATTATCTCTTGAGTAAATATTTATTTTGTAAAGAAATATTTTTGTTGTGAGCTAAACTAGTTAAAAGCTCTTGTTTAGTTTGTAGTATTGTATTAGGAAGTCTTTGTTTGGTTCATGATTTTTGCCAAGAATAAAAGCTCTATTTTGGTTTGAGAAGATCAGCCATGAAAATATCCACACGATTATTGAGCTCAACCTTGTTAAAAGCTCTATTAGTTCAAGAATAACTTATGTAAAATCTCACTTAGTTCTCGAGTCAGCTTGGTGTAAAAGTTAAATAGGTTAGAGATTAACCAGTATAAAATCTCAACTCCATTTATGGTCTGCCTGTGTAAAACCTTGGTTCAGTTCAAAGGATAGCCAAATCCAAACTCCATTTCATTTCGGAGGATATCAATGAAATTTTTTACGATTAAAATCAGATTTTGAAAACATTTTTAGAAAAACTTGGATTTGAAAAACTTTTATGATTAAAATCATATTTTAAATCAATTTTTTCAAAAGGTTTATAATTAAGCAACGAAAAATCAAATTGCAGAAGATAAAATGTGAAAATAAAGTGTTTAAAGGAATGCAAACACTGTTTCATTCCGTAAAAATGCACATCCAAATAGTATAGTCTTTCCATGGCTATTCATACCCACAAAAATCCTAAACGACATTTCATAAGAATTTACCATGTATGTAGTATCAAATACAACATCACCATATTTTTTGTTCCGATCAAAACAAGAAGCAGATGACCAAAAATATACTCTAGTCTTTTCTCTTCATCAAGTGTATAAGAATAGTGAAACTTTTGAGCAATTCTTTTTTGCATTATCACAATAATTTAGAAGATCCATTGTTAAGGACCAAAATATGGATGTTTTATAGATCATTTTGTGGTCCTTTACAATGTCTTTTGAATAATTACTAGTATTTAATATAGTATTTTGGTCTAATTATGTTTTTATTTAGTTTTTGTTTATAATATATTATTTAACTTAGTTTACATTTAAATTGTAGGTTTTTGATATTGATTCCCTGAAGCTTGGATTCAAGGAAGCTTGAAGAGCTATTGGGACTTTTTGAAGCAATTTTTGGAAGAAAAAGCAGGCTACAGGTCGCGCTTAGCGTGGTTGCAGCATGAGCACGCTTAGCGCAGAAGAGCGGGCTTAGCGCGGTCTGCGATATCAGAAAAAGGACAGTGACCCATGCTAAGATCTTTTGCTCACCAACTCTCTGATTTGAACCACTTTTCTGTGCTAGAAAACCAGAACCACATTTCTTCTTCATTATTCATCATTATTGTAATCTAGGGAATAGAAATTAGGAACTTGAATCTTGTTCTTCTTGATTTTTCTTCCATATTCATCATCTTCTCTAAAAATCTTGCAAGTGAAGCTACCATGAGAATGAGTGGCTAAACTCCTTTTGTGTCAAGATTAGAGGTAGTTGACCTAACTTTTATGTATTTCTATTAATCTCTTGGTGTATGAACTTGATTGATGATATATATATGTTGAATATCTTTGTTCTACTATCTCTTGATGCTTTGAATCATGATTGAAAAAGTATGTTTCAAAGTTGACCTAGGATATTCTTCCACCTAATGAACAAATGTTATAAATAGATTTGTGAGCTAGTGTTTACTTGTATTGAACTTCATTATTATCATGTCAATAGTTTTAGTGAGAAATCATTTAAAGATTTACATGATAAAACTCACAATCTTGGTTTGAAATCAACAAGATTGAGAGGATACGTAATTATATCGATCATTAACTAGTTTATCCACATGATTAATTGAATTTATATGAAGCTAGGTTAATGAAACTAATCTTGACATGCTTCTATCATTTGAAAACAACTCAAAACTCTCTTGAATCAAAACATATCTCTCTTTGAAAAAGGATACTAAAGTTGTTTGAATGAAATTTATGATACTTGTAGTTAGGAAACAAAACCTTTGTGTTACCTCATCTTAAAATACGCGTTAACTATTAAACAACGACAATATCACATCAATCCCTATGGATACGATAATTGAAAATACTTGATTCATCAAATTTACTAACAACATCCATAACATCACTTCCTTCAACTTTTTTACTGGCTTTCAAAAAAAGATTGCGAATGTCTTTTCAATAAAGGGACGATATCCATGCTTAACAGTTTTCTCTAACTCTAAGACACACATTATTTGTGTAACCGAAACTTCGCCTTCTTTTAATAAGAAAATGTGATCATAATCATTTTCTAAGATATTTTGATAACATGGTAAAAAACACACGTCTAATTGGTTTAGTAAACCATGATTATGTTCAACAACAAACGTTGTAACTCGCCACTCACTTGGAAATATATCTTGAGACTTTTGAAGTTTAATTCGTAAATGAGCTTTACATTCACACTTTACTGATTCTCTTTTTCTCTGTTCTTTTGATGGATTTATGTCTTTTGAGTAGGGGTGTGCAAAAAAACCAAAAACCAAAAACCAAATTAGTATCCATATTAGTCCAAATTTTAAAACCCAACCCAATATTATATTTTAGAACGGGTGGCCCATTAATAAAAAATAAAAAAAACCGGTAACCACATTTTAATTTGGATCAGTTATTGGTTATTGGATTTGAAATCTCTCTCACAACCTCACAACACAACACTACTCTCTGTCACAGCCGCACAACACAACCGTGAATCCTCACAACACAACCGTGAAGCTGCCGTCGTCGTCGCGCCGCCATCTTCACCAGTCACGGTCTTTCCATTTGTGTCATGTTAGTTCCTCACCTAAACCTCTCTGTTTGATTTCAAGTTATGGCTTTTTGATTTTTTGCATCCTTTCTGTTTGAATTTTTGTTTCTGTGAAGAATAATTGGAGTTGGGGTTGGGATGATTTATACTGCTATAGCACTAGCTGTTGGAAATATGGGATTCAACATTTACTTGTCAGTAGTTTTTCTTGCTTCCATGGATTCAACATTTATTTGAACAATATGAATTGGTACAAAAACAGGGCAGGATGTTTTGTACAAACTTGTAACTAGTATTTTTCGTACTCTACTAAATAAAATAGGACACTTTCAAAGTATAATATGTAGTAATTTTTGTCTACTTTATTATGATTTAAGTTTTACTCCTAAAATACTTGTATAAAATGAGTTACAAATAAAACACTGAAAAATCCAATATTTGAACTGCAAAAATTCTTAGTAGTTGTTGAGCATACAATTTAGTTTTGTTAGTCATACCATAAATGAATGAGGACTGAGGGAGAGGAACTCTCTTTAACAAACTACTTTGAGGAACTATTAGAAGATGAAAAAAAAAATCTATAAAGTGATTATAACAAACTACTTTGAGCAATTTCTATGTATATTAGCGCTTACATGACGTTCATAGGCGTGGACATGGCCAACAAACACAACATCAACCTTGTACTTAACAAACCATGGCTCAAACATTACTCTCATTGTTTCACCTTCCATGTAATGATTGTTGTAGCTATTATACAAAGGTGAATGCATGAGAACAATCAACCAAGGAGTTTCGATTCTGTTAACTTTCGGTAGCTCCTGTTCAAGCCATTTGTATTGAGGTGTATATTTTTCTGAGAAAAATAAAGATCATTTTTATTATGCTTTACTTTATTGCTTGCTTGTTATAAGATTCTTCATTAGCTTTTGCTTCTAAGTTTGAAAATATTTTTGATATAAAACTTTATTTTTTAAATTGGTTTTTTTATAAAACTGGTTTTAAAATTGATTTTTTTTTTTTATAAAACTGGTTTTGAAACTGGTTTTGTAATTGTTTTTTTTTTTAAAATTTAAAAATTGGTTTTTAGAAAAACTAGTTTAAAATTGTTTTTTTTTTTAAAACTGGTTTTTGTGAGAAACCGGTTCAAAACCGAACCGACTCACATGTAAACCGGTTTTAAAAATAAAAACTGATTTTAATGAAGTAGTTTTAAAATCCAAACCAAACCATATATATGGTTCAATTTGGTTTGGTTATTGATCCATGCACACCCCTACTTTTGAGGAAATTCTACCTTCACGATGACAAAAAAAATCACGTCGACCAATAATTCCATATGTTTTCTTTATGAACCTACCTTTTCAAATTGAGAATCCACGATGATATGCATATCTCTTGTAAAAAACAAACGATTCTTCTTCTGTAAGAAAAAATTGACCAATAAAAGGTACCATATTTGTCTCATCACTCCACCGTTATCAACTTCTTCTGAAAAATAATTTATCACAATATTCTGACTTGAAGGAATAAGATTTTCATTTTCAAAAGTTCCAATTTTTTCAATTTCTAACATGTCTCTCCATGATATGATGATCAAAATGGTCAACAGTTGTTTTTGAATAATCATTCTATAAAAAAACTTCTTCTATTGAACGCTCATTCAAATTAAAATTTCTTCTATTAACAATATCGATTGTTTATAATTTATCTACAAATAAAAACAATATAAAAACAAATTATAAAATTTTATTGCAAATGTCGAAGAATAAAATATAAAAAAATATAAAAAAACATAATATTTCACAAAAACAAATAAATAGAAACACATCGTGGGCGCTGGACTCACCGGATGAGTCTGAGGAATAGGCGTAGTGACTGTAGTCGACACTGGGGCAGGTGGAGGAGGTAATGGTGCAACCTGAGAAACTACTGGATCTGTCGAACTTAATGTTCGTGATGGAACTTCATCTACGTTACGGTTTGTCATCCTGTGTGTAGGTCTCCTAGTTGGTGGTTTACTATACTCTTTGGTTAAACTCCCACTTCTAATTTTTATACACTTATGACATCTAACAACATACACTTAGACATTAAGCACTGGTCCCACCAGGTGTGCCAATTTATATACTGTGGAAAATGGTAAACAACCGCTGGTCCTCCCAAAGTCCTAAAACTAAGGTTTACTAACAAGAGCGACCAGTTGATCTTAAGGCATGTGCTAAGGTTTTTGAAATTACACTAGTTCTGTCGAAATCCTTATCTAGGAAACGGTTTTCAAAGACTAAGGGAACAAGTATAACGGATTTCCTCACTGTGATTAGACTCGACTGACTGGTGACTCGTGACCGACAGAAAGATCCTAAATGAAATAACTAGCAATCTATTTGCTCACAATATAATTTGACCAACTATGGTGACTCGTGACCGACAGAAGGCTGTGAAATTCAGAGTTGTTCTAAACGAAGTATGTGTTGACTGACTCTTTTGTTAATTCGAAACCTGTAACAAAAAGAGAATCAACATAAACGAAAACACAAAGAGATTGCTGAAAAGTAAATATAACGCAAGTAAAAGTTTCAAAAGAGATGACTGAAATATAAAGGTTTTGCATTGAAATAAAGATGTTGATTCACGTACATCAAGCACTTCGCAACTCCTTGTTTCCTGACGCTCGGAATGGATAGAGTTTTAGTAAGTGCTTTGAGTATGCAAGTGAACACACCATAATTACATTGAAACTACTTATTTATAGTATTTACAAAGTAACTGCCTAAGAGTAATCGACGAATGACATTTGAATCCTAAGGTAACCGCTTCACCAGATGTTGCCACCTATTTTGGCACTTAAACGAGTTATAAACTGCTGGAAACTGCTTAGAGATTTCGAAATTTGAATCTTCCCGCTTCTAATGAAATATCAACCACTTCTGGCTTGCTTCGACATGCTTTCCTTTTGATAAGAGAAAAACAAACAAATTCTTCTAAGTCTAGAATCCTCTATGGTCGACGAAACCAAATTCGATCATTTCCTGCGCTTTGCAAGCCTTGGTCATTTCTACCAATTTCTAAATCTTAACATGTTCATTCTCCTTCTGGTCGACGTGACTCCGCTTCAACATTTTGGCTTAATATTCTCTTCAATCATTGACTTCTTTAATTTTACAAAACCAAACTTTCAAACACTTTGCTCTCAATCTCCAAAGATCCTGATTTGAGAAAGTCACCCTTAACTTATGAGAACATCTTCATTTAATACACGTGCTTGAATACCTTGATATTTTTCAAGGTAACAAAATGCCCCCCAGAGATACCATTTTCAAATTTTGACTTAAGTGAGACAATGACATCTTTGAAGTGTCGGTTTCAACATTCGACCAAATCGCTTCCACTTCTCTGATAATTGGACGTTACTATTCCACTTTTTCGGTGACGTCGTGTAATCATGGAAACGTATCACACTTTTAACTTCGAGACGTGTAATCATTTATTGTTCACCATCATTACGCTTTTAGTGGCAAACATGGCCCACCACTCTGTCATACCCCAATTTTTGACCTAATATACCACCTTACATTTGCATTACTGCATCACTAACAGTTCAGAACAGAAGAAATCGGGTGTGGCTTCTACAAGTCAAAATTAGGGTTTCATCGTTTTTTTCATCTGTTCAGGAGGTAATCAATTAGGGTTTGAGTTTTCACTCACCTCAATGGATCTATCTTAATCAATCATCAACAGTTGATCTTCAGATTCCCAACTTTTTCTCATGACCTATCAAGGATTGACCAATTAGGGTTTTCATCAAGGATAGGGAATCACTGACTTTCTGATCAATAAATGACTTTTTTTCCTGGAGATTGATCTTCATATCTTCAATACAACATGTTGACCTAATTTCTTGATTCAAACATCACAGAAGTTCACATTTTTTATCAGTCAATTTCTAGATCATCTGATGAAATTTCATCTGCACTGAAAAGTCAAACTTTGACTTTTGGTCAACTTTTTCAAGACAAAACTTTTTCAATCATCAAAATACTTCAAATGATCCATCATGATCATAAAAAATCAAGAAATTTGGAAAAGTCAAAATTTTCAACACTTAGAAAAATTTTAAGTGTTAAAAATTTCATGTTTTTTCCTACTTTCATGGCAATTTTTCACATAGTTCCATTTGGAATTAGAAAAAAATCAAAACATGAAAGTTGTAGCCCTTGTTACAAGCTTTCCAAAATATCCAAGAACTTGCAAAACCATCTTGTCTAGCTATACTTTTGATTTTGAAACATAGAGCTCCAAAAGCCATGAATTTCAAGTACATGCTTCAAAATTATAAGTCATTTTTTGCAAAATCTCCTTCTAGAAGCCTTGTCACCAATTGGAGATAGGCTAGAGATGATAAAAATCAGATGAGAAGTAATTATGATGGAGATAAGATCAAGTAAGATTTTAACCATGGTTAAAAGAATATTCCATTTGCGTTTATGGCAAAAATGACTTTCTTGCCCTCTAAGGCAAGTTGCTCAAGTTCAAGCTAATCTTCTTCACTTACCATTCTGATTTCTTGACCTATAAATAGAGGTCATGTTTTCAAATTGAAACCACACCAAAGCTATGCAAGAACAAGCTTTCACTCTCTTTTTTTGAAATTCAAGTTTCATAGTTCAAAAGTGAGAATTTTTGCATTTTTCAAATCTTGTGAAAAACTGAGAGAAATTTGGTGTCTAACATGTTTTAAACTCAATATAGAACTTGTTTGAAACTTAAAATCAACTCAAGAACAACTAAAAACCAGAATTGCTTTTCAAATTTCCAAACTTGTAAAAAACTGCCTTAACTTTCAAACTATTAATTGGCTCGAGCTAATCTTGATTTTATCATTTGAACATCATCCACATGCTTCATATAAGTGATACAAATAATCTTCCTTGAACTGTAACACCTTCAAGCTCGAATTCGAAACTCATGCCAAGGAACTGCAGTTGGACTTGGTCAGAGTAATCCAGGCTATTTCAAAGCAAGCATAGCACTCCTAAACGTTCCCTGAGGTCCACTGGTGTTATAGCAATCAGCAAATCAACTCTGTAACACCTCCTTCGAAGAATCCGATCTCAGCTTCAAGAGGTAAGAACTCAAACTTTGAACTTAATGATTTCCAACTTCCAGTTCAAAAATGACTTGGCCGTTTTCTTTCTGCACCTTCACTGATTGATAACCCTCAATCAATTGCCTGATTCCATGATCATACACGATTTCATATTGATTTTTAGGAATTAGGGTTCTTCGTGTTTCTGTGAAATTTAATCATCTAAAACTAAAAATAAATGGAATTAATCACCACCATCATGTTCCTGGTTAAATTTCGTTCAAGTTTGATGTTTACATCATTCATTTCATTGAGAAGCGAAGAATCCATGGTTGAATGAGGATTGGATGAAGAAGAAGAACAATTCGCGCGCATTTTTGTTTTCCAGAAATTCAAATAATAAGTTTATAATATAATAACATGGAATGGCATAAATGAACGGATTGTCGCCCCAACAGTTGCCAGCTCACTCTTAAGTCACTTGCCTTGCCTTGCCCAATGGTCCCGGGTTCGAATCCCCTTGGGACCATTTTGCCAAATTTTTTGCTTTCCTTCACACTTTTTTTTTCAAACTTCAACACTTTCAAAACCCAATCAAAACTCCTCATTTTGAGGTGATTTTTTGCACACTTGTCATTTAACATGTCTATTTTGTGATGATGCCAAAAAAATCCAAAAAAATTATCTTTTGATTATATTTTCATCGAGCCGAAAACGAGACGTTTTAAGTACTTTTCAAGCACTTTTCAAAGATGTTTCTTTCAAACTTTTGAAACTCGAATCTTTTCCAAACTTCTTGTAAGTATATTTCATCTTTCAAAAACACTTTCAAGATCTTTTCAAAACTTTTCAACAAACTTACACTCTTTTTTTCCATGATCGACCCGATTTGAAGATAAAACCGAACTCGTTTTTTCCTCGAATTTATTAACCGATCATGGGCCTCCCTTATGGTGTAAGTCCCAAATTCTTTTATGTACATAACTATTTCCTTGTACATATCAAATTCTTTTATGTACATATCAATTTTACTTGTACATAATACAGATACCGTCGTAAATATTCAAGTATAGCAAACTTTCGTTCGTCTATTCGCTTGTTTATACACCATTTCCATTGGTATTAAGAGGAGCATTATTCCCGGTGAAACTGCTTTTAAACCAATGGGCCTCCCTCACGGTGTAAGTCCCAACCCTCCTATGTACATACACATTTCCTTGTACATAAATACCCATTCGTGTACATATTCATTCCCTTGTACACAATCAAACTCGTAAATAATCAAGTTACGCTCGTTTCGAACGTTCGTTTCACACACACTTGTTTATATTTCCTTCATAAACTCTTGCAAATAAACATTACACATTTGTTTATATTTCCTTCATAAACTTCTGTGAATAAACTTCATACACTTGTTTATATAACTGTCTAGTTATAACATAACAACTAGTCTTACAATTAAGTTCCCCACAGAGTTAGCCTCCTCTTGGGCTTTGTACAAGGTAACTCATTTCATCTGAGTTTAGCCTCCTCTTAGGCTTCATATAAGAAAACTCATTCATCTGAGTTTAGCCTCCGCTTAGGCTTCATATAAGACGCCACTCCCCTGTTGAGTCAGCCTCCTCTTGGGCTTCGTTCAAAATAACTCCTCATTGAGTTTAGCCTTCTCTTGGGCATCAAACAAGAAAGAGACCAGGAAATATCTTAACAGCCTCCTATTGGGCTTCCAATACAAAGAATCACCTGCGCTAGGATAGAACCCTGAGAGTATGATTTCCCGATGAAATCGCTCTTGAAATCCTAAGAGGATGGTTTCCCGGTGAAACCACTCTTAAAGCCAAAGCCAGCCATACCTTATAGCTTCCTCTTGAGCTTCATACAAGGACCCTCGATGACCCTCGATGACCCTCGGAATGCCTCCTCTTGGGCTTACAATACAAGGACCCATGGGCTTCTTAAAAGCATCCCCCTAATCCAATCAATTTCTCCTTGAGATTTAGACATCTATCATCTCTATGGAAGAAGTATCTCATCTATCACATCACATACAATTAAAAACTTTTCCAACTCTTTTCTAACAAAAACATCTCTTAATCGTAAGTGGTAACGCTTGTACACTCAAGAAAAACACCCAATGCTTACAATTAAAAGATTCAATCATTTTTCAAACAATCTTTCTTAACTCGTAAGTGGTAACGCTTGTACACTCAAGCAAAACACCTATAACTTACGATGAAATATTCAATCAATCAATCCTTTTCAAAATGCATGTGATGAAATAGATTAGATACATTTTTCATTAAGATGACATTTGTCTTTGTCTCTTAATAACTCTCGTTGCTTCCACTAGCATAAGTGGGAACTATGATTGCTCTGACTTTCTCAACATCCTTTTGAGAATACGTAGGCACAAGGTCTCGTCCTTGGCGAGCAAAACTTCTCCCTTAAACCAAACAAACCATAGCTCCCTTTAGATCCGAGCTACAAATGCTCTGATTCCCATTAAGGGATATTTATGCAGAAGATCCCAATGATCTTTGCGAGCACAATAATAACAAAACCTAGGATCCCACATAATCTACCGTTTCTTAAAATCCAAAGGAGAAACTTTCCCAATCATAGAAATAGCAATTTAAAACACACAAACATATCAAACATATTCATATATAAAGCTATAGATAACTATATATATATATATATATATATATATATATATATATATATATATATATATATTTAGTGCTCCATCTATTCCTTTATATAACAAACCTTGCCGGAATCTCCCAATGCGTTACGTCTAGTTCGCGCTAGTCGTAATGCATATCATATCAATTGAGGTATTGTAGCTTTCCCTTTTCATAATCATTTTTCTTGTGTTGAAAATAATAAAGCGATGCTGTTGACATCTTTATAAACAAATCAAGAGTAAATCGTTTGAGCAGGAGAATCCGATTGATTCCCTAGCCAGCGTCACTTTTAACACGAACACACTCCGCTTTAATCTCACAATACGTGTCTTTCTACTTGACACGATTAAACTTAGGAAATCACAAAGATTTTCTTTCTCATTTCTTCTTTTCTTCACGAGGATATAAATACCCCAATCACTCATTCTTCTTCTTTTATCCTCTTTACCTTCTAAACCTTTGCTTGAGAGAAAAAACCAGAAATCCAATCCAACATCCTGTTCACCTTCTTCAAAACCTCTTAGATCTTTCTTCAATGGAAACACTAACAACATAACGCCAACCAACCATGGAGCTTCAACTATGTCTTGTTGATGGCAAACCCTACTGCGAACTTACATTTCTTGAGGAGAAACAAAATATGGAAATCTCGGTGCTTATTCCTTTCACTCTTGAAGGAGAACCCTTAGCTTTTCTGGGCCCTCTCCTATGGACATGCCTTAAAATATAAATATATTACAAAGGGCTTTTTTCCACACCATAACTAGGCATATATCTTCTCAGAACCCTATTTATCTTCAATATGTTGATAGGAATTTCAGAATCGATCCTCCTATAAATTGACCTAAATTTAGTGCCTGGATGACACGTTTAGAAGTTGACAAAGGAGAATAATGGAAGAAAATGGGCATTTACACAATGTTGGAACTTTCTCGTTGTGGCCAGCCTTATTCTAGCAACATGCTGTTGACTGCTTTACACTTTTGGGAGGGATTGACAAATACATTCCACACCAGGTGTGGTCTGATCACTCCCACCTTATTCGACGTCACAACTATTACAAGGTTAAAACCAAATGGCATAGTTTTTAACAACTTGGATACTGACGCTCTGCCAATAAGGTTTGAAGTAGGTAAAAGCAAAAACCCAACCTTCAAAAATTTCATTGACCACCATCAATGAGAATCTGGTCTTACAATCGACGATGAACATGTCACATTCTTGACTCTTTGGCTCTCACGCTTTATTTTTTACTCAAGGTCAATTCAGGTGGCCAAATATTTTTCTTATCTTGCCACTCGATTGCACCAAGGTGAAAATGTTGCTTTGGGCCGACTGATTTTTGCCTCCTTATATGCATCTTTAACCGACGTTTCCAATAAGATTAAGAATTTCGACCCCAGCAAGCCAAAGAAGAAGAACATTTTGGTGCATGGCCCATTCTGTCTTCTACAGTTGTGGCTGAATGCCACTTTTGTTGAAGACGTTAAACCTTTCAGAAGCAGGAAGATAACATGTCCCCAAAATGAATTCCACGTTGTTTGATAGCATCTTCTTCCACTGACCCCATCGACAAAACCTCTCCTAATTTCTAAGTCTTCAAACTGTTGTTCAACATTATGTTGACAAGAGTCGAGTTTAAGCCCTCCATGGCTCCATTTTCTGACGGGACAAGTGGCCCAGATTGGCTTACTAAGTTGTTTCCACCTAGAAAGAGGAATACAAAAAGAGATCCTTAATCTATTGGAGACGTTTTCTGACTCCTCAATTTTTATCTTCTGTGATTGTCGGTATGATTCCAGGCTTAGTTACCTACCAACCTAACCTAGTAGCTCGACAATTTGGACTCAACCAGCTGGTCCCTAAATCTTTATTTAACTCTCACGAGCTACTGGTTGACATCACATCTGATAAACCTTAGGAAGCCGTAAAAGAAGACGTTGACAATCTCTAGGCACAAAGGCATATGCTTACTTGTACGCCTTTTCAACCATTATTCTAGTGCACCAAGGAATTTGAGACTTGGTGGAAGTCATATTATATTACTTTCGTTGGTGATTCCGACAGGAAGATAGCTGAACTAACTACAACTTGTGATGATTTTCAGGGCAAGACGACCAAATGTAAGGCCACTAATCTCAAGAAGATTCAAGCTTTCTAAAAATATTTTAGAGTGGTGTATCTATCAACTAACCTTCGTCAAAATATTTCTGATGCGGCCCAAGAGCTAAAGGAGAAGGTAACCGACAAGATTCCACAACTTAAAATTCCTGGTTACGCGAAAGACAAATATCTTTACGCACTTCATTTTGGAAAAAAAATTAAATTTCCTCCTTTACCGACTAGCCCTTTGGCATTGGCTTTTCGCCCACCTATCCCATATTGGTGGTATAACTCTTGGTCAGACGTACAAAATTCTTATAAGAAAAAGGCCGACAGGGTGGTGCCGACGAAGCACTGGTTGCGCACGACTACCCAGGTTTTCTGCATATTGCTCCCTAAGATGTAAGAGAACTTCTTGTTGTGCCAAATGGTAATAGCTTCGGGAAAGCCCGGTTTCTCTGTCATTTCGACTTTTTCATTTATTTGACTCAGCTATTTTTTCGTTTTTGTTTTTAGCTATCCTTCTTCAGGTAGTGAAAGAACCGGCTGAAAATTAAAGAATATATGTAAATCAATAAAGTCTCCATCGAACGTTTTTTATCCCGCCGAGAGGGAAAGGTAAACTTTGAGTAAACCTGAAACGGAGAAATCACGCTCTTGCAACCGAGAGATCGGGTAAGGAAGTATGTTACGTGAGGGGAAGGTATTAGAACCCCACACGTCAGTAGTACTCTACGGTATCCGCTTTTACTTTCTATTTAATGGGATTAAAGGTCTAACTATATCTGTATATGAGGTATAATGCATGCAAAAGGATATAGAGAATAAATAAATAAAAGAAAGGAATAAAAGAAAACACAGGGAAAATAAGAAAATATTTACAAAGGTTGGCTCGATAAAGCCTCGTGACTTGATGCCTACGTATTCCCTCGTACAATGGGAAAGTCAGAGTGTCGTAGTTCGACTCACTTATTTTAGTTGGTTTGTATTTTTTTTAGTTTAAAAGACGAGACAACAAACAACGATGACGAAACACCTCCATGACGACGAAGCATCAGCTACAGACAGGACGACGGAACGTCAACAGACGGGGACGATGAAACGTTAACAACAGAGGGGACGAAAGAACGTTAGCAACAGCAGGGGAAGACGGAGCATCAAAAATAGAGGAGATGATGGAACATCAGCAATAGAAGGGACGATGGAACGACCTAAGACACTACAAGATTTAGTTTGTATCTTTTACTTTGAAAAAGTTTCAATATTTATTAGGATGTCTTAATGCACTAGACAAAACAAAGTTTTAATTTTAAGATGCAAATTATAAAGGTGAAATGGATAGGGGGGACTAACTTACTTCTAATCCTAATTATTATCATACAAATTTGTTCCTAGGTTATGGATATAAACAGGGGAAACTACTTAGATTATCTACCTAATGTTGGCATGCATGAATACTTAACCTAATGTCTAAGCTTGATAGCTAACCTAATAGAGTGATCTTAAGGAAATAATATAAGATCAATCATCTTGGTTAAAGAAAACCAAATGAGAAAAAGGGGAAAAGGCAAACAAAATGCTTTGGCAAAAGCACACAAACAAAACACCAATAAAAGGCAGGGAAAGAAGAGAAGGAAATGAAGTGAAACTAATGAGTGAACAATCATGCATGGAATTATGTGAAGTGAGGTCAGTATACACAACATATATATACAAATCTTATACAAACCATAAACAAACATCAAACATCATTATGAAGACATACATGCAAAGCTAGTGCACAAGCTAGATCAAAATTAGTCCTAAAAGCATACGGAAAAAAATTGTGCGAGATTTTACGCATAGATAAGATGAAGAAAGAATAAGAAGGTAAAATGGCACAAAATTCAGTAGCTAACAAGCTAACATCATATTTATATCATGCAAACAAAATCACAAAAATTCATGAACAAAATTCTACGAAAGTGCGTAAACGTGCAACAACTATGTATGGTGAGGTGGATGCAAATGTGTGACATTCATAACATGAAAAGAGAGTGTCAATATGAATTGATTACAGTAGCAAAATCACATAAAATAATTTATAATAAAATCACAAAGAAAATATCACAAGG
>CM038794.1:99198923-99237780 GCA_021764765.1 Vicia sativa | reverse complement strand
TTGACAATTTTAAGTGTCATTTCTATCTCTAAAAATTAAAACAAAATATGTTTGAGTAGATTATTTTTATTTTTGGGCTTTGAGGCCCATTTTATCAAAAAGGGTATTTTAGGCATTATCAAAAATTGTTAAACCCTAATTTATTGGGTATATATGTTATAATATAATGGAAGCAAAGGGCACCAATGGAAAACAAAAAAAAGTGGAGGCGGATCCGAAATGGGTCTGTCTTCATCTGCTCAAAACAACAAAGCATCATCCTTCAACTCCAATCATACTGCCTCCTTCCACTCAACCGCGACTTCCATCTTCCTCCCTTCCCGCCACTTCCAACTCAAACTGTTTCAACCAACCAACTCCGACCGAAAACAACACCTCACGGAATCCATAACCTCCGCTCAATCATCCATCTTCATTCCCAACACCTTCTATTCCCCTTTCTTCAACCTCGCTACCCCACTCCTCCAGCACTCACCCATCGATCCCTTTCTAATACCTCCTTCCAGCTTCCTCACGCATCATCACCAAAACACCATCCTCCAAGCAAACCATCTTCATCTTGCCTTCACCATTCAACTCCCATAATCTCCGCTACCGCATCCTCAGAATCCTCATTGTCACCGTGATCATCATCATCATCCGTACCCAACGGAACTCACTTGGCTCACCTCAACCTTGTTTCCTCCACACAACCACAAATCGCCGGTCCTTTCTCCACAAGCCCACGCTCATCTCCATCCTCACCGAACTCCCTCTGTCTGCTGCCAAACAACCATCGCCTCCTTCGGTCCAAAACCCCTTCCGCACTCCCTTCCGTTACCCTCCATTCTCTCCTCTCTCATCTTAGCCGTAGACCCTTCTCATCCAACCACTATAATCACCTTCCCCCATATCTTCCTTCCATATTCACTTCAATCTTCTTCCTCGATCCGCTAGCCACCTTCATCCGAACAACCACCATATTCACTTCAATCTTCTCGACCGCTAGCCACCCTTCATCCGAACAACCATCTTCGCTTCCAAATACCTTCGACTAAATCCACTTCCGAAAAACGTAAGGTTGTTCGTCGAGAAAGTCATCCAGAAATCATGAAGATGAAGCCGCTCATCACCGTCCGTGGAGATAAGTTCAACTCATTACTGTGCAGAGCTGCCATTCAGCACCTTGCAAATGTGTCTCGGCTTTATTATTCCTCAAAGACACGACCAATCTATGTTGTATGGACGAGAAGTTGTATGCTATGAGGCCTGATCGATATGTTGCTTCCTCGCTATATGTGGTGTTTGTTGAATAGAAGGAACGCCTTCAATGGTCGCTGTTGCCACTGAAATGGTCATTCTGGCTAGAAGATTTATGGAGTATCACCAACAACAGAAGCAACTACAACAAAGAACAACCGTCATTTGATACTTCGCCTCACCGATTCCGAATCTCCTACCATCATGTTGTTCTTTGGTTTCACTGAGTTGGTAAGATCAATCCCATCATTACCGCTTTTCATAATTTAAGTATTTATGGACCTGATGTTTGTGATTGAATGCATATATGATTATTTGTGTCTGGGTTTGATTTGTTTGTCATGAGTTATACCGCTATGCTATGAGAAAAATGTGTTAAGTTTTGCGTGACTGCATGTTCTGCTTTGTAAGGGCAAGATGATGATGTTTTGTTTATAATTGTAACGCAGACATTCATGTTAGTTTCGATGAAGGTTCAATTTCCTGTTTATCCGTGAGAAACTAACCAGAAACCATGAGTACACTATCTTGCTCTCATTTTAATTTCAATTGTTTTTGTGTTTTGAACGATGTTCGAGGGTAGTTTCGAGGATGGTCTAATGTCGATGTTGTGTTGATTCGCATAAGATATGACCCAGAAACTATAGACGAACTTTATTGTCATTCTCTTTTGAGGCTTAATTTTGAATAAGAATGTTGGTTGTGATACCGCTTTTATCGTTATTCTCAATTGAAGAAACCGTGTTAGTGGTGTTGAAGTTCGAAAGATAGCCACTTTGTCAATATTAATTGTGAGTAAAGATTGATATCCATTTTAGTTTCGATGAAGGTTTGATATCAATATTGCTTATTTGCATAGATTATTACCGAAATCGTTAGGGGCATGTTGCTTCCTTTTTCGCTTTGTGTGGTGAATTTTGAGTGAGAAGGTCACTTTGCTTTGATATAATCGATTGAATTGTGGCTGTCCGGATTTTGATTTTAGGCATTAAGGGTTATTTTGAAACTCCATTTTTCATGCTTAAACTGTGTTTTTAGAATGCTTGAGGTTACTCTTAAGACTTAATTGTTTTACTACTTCCTCGTTGATTCAAGTTTGAGTTAAATTTCTACTTTGTCCATGTTCCATTGTTTATGCAATAGTGATTTTAATCTGTGAATCTTGATTAATAACCATGTTCAATTTGTTCCCATCTTATTTCATTTTAATCTTTATCTCACACTCAAGTTACTAACGAGTTTGTTCATTTGTGAAGATATTCAAAGATTACTCAAGCATTCATACCTAATTAACAAATTAATGTTGAATTACTACTTTATTTAATATTTAGTAATGTATATACAAAGTACTTATCATTTTATTCTTATATTTATTGTGTAAATATAATTATACATAGTATTTTTATTTTATACTTAAATATTGTAAATATATAATTATGTACATATTATTTTTGGATCTTATATTTTTATCATTTTATTTGTAAACAAAATTATGCGGGTATATATCGATTGCTTAGAATTGATTTCTATATAACTATTCTAATTCATCTAACAAAAATACAATAATTGATATTTGAGTATTTCAATTTTCCCCATATGTTTTGTTTGTATATCATGCAATGTGGGACCCTTATCTCAAGATTCATCTAATGAGCCAAGTTGTATCCAATCTTAAAGACTACTTGAAGAGTATTGCAATTTATTCGATTATTCCAATTAATTCGATTTGGTTGTAATAGTTTATGATTTATTTACTTGTGTGTTCTAATTACCATTTAATAACTCGCTTATCATATTAGAACACATAGCCTCCTCTTGGGCTCCTCATCAATGAACAGGTAAACATACACAATGCACACTTGCACATATTTATAGTTTGGTCCTCGGCTTTTTCTACAAAGGACAACTATTCGATCGATTGTTCCAATCGGTCGTTTAGAATACTAGTGTCACGCTAGTCTCACCTTTAGAGCATACATAAAGCCACCTTGTATGGCTCGCTTGTTTTCCTAAAACACTTTCAAGTCAAAACAATTAATTGAACTTGTTCTTTGAAAATCAATTTTCTACAAAACTAAAAAACTTAGTGATATGGTATTTAATTAAATTGTTAGAGGTTCGCCCGACGATTTAATTAAATGTAAAGTATTTAAACCATAGAGGGTAACCCAATGACTTAAATACTTTATTCCATAACACTTAATAAAAGTGAACTTTGTTTCACATCACTTTTCATAACAAAGATTTTGGATGAGATGATCGGCTGACCTCAATCACCAATCTCGAGTATCGAATCGTTAGAGGATATCCCAACGTTTTGATACTTGTCATCCACAACCAAACCCCTAAAACACTTTCAAATTAAATTAATTAATTGAATTTGTTTTCTAAATCAATTTTTTTACAAAACAAAAACATGGTGTTATGGTATTTAATTAAATTGTTAGAGGTTCGCCCGACGATTTAATTAAAATATAAAGTATTTGGGCCATTAGAGGGTAACCCAATGACTTAAATATTTTATTCCATAACACTTAATAAAGTGAACTTTGTTTCGCTCACCCTTTTCACAACAAAGATTTTGATGAGAGAGATCGGTTGACCTCAATCACCGATCTCGAGTATCGAATCGTTAGAGGACCTCCCAACGTTTTGGTACTTGTCATCTACAATTAAAATCAACTCAACCCATTCAAATTCCTTTTCCGCTCATACGCGGTCATCAAAAACATTTTCTTCTAAAATCAATACAAACAATCCAAGACATTTTCAACAAGAACTACGGAGTTTTGACTTTCCCATTGCACGAGGGAATACGTAGGCACGCGGTTTCGAAACCGTGTCAAACTCAAAATAATAACAAACAAATCCCGTTTTCTTCTTTCTTAAATTTATAACTTAGAAATTAGCGATTACACACACACAAACACATTTTGAACTAAATGGGTCCCATCGAGTACGATGGACGTAAGGGGTGCTAATACCTTCTCATGAACCGACTTTAATCCATCCTTTTTGGTCTTGTAGACCGCCTTATCCGATTTTTGTGGGTTTTATCTATATTTCCCGCTTTAGAACAAATAAAATTAGGTGGCGATTTCATTTTTTTGAAAATTCATTTACATGATTTTTTGAAAATCGAGTTGTTTCAGCTTGGCACTTCAATTGGGAAAAAATTTAAAACTTTTTGACTAAGCGAGTCAACCCTAGTTTAGTTCTTCGCATGTTTGTGTGTTTGTTTATCGCTTCTTTATGCTTATCTATTGTTTATCGATTATTCTCCTTACACTATGTATATTATTTTGTTGATATTATTGTGATGGGAATTCATGGGCATTGATACATAGATAAGCCCACTACCCAGGTCTAGGTCACCTTTATAGGAACAGGGTTATGAGCTAGGTCCACCCGACTCATTGTCTTGTTGGCCCAAGACTCCCGCTTAGAGTTGGTTGTTTTGAGGTTGTTGGCCTGCGATAGCGCAGACATCAATCTTTGGACAAATGACCTATAACTCTAAGTTTGTTCATGTTGTCCTAACCGAGACCAACCGCTCAAATTTTGGATTTCGAGCATCCCGTTAAGAGCCGTTTCTTAGTATATTTACAAATACTATCGCCATGTAGGCCTCTCATGCTGATGTTTGTAAAAGGATCCGAGACTCCGAGAAACATTTAGCAAAAATTAGAACCACCTTGTTCGGATTATTGCAGAAGCTCAGAGCTATCCTATTGTGAGCCCACCTAAATAAGTTGTTCTGATTACCTATATCCTTCCTGTTTCACGTTTCTGTGAACTTGTTATTATCATCATATTGCATACCATTTGCATCAGTCATCTCAAAAGAGTTTATTTCTCTCATATCATTCATGCATCACCATGCATTTCATTCATTTCAATCAAAGGACTCATTCCAACTTGACTTCTTATTCAGAATCTCAAGACTGCAAGACTGATTTCCTGACATCGTCGTCATCATGGATCAACTTCAAGCGAGTGTGGCCGCGATGAATACTCATATAGATACCCAAATGGATCAATTCATGGAGATTATCCAGAACCTCGCCATTGGACAAGAAGAGTTAAAGCAAGTTGTTCAGAGATCCGAAGTTGTTACTACTGATCATGTTAATCCACCAGGTGTTAATCTTAACCACTTGGAGGTCCTTTCAGATCAAAATGTTAGAAACACCATTCAAATGCATGTCAATGGAACTCCTCACTGTAATGACATCTTCGAGTCTTCGTTTGACACCTTCGTTCCGAACAAGACTGAATCGAGAAAAGCTTCACCTCCTTGAGAAAAGGATGAAAGCTATTGAGGGTCATGATTCCCTTGGTTTAGACGCTTCTAGTTTGTGCTTGGTGCCTGGTATCAAAATTCCTGCAAAGTTTAAAGTCCCCACTTTTGAGACGTATAAGGGTACATCTTGTCCGATTACATCACATCAAAGCCTATTGCAATAAGATGGCTCCCTATGCGGAAAATGACAAGCTCCTCGTGCACATTTTTCAAGATAGCCTCGGTGGAGTATCTCTCGAATGGTACACTCAGCTTGTACGAACTCACATCTAAACTTAAAGGGAATTGGCTGAAGCTTTTGTCAATCAGTACGACTATAATAGGGACATGGCTCCCACTAGAATTAAACTCCAAGGCGTAACTCAAAAGACTGGAGAATCTTTCAAAGAGTATGCACAGAGATGGAGAGATTTAGCTGCTAGAGTTCAACCTCCTCTTTTGGAAGGAGAACTCATTGAGATGTTCTCCAATACCTTGCAGGGTCCCTATCTGATTGATGGATGTACTTCTACATTTTCACACCTGGTTGTTGTAGGAGAACGAATTGAGCGTGGTCTCAAGATGGGTAATATTCATGATGTTTCTATTGCTTTGAATTCCCAACAAATTGATGAAGAGGCAAGTACAATTTCGGGAGGACGAGGTTAAGTCCTGCTACCTCAATTTCAAATTCCAATCAAGGACAAAAGCTAATCTAAACTGTGTGCTCCACAAATCTGTGTTGCAACTATTTGTCAAACACCAAGTCAAGATGCTCCCAACAGCAGTAACGCTGACAACAAGCTTATCGACAAAATCACAACAGTCAAGTGGGAAGAACTGACAAGGCCAAGAAAAGTGCATGATCCAACTATGCCTCATAGTGAGTTGCTAACTCACCTACTCCAACATTCTTTGAGGAGTTAAAAGAGCTCTGACACCTCCTTTCCGATCCTTTGGGATATGATCCCGATGTATACCGTGAGTTCCATTCTGGGGCACCACAATTGAAGGATGTAATCTTTAAAAGGCACAAAAACTTTGATTCCAAAGCAATCACGTCGCTCCAGAGGGCCCACGCATCAATTGAACCTCTTTTGACTCAGAGAGTCACTGACCGGCGCATCTTTCAAGCAAGAACCACACGGAGACCATCTCCTCAATATAGAGATTTCTAGTTTCATCTTGCATGCTCATTTGTAATCTTTCTTGTTTTGTTCAGACTTTCTTGTATGCAAAACTCGCTCATTTCTGAATACGTAATCATAATGCATTGAATATGTTTGTCTTGAATTGATCCATTCGCTTTCACTCTTAATGTTTTGTATGCTTTTGATATTCAACCTTATTAATAAAGCAACACCAGAGGGAGGATGACTTAACAATTTACTAAGAATCTCAAACGGTATGCTTTGAGTAAAACCCCGCATGATGCATGTGCTAGTTTCAAATTCCCAAACACCGGAGATATAAGGAGTGAAACCTCGTTAACCCTCGAGCTTCGGTAGGAGTTTATTTTCCGCTCGTAAAACCCTCATTTTAACCGGGCAGGTTTAACCCGGTCGAGTGTTCAAAACTCATCAAGAGTGCGATCCAAGGATACAACAATGGTTATCTTCAAGAGTCGAGGAAACTAAACCACAATGGTGGTCAATCTTCAACAGTGTGCATCGAAAGAGGTTGAAACCGCAATGGTTATCTCTCGACATCAGAAACTGCATGATGATACCATGCGTCATCTCTCATCCGCCAAGGATTCAAGCAAATACTATTGAAATTTTCCGGCAGCAGATACTTAATGTCACAGAGAATGTTATGACACAAGATCTCACATCGCTTGACAATTCACACAGAATATAGAAAGCAGAATAACACAAGTTGTTCACCCGGCTCGTTCTAACAAACTCATTCTGAGGCTACAAGCAGTGGATAAATTCACTATTAGTAGTATCAATTAAAGACTAAGCCAACTCACGCTGATGAACTCCTCACTTAATCACTACCCAATGACACTTTTACCTAAGTCCTACTTAGATATGAGTTCCTACTACCCCTCAATCACCGCAGTTGATATCAACCTATTGTTTAATTGAATTGTGAAGACACACTTCAATAAAATATCTTGATCTTGCTTCAAAGCTTTAATCAAGAGACAAACACCGTGCTTTAAAGCTTTGAGTGATAAACTACCTTACAACAAATCCTAGTCCAATGCACTTATCAATTGATAGTTGCTTGGCTCACAAGAGAAACTAGAATTACACAATACCAATCACTAACCTTAACAAGACACAAACAAAAGCCTTCAATGTCTTCAATGGAATCCAGAGGCGCTGTAGAGTAAGGGTTGAATTCTTTATATAGAAGCAGTCCCGAATCTTCGCTTTGGGTTCCATAAAGATAGCTAGGTTTACTTAATTTTCCTAAAAACATGGTTTGTTCAACAACCAATTTAGGTTTAATTAAGATTAACCTAGCAGCCACGTGAGCATGCTTTCTAATAACAAAAACATAAATAAAATGCTCAACAAACTTCTCCAAAAATCTCAGAAAACTGATTCTATATGTATCAAATACCGAATGTCATAACATCCGTTATGACATCGACTGTTTTCTAATTTCCAAGACAGCTTTAGCTTCCTGCTCGAGCTGTACTTTTACCATCCTTGTCCAAAGAGGATTTATCTTCAATCAATGTCATGACATCTATCAAGACATTTCTAAAGTTAGTTTTACCAAAATTGATGCCAACTTAAAACACTAACAAACTCCCCTTTGGCACATTTTTGGCTAAAACTACTAGACTATCGAGTACAAATGCAGCAGAAGACTAACAACCTAGTTCTAAGTTTTCCTAAGCTTCCTAAGCTTCAAGTAACTAGAACTAAGAGAAGATAAATTCTACCCATACACATGTCCCAACATTCTCCCATAGTCATTTCCAAATAATTGCCCACAAACAACAGCCATAAAATTTCAGCCATACACCCCATACATTTCCCAACATTACTTCCCAGATTTCTTCTCCCTTTAGCCATATAAAGGCCAAAGGAAACACTTCAAGCTCCCAAACTGCTTAAAAGTGTCAACAAGAGAATATAATGCAAGTAATTTAGTACAGCAAGTATAACAGGATACATCACAAGATAATGTTTACAACATCCAAAAGGAAGAACAAATGGACACAAAATGTAATGACTACAACAATAAGAATGTGGAAATAGACAATACAAAACAAATAAAGAAAGCAACACAACAACTTAATTAGTTGCTCTCCTCTCAACAAGAGGCATCTTCTTTGTCGCAAGATCAGATCATCCGCTTTATCGTGCTTGTTCAGCTTGCAGGTTCAGAGCTTTCCTTTCTTGACCATTGGTGTCCTTGCATTTTGAACAACCAAGAATTTTAGCTCTATACTTTGAGGAAGTTCCAGCTCCGTTATTTGCTCAACTTGAGAACCGTGAATACCTCCCTTTGCTTTGAGGGAAATCAAGAATCGGTTCACATGAGTTGCCTGACGGATCATCGATGTCATGACATTCTTTGTGACATCTCGATCATCCGCTAAACTAGGGCTAGCAGTGTCTTGATTAAGGGAACTGAATTCCAGGAACAGAGTGATGTTCATCTAGGATTCTGGTGACTATCCTAGCAATGGCTTCCTCTACATACTTGGTACCTTCCCTATTTCTTATCTCAAGGGGAACAGAAGAGGCAGTAGTCTTACCAGTAGACGCTGATGAACCTTGATCCTTCTGTGCATGCTGATTCTCGGGAATCACTGCCATTGAATGAGGGGAGACCTTCACAGGTTCAATATCCATGGCTTCAGAAATGCCCTAATCTCACCATGGTGGAGATGAACAGTAGAACTGAGGAGGATGAGGAAGATATTTCTGGGAAAGGTTGAGAATCAGAGACCAAGAGTGACACAGCGATTGAGAGTATCTGTTGGATGGAGAAGATATGATACTTTCAAATGAAAATGCTATTATATGGAGGAGTCTTTTCACATTCTTGAACCCTATAAAAATAAGAGGCAAATAATCAACTGACCCACTTATAATTAATAAATGGTCTCTTCCTTTCTTGGAGGCAATCTTAATTGCTACAATTCCTCATACCGACAAATGCCCGCTTGTTCTTAAGTTTTCAAATTGACTAGCATCAAGAGCCTTGGTAAAATGTCACCATTGAAGTTCTGTGACTACATGATCCAATTTAATCACCTCTCCTCCACAAGTTCTGATGAAGTGATGTCTGATGTCTATGTGCTTAGTCCCACTGTGTTGTATAGGATTCTTTGATATATTAATAGCACTGATTGTCAAGACAATGTCATGACATCCTCGGTGACATTGTACTCAGACAAAGATATGCTTCATCCACTATTTGAGAACAATCTACCAAATTATGCATGTATTCAAAGAAGGGATAGGACACACAGTTTGCTTTTCTTGCTAAACCAAGAAACAAGATTGTTTCCCAAGAAGAAGCATCCTCCGAGGTACTTTTCCCGCCATCAAGACTCCCAAATTCAACAAGATCACAAGATCCGCATGTAATTGGTTCACATCCATGGGAATATAGGATACCATAATTGCAAGTTCCACACATATTTCAGATTTTTTCACTTGGTTAATGTGACTTACTTTAGGCTCACTTGATATCTTGCACATACCTTAACCGATAAGCAATGTCTGGTCCATGGTCGTTAGGTACAACAAGCTCCCTATCATGCTTCTATATAAACTTTGATCAACCTTTCTCCACTTGCATCCTTGGTCAACTTCAAATGTGTAGGAGCAGGAGTCCTTTATGGTTGGCATTCTCCATTCCAAACTTCTTGACAATATTCCTGCATACTTGCTTTGTGAAAGAAATGTTGAATCTTCCATCCGGTGACTTGCAATCCAAGGAAGTGTTAACTCTCCCATGAGACTCATTTCAAACTCGCTTGCATTTGATTGGCAAATTGTTTCACCATTGTCTCGACATTCCTCCAAATACTATGTCATCAACATAGATTTGAGCCACCATAACCTTTCCACCTTCATTCTGACAAAGAGAGTTTTATCCAATCCTCCTTTCCCGTATCCTTTGTCTCAGAAGAAACTTGGTCACCTCATACCAGTGCCCTAGGGGCTTGTTTTAGACCATAGGGCTTTCCTTAATCTGTAGACATGTTTAGGAAAACTTGGATCCACAAACCTTTAGGTCGTTTCTACATATACTTCATTTAAGTAGCCATTTAGGAAGGCACTTTTCACATCCATCCGAAATAATTTGAATTTTAATGCAAGCAACTCCTAGTAGAAGCCTGATTGATTCCAGCCTAGCCACCGTGCAAAGGTCTCATCAAAGTCAATTCCTCCACTTGAGTGTAACCCTCGAGCAACAAGTCTTGCTTTATTCCCCGTGATGTCCTTCGTGATCGACTTGTTCTTGTAGATCCACTTAGTGCCAATGATGTTGGTTCCTTCTGGTCTAGGAACTAATTCCCATACTTCATGTTGCTTGAACTGGTTCAATTCCTCTTGCATTGCTCCAATCCAAAATTCATCACATAGAGCTTCGACACTCTTTGGCTCTATTTTTGACACGGCGTGAGTTTGAGACAGCTCTGGATCTTGTAACAACACTTTGGTTGGTCTCCAATGATGAGATCCTTGATGATCTTTCTCAACCTGATTGAGGGATTTGTTTGCTTCAGGTCTGATTTAGTGAAGTAGGAGTAGGAACATTTTCCTTATCAGATACTTGAGGTGATGTCTCAAACCATGTCTCAACATCATATGGGACATTGTGCTCCTGATAATGATCATCAACAATGACATTAATAGACTCCATCATAACCTGGGTTCTGGAGTTGAATACCCTATATGCTCTGCTGTTTGTGGAGTATCCTAGAAAAATGCCTTCATCACTCTTAGAATCCATTTTTCTCCTTTGATCACGATCTGTCAGAATATAGCATTTGCTTCCAAACACATGAAAGTATTTCACAGCTTGGTTTTCTTCCTTCCATAGCTCATACAGGTGAGACAGTTCCTTCTTAAGGTAACCCTGTTGTGAACATAGCAAGTCAGTATTCATAGCTTCACCCAAAATGAATAGAAGTTTCTAGCATGAATCATTGCTCTCGCATTCCCTGATAGTCCTATTCTTTCTTTCCACAACCCCATTTTGTTGTGGTGTTATAGGAGAAGAGAACTCATGGTTGATCCCTTCTGAGGAAAGTAATTCATCAAACTTGCTATTCTCAAATTCTTTCCATGGTCACTTATTCGACAATAATAGCCTTCCTTCTCTCTCTCAAGTCTTTTGCACAACTCCTTAAAGACATCAAACACTCAGATTTTTCTTTGATGAAGTTTATCCGTAACTGGAGAAGTCATCCACAACAACATAGGCATATCTTTTCCACCAAGGCTTTAACTCAAGATAGCCCCATCAAGTCCATGCAGCAGCTCCAGATTTTAGATGTGGTCTCATGTCTAGACATTGTGACATTCCGTTTGCTTTCCAACCTGGCACTCACCACACACCCTTCCTTCATCAATGTGAAGTCTTGGTATCCCTCTGACAGCCTCCATTGAGATGATCTTTTTCATTCCTCTGAGATGCAGATGTCCTAGTTTTTGGTGCCACAACTTGACCTCCTTTTCATCTTTGTCTGTGGAACATATGATGAGAGGATGGTGTTCTCGATTCCACATGTAACAGCTTGTCTTTGATCCGATTCTCTCATAACTACTCTTGTTGATCATTGATTACAAGACATTCAGATCTAGTGAAGTTAACTTTGAATCCCATATCACATAGCTGACTTATGCTTATGAGGTTAGCAACAAGCCTTTTTACCAAGACTCCACTTAGATTTGGAACCAGCAGTCTAAGTTTCCAACACCTTTGATTTCTCCTTTAGCTCCATCTCCAAAGGTAACAAAGCCTGGAATGAGGTTTGACATTATTCAGGTTTTTATTCCACCATATGCTTAGAACACCCACCGTCAAAGTACCAATCTTCCTTGGCGACACTCTAAGAGAAGTGTGAGCAATCATTGCTTCATCTCTCTTCCACTTTTGAGTGTATGGTACTTTGATGTTTTTAGGCTTAACATAGGAGTCCGATTAGGTATCCATGTAGCCTATAACAGAAGGGTTTTATGTGTCCAAACCTTCCACAATGATGACATCTCCATCTTTGAAACTTCTTCTTCATGTTTCTCTGATCCTGATGTTGATTCCAATGTTGTGACATCTGCCTTGACTTTGATTTCCTAGGCCTCTTCTTTTTCTTGTCACTAACAGGTTCCTTTGCAGCTACATATCCTAGACCATGCTTGTTTCCAGCATTTTGCCCAAGCTGAAGAATTTCTTCCAATTTTTCTGTTCCAGAGGTCAGCATTTTGACAGATTTAGTCATCTGATCAAGCTTGGAATTTAACACTGTAATTTCACTGTTGAGATGTCTTATAGTGTTTGTATTCTCCTTCTTTTCAGCTTCCAGCTTCACATTTTCTGCCTCCAACTTCTCAATCAGCTTTTTCTGTTTTTCATTCAGCTGACATACTTCACCACTTCTGATACACAGTTTCTTGTAAGTATCAGCAAGTTCTTCAAAGGTCACTCATCACTAGAGTTATTATCCAATTACAACTTCCGAAGATGTGACAAGATTAGCGCTTCTTCCCTGCATTCACTCGAATCGCACCAAGTAATGCCATTCCTTTCTTTGTTTCTTAAGAAAGGTGGACATCAGCTTTAATGTGTCCATATCCTTCACATTCATGACATTGGACCTCCGCTTGACTTTTTCTCGACCGGATCTTCTGCTGGAGTCATAAGATCCGTTGATGTCGATGAAATGTCCGACATTTGACCTGACTTTGATCAATTCTCTGATGAGTTTGTTGAACTGCCTTCCAAGCATAGCTATAGCCGGATATCTCTCCTCATCTTCCACCTTGCATCCTTCTTCAAGATTGGATACAAGTGCTATGCTTTTGTTCTTCCGTCAACAGTTTCCACCGATTCCCATCTCAAAAGTCATAAGAGATCCAATAAGCTCTTCAACTTTCAAGGTTGATGTCCCTGGCTCTCTATTGCGCTTACTTTCATTGCAAATCTTTAGGCAAGGATCGAGAATTTTCCTCACTAGCTTCTCCTCTGACATCTTTTCACCAAGAGCTCCCGAGGCATTGGCATTCCAAAACATTCATGTGAAACTCATGAATAGTCTCATCTTCCTTCATCTTCAAATTCTCAAATTTGGTAGTGAGCATCTCAAGTCTTGACATCTTCACCTTGGATGTTCCTCATGAGTGGTTTTGAGGGTGTCCCAAACATCCTTGGCCAGTTCACATTGATGAACCAATCAAGATGTTTTGTCAATACCATTAAATAAAGCATTCTGCTTTAGAATTCTGGCAAGCTCCTCTTCCTCTTTGCTCCATTCTTCCTCGTGTTTCAAGAGAGTCCCATCTTTCTCAACCTTGGTGGATGTTTCCATCCTTTATCGCAGCTCTCCAAGCCTTGATATCCACCGATCTTAAGAAGGCAACCATACGAGGCTTCCAAGACTAATTAGACCCATCCAAAATAGGTGGTCTACCTCCAACTCGCTTTATCCATTATGCCGTAAACTATTATCCCTAGATCTCACCCAACAATGGTGGTGCCTGCCTGATGCCATTGAAATTTCTCGCAGCAGATACTTAATGTCACAGAATGTTATGACACAAGATCTCGACATCGCTTTGACAATTCACAAAGAAATATAGAAAGCAGAATAACACAATAAGTTGTTCACCCAGCTCGGTTCTAACAAACCTACGCCCGAGGCTACCAAGCCGTGGATAAAGTTCACTATTAGTAGTATCAATTAAAGACCCAACACCAACTCAGCTGATACCTTCTCACTTAATCACTACCCAATGACACTTTTACCTAAGTCCTACTTAGATATGAGTTCCACTACTCCCCTCAATCACCGCAGTTGATATCAACCTATTGTTTAATTGAATTGTACACACTTCAATAAAATATCTTGATCTTGCTTCAAAGCTTTAATCAAGAGACAAACACTGTGCTTTAAAGCTTTGAGTGATAAACTACCTTACAACAAATCCTAGTCCAATGCACTTATCAATTGATAGTTGCTTGGCTCACAAGAGAAACTAGAATTACACAATACCAATCACATTAACCTTAATAAAGACACAAACAAAAGCCTTCAATGTCTTCAATGGAATCCAGAGGCGTGGCTGTAGAGTAAGGGTTGAATTATATAGAAGCAGTCCCGAATCTTCGCTTTGGCTTCCATAAAGATAGCTAGGTTTACTTAATTTTCCTAAAAACATGGTTTGTTCAACAACCAATTTAGGTTTAATTAAGATTAACCTAGCAGCCACGTGAGCATGCTTTCTAATAACAAAAACATAAATAAATGCTCAACAAACTTCCCGAAAACTCTCAAAAAACTGATTCGCAGAATAATAAACACATCAATGTCATAACATCCGTTATGACATCGACTGCTTTTCTCAGAATTTCCGCATGCCTTTAGCTTCTCGCTCGAGTACTTTTACCATCCTTGTCCAAGAGGATTTATCTTCAATCTCGAATGTCATGACATCTATCAAGACATTTCTAAAGCCTAGTTTTACCAAAATTGATGCCAACTTAAAACACTAACAACTATCACCTCCAATCAAACAAGGGTACAAGATCATGACTTGTTCAAAGGAAAAGTGATAAAAATGATGATAAAAGCCCGCTGTCAAAACTTCATAATAAGTCACTTAGGCAAAAATGGCAAAGAAAAAAAGAAAGGATTACAAACAAAATAAAATCCTCAAAGAAAGAACAAAGTTCAGATCATACACCAAAAGCAAAAGGTGTAGGATTGTGTCCAAGAAACCTCAGTGGTTCCTCAACCGCATCATAAACTTCTCATAAGAGATGAATGCTCGCATCAAGTTATCTCGAACTTAGGAATGAGAACACGGAGAATGGGAGGCACCAAATATTTTGAGCCTAAAAATCTTTTTCTAAAACCCGTGAACTGCACTACTACAACCTTGAAAGTCCTAATTGAAGCATGGGTTAACTCGAAAGCAAAATTGTTACAAGAATACGGCAACCTGACTCCTAGGAGGTTTGCTAAACATTTGAGTTGGTATCACTCAATCTCTTACAAATTTGTTTTCAATGTTTCGACATCCTTTCAATAAAAGTTTCTTTAACTTCAAGACAAACATGAACTTTGCATTAGAATTATCATTCATAGAATAAAATATTCTTTGCATATAGATAAGTGTTAAACATCAAGTGAGCTTGCATAATGAGCACTAGACGGATAATTTGATTGTCCTGAAGGACATATTGCTTCAAGTATTTGATTGAACACAAAGCAACTCGAGTTGAGAAGTAAGGTTGTGAAGTAGCCTACTTTCAAGATGTAAGTTAACCACCCTGAGTAGGTGATATCTTCAAAGTTCAGTCAATCTGGGGCATTTATGTCGAGATTCGAAGAATCTCTCAAAGTGCTGAGCAATCAGGGGCATCCATCCGATCAAGGTTGAAACCTTCTTCACCTTCGGTTGGCCAGGGACAATGTTTCCAAGTTTATAACACTGGGGCAGGTTATCTTGATGGTGCGGATCTCAGGAAGCCTTCTCGAGGCAATTTTTTTCAAAGTCTCTACAGACCAAGGCAACGCATTATGCAGGGGCATTCCTCCACCTCATAATTAATCAAGTCAAGTCCAGGCGCAAGCTAAACGACCGTTGAGTTTGAATGGCATGTCGAGAAGTTAGGATTGTTATCTTCAACTCATCAAAGACCTAAGTCTGTGTTGGATTTATCCATCAGAAGTTCAGGATCAATATCTCCAATTCAAGTCAGGATCGTTATCCTCAGCTCATCAGAGATCAAGATTTTGTTATCCAAAGATTTTTAAATAAAGAGCGTTGCACGCTTGAGCTTAAATCTCCAACAAAACTTCTTTCTCTCCCACAAGGGATATCCATGGCATATGTGCGCCCTTGGATGTTATCGGTCCTTCCCCGAAGCGGAAGATTGCAAAGAGCGGCTTACACCAACAAGGTCATTTTCAAAGGCTCCCTTATGCCAGAAGATGTTGTCGACTCCTCTTATGCAAGAGCTCGTAATCCAGAGCTATCGAAATCATGAACTCTACGCAACAAGATCATCATCCCAGATGAATGTTGATCTCCAAGAGTTACTTCCCCAGTGATGTTAATCATTGAAAGATGATACTTCTATGCTACAATCCCCTTGTCGGAGACCAGACTATCATCTCTTTGATAAAGACCAGATGATTTATATTCAATTCATGGATGGTTGATGCCCCCGGCAGTCACACAATTGCCTTTAGTCCCGGCAAACTCAAAACATGCATCATTATTGCATAGCATCCTCAAAAACGCGAGTTTCCATTGATATGGAGCATTACGCTAAAATAATAATCTCAAACATGCATCTAAGCATAAGCCGATTAAAGTGTTTCTAGCACCTTAAGTGTCTCCGAACAAAAGTTTATCCATAAAATCCCCAAGTGGTATTCCCAATAGTTCCTCAAGAAATTCTTCTTGTCGTTGTTATAGTTTTACCCCCGTGTCGGTCTCCCACATCATTCAAATTCAATATATTTACCAAGCGCCTTGCTTTTTGCAAATTTTATTTTGGTATTTCTACCCGTGTTTGCCTTCATCATTAGAGCGAAAAGAGTTGGTGTCTAACCTTTCTTGCTTCTCAATTGTTTGAGTATCCATACTTGGTGTGTGGTAATTCATATAATTGCCACTCTTGGAGAATTACACCCCGCCTTTGGCCTGAGGGATATTGTTTTTCTTGCATATTTGCAAACTTTTAAAGTCCAACATAGTTTGGCAATCCTTGCTAGAATCTCTTTTGTTTGGCCTCTTTCCTGCGGAATCTGCCTCGACGACGATTTTACCATTCCATATATATCTTTCCCCCAGTGAGTCTGCTCTAGTCGGTCTCATTCTTGCGTATGTCTAATATCCTTACCTGACATATGCTCCCTATATGTGTTCAATATCCTTACCGAACATGTATATTCGATCTTTATGTGTCCAATATCCTTACCGGGCATGTATTTAAACCTTGTTAGAGTCGCCTTCGGTGGTCTCTTTCCGTGTATGTCTAATATCCTTCGACATATGCTCCTTTATATGTGTTCAATATTCTTACCCAACATGTATATTCGATCCGTGTCCAATATCCTTACCGAGCATGTATACTGAAACCTTTGTTAGAGTCGTCGGCCGGTCTTTCCAAAGTATGTCTATCCTCCACATATGCTCTATATGTGTTCAATATCCTTACCAACATGTATATTCGATCCTTATGTGTCCAATATCCTTACCGGGCATGTATATTTCAACCTTTGTTAGAGTCGCCTGGTCGGTCTCTTTCCAAAGGTATGTCTAATATCCTTACCGACATATGCTTCCTATATGTGTTCAATATCCTTACCGAACATGGTATTCGATCTCTAGGTGTCCAATATCCTTACCGGCATGTATATTTCAAACCTTTGATAGAGTCGCCTCGGCCGGTCTCTTTCCAAAGGTATGTCTAATATCCTCACCCGACATATGCTTCCTATATGTGTTCAATATCCTCACCGAACATGTATATTCGATCTTTATATGTTCAATATCCTTACCGGGCATGTATATTTCAAACCTTTGATAGAGTCGTTTCGGTCGGTCTCTTTCCATGTCTAATATCCTTACCTCGATATATACTCCCCGTCTGCTCATTTTTGATCTGCGATGCAACTTATCAAGTATGCTGCCCAAAGATCTATGAGTTCTTACCTTTCCGATCTGCCAAGCAACTTATTGAAGTATGCTCATTCCAAAGGTCCGTTTGTTTCTTTTGATCTTGCAACTTATTGAAGTACATGCTCCAAAGATCTACCCGTTTCTCATTTTGATCTCACATGCAACTTATTGAAGTATGCGCCTCCAAAGATCTATGAGTTCTTACCTTCTGATCTTGAAGCAACTTATTGAAGTATGCTCGCTCCAAAGGTCCTCTGGTTTCGCTTTGATCACATGCAACTTATTAGTATGCTCCAAAGATCTACCATTCTCATTTTTGATCTCGCGATGCAACTTATTGAAGTATGCTGCTCCAAAGATCTATGAGTTCTTACCTTCTGATCTGCGAAGCAACTTATTGAAGTATGCTCGTTCCAAAGGTCTGACTGGTTTCGTTTCTGATCTGCGATGCAACTTATTGAAGTATGCTCGCTTCAAAGATCTCTCGCTTTCATTTCTAATCTCGTGAAGTCGCTTATTCAAGCGCATTCGCTTCTGATGCAATCACAATCGCTCAAAAAAAATCACAAAAAAGGGGAATAAAAAGTTATTATAAAAAAAAAACATAAATATTTCTACTTGTTATTCGGAGCGCAAATTTTAGGGTTTTAGTATTTAATCTTCTTCTACCTTGAAAGCCAAGGCTAGCGCCAATTTCACTCTTCAGTTTAAGACGATTAAATAGGGCAACTGTGCACCCCAAAATTTGCCCTCCTATCTCGATTTTATCTGGTTTAGGCATCACATTCACCGCATATATTTCCATTAGGTCATTGACAATACCATTTACACATCATATGCATCATTTCACGATTTAAATTGACCAAAAGTTAGTTTAAATCGATATTTGCATCATTTATGGTTATGAAATACCCGTTATTCCACCGCATTCATTTTCATTTCACCGCTTCTTGCATCATTTTAAGTTGATTATATGTCGATGATATCAATATTTCGATTTTACAAACAGACGCTAAAAGCGATTCGACACTGTACGAAAATTAGTGGGAAAAATATTTCAAACTTTCGCCTCTAACTCACTGCTCTATGAATCTACGTGTCGCGTAGATCATGAAGATGTGATCTCCCTAATTTTTCGATATATTTCGAAGTTTTGTTTTTAACCGTAAGTGTTTTAAAATCAGGTATTCTTCATTATCGTTTTATTTCAATTTTAATTATTTCAATAATTTTTATTTAATCTATGAAACCCGTAGTTTATTTTAATATGTTCATTTAATTTTTTCGGATAATTATTGTCCGAACTTTTGTCTTTTTTGACAATTTTAAGTGTCTAATTTCTATCTCTAAAAATTAAAACAAAAATATGTTTGAGTAGATTATTTTTATTTTGGGCTTTGAGGCCCATTTTATCAAAAAGGGTATTTTAGGCATTATCAAAATTGTTAAACCCTAATTTATTGGGTATGTTATGTTATAATGGAAGCAAAAGGGCACCAAATGGAAAAACAAAAAATGTAAAGGGAGGCGGATCCAAATGGGCTTGTTTTCATCCGCTCAAAACAACAAAGATCATCCTTCAACTCCAATCATACCGCCTGGTCCACTCACCATGACCTCCATCTTCCTTCTCCGCCACCTCTCCAACTCAAACCTGTTTTAACCAACAACCAACCCGACCGAAACAACACTCGCTGAATCCATAACCTCCGTTCAATCATCCATCTTCATTCCCAACACCACCTTCATTCCCTTTCTCTTCAACCTGCTACCCCACTCTCCACTGTTACCACCCATCGATCCCTTTCTAATACCTCCTTCCAGCTTCCTCGCTGCATCATCACCGAAAAACACCATCCTCCAGCAAACCATCTTCATCTTGCCTTCACCATTCAACTCCCATAATCTCACACAACAAGATCCTCAGAACCTTCAATACACCGCATCATCATCATCATCCGTAACCCACCGGAACTCACTTCGCTCTCACCTCAACCTTGTTTCCTCCGTCACAACCACAAATCGCCGGTCCCTTTCCTCCACAAGCCATCACGTTCATCTCCATCCTCACCGAACTCCTCTCGTCTGCTAAACAACCATCGCCTTCTTCGTCCAAAACCCCTTCCTGACTTCTTCCGCTACCCCTCCATTCTGTCTTCCTCTCATCTTAGCCGTAACCCTTCTCATCCAACCACTATAATCACCTTCCCCCCATATCTTCCTTCCATATTCACTTCAATCTTCTTCTGATCTGCTAGCCACCCTTCATCCGAACAACCACCATATTCACTTCAATCTTCTTCTGATCTGCTAGCCACCCTTCATCCGAACAACCATCTTCGCTTTCCAGTCACCTTCGCACTCAAATCCACTTCCCGAAAACGCGGTTGTTCACGAGAAAGTCATCCAAAATCATGAAGATGAAGCCGCCTCATCACCTGTCCGTGGAGATAAGTTCAACCGCCAGGAGAGATTAAGCCATCTGCACCTTGCAAATGTGTCTGGCTTTATTATTCCTCAAAAGACATGCTTGTCTATGTTGTATGGATGGAGAAGGTAGAAGGAGGCCTTATCGATATGTTGCTTCCTGCTATATGTGGTGTTTTGTTGAATGTAAGGAACGCTTCAATGCATGCTGTGGCTGTTGCCACCGGGTTGGCTTAAAGAAGATTGATGGAGTATCATCACCAACAATGTACAACTACAACAAAGAACAACGGTCATTTGATACTTCGCCTCAGTCGACCCGAATCTCCTACCACTCATGTGTTGTTCTTTGGTTTCACTGAGTTGGTAAGATCAATCCATCATTACCGTTTTTCATAATTTAAGTATTTATGGACTGATGTTTGTGATTGAATGTGCATATATGATTATTTGTGTCGGGTTTGATTTGTTTGTCATGTGAGTTACAGCTGCTATGCTATGAGAAAAATGTGTTAAGTTTTGCGTGACAGTGCATGTTCCTGTTTTGTAAGGGCAAGATGATGATGTTTTGTTTATAATTGTAACGTGTGACATTCATGTTAGTTTCGATGAAGGTTCAATGTTTCCGTGTTTATCCGCGTAGAAACTAACCGAGAAACTATGAGTACACTATCTTGCTCTCATTTTAATTTCAATTGTTTTTTGTGTTTTGAACGATGTTCGAGGGTAGTTTCGAGGATGGTCTAATGTCGATGTTGTGTTGATTCGCATAAGATATGACCGAAACTATAGACGAACTTTATGTCATTCTCTTTGAGGCTAATTTTGAATAAGAATGTTGGTTGTGATACCGCTTATCGTTATTCTCAATTGAAGTAAAACCGTGTTAGTGGTGTTGAAGTTCAAAGATAGCGCCACTTTGTCAATATTAATTGTGAGTAAAGATTGATATCCATTTTAGTTTCGATGAAGGTTTGATATCAATATTGCATTTATTTGCATAGATTATTACCGAGAAACTGTTAGGGGCAGCATGTTGCTCTTTTCGCTTTGTGTGGTGAATTTTGAGTGAGAAGGTCACTTTGCTTGGATATAATCGATTGAATTGGCTGTCCGGATTTTGATTTAGGCGATTAGGGTTATTTTGAAACTCGATTTTTCATGCTTGGAAACTGCTTTGGTTTTAGAATGCTTGAGGTTACTTAAGACTTAATTGTTTTACTACTTCCTTGTTGATTCAAGTTTGAGTTAAATTTCTACTTTGTCCATGTTCTTAATTGTTTATGCACGTGTAGTGATTTTAATCTGAATCTTGATTACTAACCATGTTCAATTTGTTCCCATCTTATTTCATTTTAATCTTTATCTCACACTCAAGTTACTAACGAGTTTGTTCATTTGTGAAGATATTCAAAGATTACTCAAGCATTCATACCAATTAACAAATTAATGTTGAATTACTACTTTATTTAATATTTAGTAATGTATATACAAAGTACTTATCATTTTATTCTTATATTTATTGTTGTAAATATAATTATACATAGTATTTTTATTTTATACTTAAATATTGTAAATATATAATTATGTACATATTATTTTTGATCTTATATTTTATCATTTTATTTGTAAATAAAATTATGCGGTAATATATCGATTGCCTTAGAATTGATTTTATATAATCTATTCTAATTCATCTAACAAAATACAATAATTGATATTTGAGTATTTCAATTTTCAGATATGTTTTGTTTGTATATCATGCAATGTAGGGACCCTTATCTCGCATTCATCTAATGAGCCAAGTTGTATCCAATCTTAAAGACTACTTGAAGAGTATTGCAATTTATTCGATTATTCCAATTAACTATTGTTGTAATAGTTTATGATTTATTTACTGTGTGTTCTAATTACCATTTAATAACTCGCTTATCATATTAGAACACATAGCCTCCTCTTGGGCTCCTCATCAATGAACAGTAAAACACACAATGCACACTTGCACACATTTATAGTTTGGTCCCTGGGCTTTTCTACATGACACTATTCGATCGATTGTTCCAATCGGTCGCTTAGAATATAGTGTCACGCTAGTCTCACTTTTTAGGAGCATACATAAAGCCACCTTGTATGGGCTCGCTTGTTTTCCTAAAACACTTTCAAGTCAAAACAATTAATTGAACTTGTTCTTTGAAAATCAATTTTTCTACAAAACCAAAAAACTTAGTGATATGGTATTTAATTAAATTGTTAGAGGTTCACGATTTAATTAAAATGTAAAGTATTTAGCCATGAGGGTAAACCCAATGACTTAAATATTTTATTCCATAACACTTAATAAAAGTGAACTTTGTTTCACATCACTCTTTTCATAACAAAGATTTTGGATGAGAGATGATCGTTGACCTCAATCACCAATCTCGAGTATCGAATCGTAGAGGATATCCCAACGTTTTGATACTTGTCATCCACAACCAACCCCTAAAACACTTTCAAATTAAATTAATTAATTGAATTTGTTTTCTAAATCAATTTTTTACAAAACAAAACATGGTGTTATGGTATTTAATTAAATTGTTAGAGGTTCATTGATTTATTTAATTAAAATATAAAGTATTTGGGCCATTAGAGGTAACCCAATGACTTAAATATTTTATTCCATAACACTTAATAAAAGTGAACTTTGTTTCACCACCCTTTTCACAACAAAGATTTTGATGAGAGACGATCGTTGACCTCAATCACCGATCTCGAGTATCGAATCGTTAGAGGACCTCCCAACGCTTTGGTACTTGTCATCTACAATTAAAATCAACTCAACCCATTCAAATTCTTTTCCTACTATACGCCGGTCATCAAAACATTTTCTTCTAAAATCAATACAAACAATCCAAGACATTTTCAACAAGAACTACGGAGTTTGACTTCCATTGCACGAGGGAATACGTAGGCACGCGGTTTCGAAACCGTGTCAAACTCAAAATAATAACAAACAAATCCCGTTTTCTTCTTTCTTAAATTTATAACTTAGAAATTAGCGATTACACACACACAAACACATTTTGAACTAAATGGGTCCCATCGAGTACGATGGACGTAAGGGGTGCTAATACCTTGCGTAACCGACCTTTAATCCATCCTTTTTGGTCTTGTAGACCGCCTTATCCGATTTTTGTGGGTTTTATCTATATTTCCCCGTTCTTTTAGAACAAATAAAATTAGGTGGCGATTTCATTTTTTTTGAAAATTCATTTACATGATTTTTTTGAAAATCGAGTTGCTTCAAATAAGCGCACTTCACTCTGGGAAAAAATTTAAAACTTTTTGACTGGGCGAGTCAACCCTAGTTTAGTTCTTCGATGTTTGTGTGTTTGTTTATCGCTCTTCTTTATGCTTATCTATTGTTTATCGATTATTATTCTCCTTACACTATGTATATTATTTTGTTGATATATTATTGTGATGGGAATTCATGGGCATTGATACACAGATAAGCCCACCACCGTGCCTAGGTCACCTTTATAGGAATAGAGGTCATGCAGCCTAGGTCCCGACTCCATTGTCTTGTTGGCCCGGCCAAGACTCCGCTTAGAGTTGGTTGTTTTAAGGAGGTTGGCCCGCGAGAAGAGGACATCAATCTTGGACAAATGACCTATAACTCTAAGTTTGTTCATGTTGTCCTAACCGAGACCAACCGCTCAAATTTTGGATTTCGAGCATCCCGTTAAGAGCCGTTTCTTGGGGTATACTTTTACAAATACTATCGCCATGTAGGCCTCTCACGCGATGATAGTGTTTGTAAAAGGGGATCTGAGACTCCGAGAAACATTTAGCAAAAAATTAGAACCACCTTGTTCGGGATTATTGGGTAGAAGCCTAGAGCTATCCTATTGTAGGAGCCCACCTAAATAAGTTGTTCTGATTACCTATATCCTTCCTGTTTCACGTTTCTGTGAACTTGTTATTATCATCATATTGCATACCATTTGCATCAGTCATCTCAAAAGAGTTTATTTCTCTCATATCATTCATGCATCACCATGCATTTATCATTTCAATCAAAGGACTCATTCCAACTTGACTTCTTATTCGAATCTCAAGACGCAAGACGATTTCCCGACATCACATCATGGATCAACTTCAAGCCGAGTGTACGCGATGAATACTATATAGATACCCAAATGGATCAATTCATGGAGATTATCCGAACCTCGCCATTGACAAGAAGAGTTAAAGCAAGTTGTTCAGAGATCCGAAGTTGTTACTACTGATCATGTTAATCCACCAGGTGTTAATCTTAACCACTTGGAGGTCCTTTCAGATCAAAATGTTAGAAACACCATTCAAATGCATGTCAATGGAACTCTCACCGTAATGACATCTTCGTCTTCGCTTGACACCTTCGCACTCCGATTGAAGAGATCGACCGAGAAAAGCTTCACCTCCTTGAGAAAAGGATGAAAGCTATTGAGGGTCATGATTCCCTTGGTTTAGACGCTTCTAGTTTGTGCTTGGTGCCTGGTATCAAAATTCCTGCAAAGTTTAAAGTCCCCACTTTTGAGACGTATAAGGGTACATCTTGTCCGATTACTCACATCAAAGCCTATTGCAATAAGATGGCTCCCTATGCGGAAAATGACAAGCTCCTCGTGCACATTTTTCAAGATAGCCTCGGTGGAGTATCTCTCGAATGGTACACTCAGCTTGTACGAACTCACATCTAAACTTAAAGGGAATTGGCTGAAGCTTTTGTCAATCAGTACGACTATAATAGGGACATGGCTCCCACTAGAATTAAACTCCAAGGCGTAACTCAAAAGACTGGAGAATCTTTCAAAGAGTATGCACAGAGATGGAGAGATTTAGCTGCTAGAGTTCAACCTCCTCTTTTGGAAGGAGAACTCATTGAGATGTTCTCCAATACCTTGCAGGGTCCCTATCTGATTGATGGATGTACTTCTACATTTTCACACCTGGTTGTTGTAGGAGAAATCGAAGCGTGGTCTCAAGATGGTAACATTCATGATGTTTCTGCTTCCGAATTCTTAACAAATTGATGAAGAGGCAAGTACAATTTCTGAGGACGAGGAAGAAGTTCCTGTTTACCCTCAATTTCAAATTCCTAATCAAGTGACAAAAGCTAATTCAAATCTGTGTGCTCCACAAATCTGTGTTGCAACTATTTGTCAAACACCAAGTCAGTATGCTCCCCAGCAGCAGAACGCTTCTCGACAACAAGCTTATCGACAAAATCGTCAACAGCGAAGTAGGAAGAATCTGATAAGGCCAAGAAAAGTGCATGATCCAATCCCTATGCCTCATAGTGAGTTGCTAACTCACCTACTCCAACATTCTTTTGAGGAGTTAAAAGAGCTCGGGACACCTCCTTTTCCGTATCCTTTGGGATATGATCCTGATGTATACTGTGAGTTCCATTCTGGGGCACCTGGCCATACAATTGAAGGATGTAATCTTTTAAAAGGCACAGTTCAGAAACTCTTTGATTCCAGCAATCACGCCGCTTCCAGAGGCCTACATCAATTGAACCTCTTGACTCGAGAGCATCACGACCACGGTTGCATCTTCAAGCAAGAATCCATACGGAGACGCCTCCCAATAGAGATTTCTAGTTTCATCTTGCATGCTCATTTGTAATCTTTCTTGTTTTGTTCAAGCTTTTTGTATGCAAACTCATTTCATCAATAATCATAATGCATTGAATATGTTTGTCTTGAATTGATCCATCTTTCACTCTTAATGTTTTTGTATGCTTTGATATTCAACTCTTATTAATGCAACACTCTGTAGGAGGATGACGAACAATTTACTAAGAATCTCAAACGGTATGCCGAGTAAAACTCGCTAATGATGTATGTGTTGTTTCAAATTCCAAACACCGGAGATAAGGGAGTGAAACCTCGTTAACCCCTTTTCGAGCCTCAAGTAGGAGTTTATTGCTCAGAAAACCTCATTTTTAACCTCAGGGTAGTGTTTAGTTAACCCGTCGAGTGTTCAAAACTCATCAAGAGTGCGCATCCAGGATACAACAATGGTTATCTTTCAAGAGGTCGAGGAAATTAAACCACAATGGTCATCTTCAACAAAGGTGCATCGAAAGAGGTTGAAACCGTGGTTATTCTACATCGAAATCAACAGATGATGATACCACAAGTGTCATCCTCATCCGCCAAGGATTCAAGTATCACTATTGAAATTTCGCAGCGTATACTTGATGTCAAGCAGAATGTTATGACACAAGATTCGACATCGCTTTGACAATTCACAGAAAATAGAAAGCAAGAATAACACAATAAGTTGTTCACCCAGCTTCGTTCTAACAAACCCACGCCTGAGGCTACAAGCCGTGGATAAGTTCACTATTAGTAGTATCAATCAAAGACCCTAAGCCAACTCACAACATGCCCTTCCTCACTTAATCACTACCCAATGACACTTTTACCTAAGTCCTACTTAGATATGAGTTCCTACTCACTCCCCCTCAATCACCGCAGTGATATCAACCTATTGTTTAATTGAATTGTGAAGACACACTTCAATAAAATATCTTGATCTTGCTTCAAAGCTTTCAATCAAGAGACAAACACTCGTGCTTTAAAGCTTTGAGTGATAAACCACTTACAAGAAATCCTAGTCCAATGCACTTATCAATTGATAGTTGCTTGGCTCACAAGAGAAACTAGAATTACATACCAACTGTTACTAACCTTAATAGACACAAACAAAAGCCTTCAATGTCTTCAATGGAATCCAGAGGCGTATGTAGAATAAGGGTTGAATTTTATATAGAAGCACCCCGAATCTTCGCTTTGGGTCCATAAAGATAGCTAGGGTTTACTTAATTCTCTCCAAAACATGGTTTGTTCAACAACCAATTTAGGTTTAATTAAGATTAACCTAGCAGCCACGTGAGCATGCTTTCTAATAATGTAAAAACATAAATAAAATGCTCAACAAACTTCCTCAAAAATCTCAGAAAACCGACTCGCAGTAATGTATGTCACATCGAATGTCATAACATCCGTTATGACATCGACTGCTTTCAGAATTTCCAGACGCTTTTAGCTTCCCTGCTCGAGTTGTACTTTTACCATCCTTGTCCAGTAGGATTTATCTTCAATCTCTGAATGTCATGACATCTATCAAGACATTTCTAAAGCCTAGTTTTACCAAAATTGATGCCAACTTAAAACACTAACAAACTCCCCCTTTGGCACATTTTTGGCTAAAACTACTAGACCTATCAGAGTACAAAATGCAGCAGAAGACTAACAACCTAGTTCTAAGTTTTCCTAAGCTTCCCTAAGCTTCAAGTAACTAGAACTAAGAGAAGATAAATTCTACCCATACACATGTCCCAACATTCTCCCATAGTTGCCCCAAATACAATTGCCCACAAACAAACAGGCCATAAAATTTCAGGCCATACAATTCCCCCATACAATTTCCCAAACATTAATACTTCCCACAGTATTTCTTCTCCCTTTAGCCATAAGGCCAAAGGAAACACTTCAAGCTCCCCGAATCGCTTTTAAAAGTGTCAACAACAAGAGAAATATACCAGCAAGTAATTTAGTACCAGCAAGTATAACAGGGATACATCACAGTCAGGACAATGTTTACAGTCATCCAAAAGGAAGAACAAATGGACACAAAGTAATGCACTACAAATAAGCAACAGTGGAAATAGATGTAATACAAAACAAATAAAGAAAGCAACACAACAATTAATTAGTTGCTCTCCTCCGCTGAAGAGGCATCTTTGTCGCCAAGATCAAGATCATCTCGCCTTATCGGCTTGTTCAGCTTTGTGTTCAGGAGCTTTTCTCTTCTTGACCATTGGTGTCCTTTTGCATTTTGAACAACCAAAAATTTTGCTCTATACTCTTGAGGAAGTTCCGCCTCCGTTATTTGCTCAACTTGAGAACCGTGAATACCTCCCTTGCTTGACAGAAATCAAGAATCTGTGGTTCACATGAGTTGCCTGGACGTGATCATCAGATGTCATGACATTCTTTGTGACATCTGGATCATCTGCTAAACTAGGGCTAGCAGGTCTTTGATTAAGGGGAACTGAAATTCCAGGAACAGAGTGATGTTCATCTAGGATTCTGGTGACTATCCTAGCAATGGCTTCCTCTACATACTTGGTACCTTCCCTATTTCTTATCTCAAGGGGAACAGAAGAGGCAGTAGTCTTACCAGTAGACGCTGATGAACCTTGATCCTTCTGTGCATGCTGATTCTGGGAATCAGTTGCCATTGAACGCTGAGGGGAGACCTTCACAGGTTCAATATCCATGGCTTCAGCAAATGCCCTAATCTCAGCCATGGTGGGAGATGAACAATGTAATCTGAGAGGATGAGGAAGACATATTTCTCTGGGAAAGGTTGAGAATCGTAGACCAAGAGTGACAAAGCGATCGAGTATCTCTGGATGGAGAAGATATGATACTTTCAAATGAAAATGCTATTATATGGAGGAGTCTTTCACATTCTTGAACCCTATAAAATAGGAGACAATCAATCAACCCACTTATAATTTAATAAATGGTCTCTTCCTTTCTTGGAGGCAATCTTAATTGCTACAACCTCATAATCGACAAATGCCCGCTTTGTTCTTAAGTTTTCAAATTGACTAGCATCAAGAGCCTTGGTAAAATGTCACCACTTGAAGTTCTGTGGACTACATGATCCAATTTAATCACCTTCTCCTCCACAAGTTCTCTGATGAAGTGATGTCTGATGTCTATGTGCTTAGTCCCACTGCAGTTGTATAGGATTCTTTGATATATTAATAGCACTCAGATTGTCACAGTACAATGTCATGACATCCTGTGTGACATTGTACTCGACAAGATATGCTTCATCCGCACTATTTGAGAACAATCGCTACCACCGCTATGTATTCAAATTTCAAGAAGTGGATAGGATTACACAGCTTTGTTTGCTAAACCAAGAAACAAGATTGTTTCCCAAGAAGAAGCATCCTCCAGAGGTACTTTTCCTGTCATCAGCACTCCCAGCCCAGTCAGCATCACAATATCCAGATAGAATTGGTTCACATCCATGGGAATATAGGATACCATAATTGCAAGTTCCACACACATATTTCAGGATTCTTTTCACTTGGTTAATGTGACTTACTTTAGGCTCAGCTTGATATCTTGCACATACCCCAACTGCATAAGCAATGTCTGGTCTGCTGGCTGTTAGGTACAACAAGCTCCCTATCATGCTTCTATATAAACTTTGATCAACCTTTTCTCCACTTGCATCCTTGGTCAACTTCAAATGTGTAGGAGCAGGAGTCCTTTTATGGCTGGCATTCTCCATTCCAAACTTCTTGACAATATTCCTTGCATACTTGCTTTGTGAAAGAAATGTTGAATCTTCCATCTGTGTGACTTGCAACCCAAGGAAGTAAGTTAACTCTCCCATGAGACTCATTTCAAACTCTGCTTGCATTTGATTGGCAAATTGTTTCACCATTGTCTCTGACATTCCTCCAAATACTATGTCATCAACATAGATTTGAGCCACCATAACCTTTCCACCTTCATTCTTGACAAAGAGAGTTTTATCCAATCCTCCTTTCCTGTATCCTTTGTCTGTAAGAAACTTGGTCAGCCTTTCATACCCGGCCCTAGGGGCTTGTTTTAGACCATATAGGCTTTCCTTAATCAGACATGTTTAGGAAAACTTGATCCACAAACCTTTAGGCTGTTCTACATACTTCCTCATTTAAGTAGCCATTTAGGAAGGCACTTTCACATCCATCCAAATAATTTGAATTTTAGCAAGCAACTCCTAGTAGAAGCCTGATTGATTCCAGTCTAGCCACTGGTGCAAAGGTCTCATCAAAGTCAATTCCCTCCACTTGAGTGTAACCCTGAGCAACAAGTCTTGCTTTATTCCCCGTGATACCTTCCGCATCGACTTGTTCTTGTAGATCCACTTAGTGCCAATGATGTTGGTTCCTTCTGGTCTAGGAACCAATTCCCATACTTCATGTTGCTTGAACTGTTCAATTCTCTTGCATTGCTCCAATCCAAAATTCATCACATAGAGCTTTGACACTCTTGGCTCTATTTTTGACACGGGCAGGAGTTTGAAACAGCTCGATCTTGTAACAACACTTTGGTTGGGTCTCCAATGATGAGATCCTTTGATGATCTTTCAATCCGATTGAGGGATCTTTGTTTGCTTCCTCAGGTTCAGATTTAGGTGAAGTAGGAGTAGGAACATTTTCCTTATCAGATACTTGAGGTGATGTCTCAAACCATGTCTCAACATCATATGGGACATTGTGCTCCTGATAATGATCATCAACAATGACATTAATAGACTCCATCATAACCTGGGTTCTGGAGTTGAATACCCTATATGCTCATTGTTTGTGGATATCCTAAAATGCCTTCATCACTCTTAGAATCCATTTTTCCTTTGATCACGATCCGTCAGAATATAGCATTTGCTCCCAAACACATGAAAGTATTTCACAGCTGGTTTTCTTCCTTCCATAGCTCATACAGGTGGAGACAGCTTCTCTTAAGGTAACCTGTGAACATAGCAAGTCAGTATTCATAGCTTCACCCAAAATGAATAGGAAGTTTCTTAGCATGAATCATTGCTCCGCAGATTCCTCAGATAGTCCTATTCTTCTTTCCACAACCCCATTTTGTTGTGGTGTTATAGGAGAAGAGAACTCATGGTTGATCCTTCTGAGGAATGAATTCATCAAACTTGCTATTCTCAAATTCTTTCCATGGTCACTTTATTCCTATAACACTTCCTCTCTCTCAAGTCTTTGCACAACCCTTAAAGACATCAAACACTTCAGATTTTTCTTGATGAAGTTTATCCAGTAAACTGAGAAGTCATCCACAACAACATAGGCATATCTTTCCACCAAGGCTTTCAACCTACATAGGCCCCATCAAGTCCATGTGCAGCAGCTCCAGTACTTTAGATGTGGTCTGATGTCTAGACATTGGGTGTGACATTCTGGTTTGCTTTCCAACCTGGCACTCACCACACACCCTTCCTTCATCAATGTGAAGTCTTGGTATCCCTCCACACTCCATTGAGATGATCTTTTTCATTCCTCTGAGATGTAGATGTCCTAGTTTTTGGTGCCACAACTTGACCTCCTTTTCATCTTTGTCTGTGGAACATACAGATGAGAGGATGGTGTTCTCAGATTCCCACATGTAACAGTTGTCTTTTGATCTGATTCTCCTCACTACTTCTTGTTGATCATTGATTACAAGACATTCAGATCTAGTGAAGTTAACTTTGAATCCCATATCACATAGCTGACTTATGCTTATGAGGTTAGCAACAAGCCTTTACCAAAGAAACTCCACTTAGATTTGGAACCCAGAGTCTAAGTTTCCAACACCTTTGATTTCTCCTTTAGCTCCATCTCCAAAGGTAACAAAGCTGGTGGAATGAGGTTTGACATTTTCAAGAGGTTTTATTCCAAATATGCTTAGAACACCCAACGTCAAAGTACCAATCTTCCTTGCGCATACTCTAAGAGAAGTGTGAGCAATCATTGCTTCAGTCCTCTTCTTCCACTTTTGAGTGTATGGTACTTTGATGTTTTTAGGCTTAACATAGGAGTCTGATTAGGTATCCATGTAGCCTATAACAGAAGGGTTATGTGTCCAAACCTTCCACAATGATGACATCTCCATCTTTGAAACTTCTTCTTCATGTTTCTCTGATCCTGATGTTGATTCCAATGTTGTGACATCTGCCTTGACTTTGATTTCCTAGGCCTCTTCTTTTTCTTGTCACTAACAGGTTCCTTTGCAGCTACATATCCTAGACCATGCTTGTTTCCAGCATTTTGCCCAAGCTGAAGAATTTCTTCCAATTTTTCTGTTCCAGAGGTCAGCATTTTGACAGATTTAGTCATCTGATCAAGCTTGGAATTTAACACTGTAATTTCACTGTTGAGATGTCTTATAGTGTTTGTATTCTCCTTCTTTTCAGCTTCCAACTTCACATTTTCTGCCTCCAACTTCTCAATCAGCTTTTTCTGTTTTTCATTCAGCTGACATACTTCACCACTTCTGATACACAGTTTCTTGTAAGTATCAGCAAGTTCTTCAAAGGTCACTTCCTCATCACTAGAGTTATTATCTGAATTACAACTTCGAAGATGGGATAAGATTAGTCGCTTTCCCGATTCACTTCTCGAATCGCACAAGTAATGCCCATTCCTTTTTTGTTTTTAAGAAAGGTGGGACATTCAGCTTTAATGTGTCCATATCCTTCACATTCATGACATTGGACCTCCGCTTTGACTTCCTTTCTTTCTGACCGGATCTTCCGCTGAGTCATAAGATCGTTGATGTCGATGAAATGTCCTTGACATTTGACCTTGACTTTGGATCAATCCTCTTGATGAGTTTGTTGAACTGTCTTCCAAGCATAGCTATAGCTTCAGATATCTTCCTCATCTTCCACCTTGCATTCTTTCAAGATTGTGCTATGCTTTTGTTCTTCCCGTCAACAGCCACCGATTCCCATCTCAAAAGTCATAAGAGATCCAATAAGCTCTTCAACTGTGTTGCTGATGTCCCGTGGCCTCTATTGCAGTTACTTCATTGCAAATCTTTTAGGCAAGGATCTGAGAATTTCCTCACTAGCTTCTCCTCCGACATCTTTTCACCAAGAGCCCCGAGGCATTGGTAATCTCCAAACATTCATGTGAAACTCATGAATAGTCTCATCTTCCTTCATCTTCAAATTCTCAAATTTGGTAGTGAGCATCTCAAGTCTTGACATCTTCACCTTGGATGTTCCCTCATGAGTGGTTTTGAGGGTGTCCCAAACATCCTTGGCCAGTCTACATTGATGAACCAATCAAGATGTTTCGCTAATACCATTAAATAAAGCATTCTGCTTTAGAATTCCCTGTGGCAAGCTCCTCTTCCTCTTTGCTCCATTCTTCCTCGTGTTTCAAGACAAGAGTCCCATCTTTCTCAACCTGGTTGGATGTTTCCATCCTTTATCAGAGCCTCCAAGCCTTGATATCCACCGATCTTAAGAAGGCAACCATACGAGGCTTCCAAGACTCATAATTAGACCCATCCAAAATAGGTGGTCTACCTCCAAATCCTTTATCCATTATGCCGTAAACTATTATCCCTAGATCTCACCTAAATAACAAGGTGGTGCCCGCCCGATGCCAATTGAAATTTCTGGCAGCAGATACTTGATGTCACAGTAGAATGTTATGACACAAGATTCTGACATCGCTTTGACAATTCACACAAGAATATAGAAAGCAAGAATAACACAATAAGTTGTTCACCCAGCTCGGTTCTAACAAACCCACGTCCTGAGGCTACCGCCGTGGATAAAGTTCACTATTAGTAGTATCAATAAAGGACCCAACCAACTCACAGCTTGACAGCCTCTCACTTAATCACTACCCAATGACACTTACCTAAGTCCTACTTAGATATGAGTTCCTACCACCCCTCAATCACCGCAGTTGATATCAACTCTATTGTTTAATTGAATTGTGAAGACACTTCAATAAAATATCTTGATCTTGCTTCAAAGCTTTAATCAAGAGACAAACACCGTGTTTTAAAGCTTTGAGTGATAAACTACTCCTTACAAAGAAATCCTAGTCCAATGCACTTATCAATTGATAGTTGCTTGGCTCAAGAGAAAACTAGAATTACACAATACCAATCGTTACTAACCTTAACAGACACAAACAAAAGCCTTCAATGTCTTCAATGGAATCCAGAGGTGGCAGTAGAATAAGGGTTGAATTTCTTTATATAGAAGCAATCCCGAATCTTCAGCTTTGGTTTATAAAGATAGCTAGGGTTTACTTAATTTTCCTAAAACATGGTTTGTTCAACAACCAATTTAGGTTTAATTAAGATTAACCTAGCAGCCACGTGAGCATGCTTTCTAATAACAGAAAACATAAATAAATGCTCAACAAACTCCTCTAAAAATCTCAGAAAACTCGATTCGCAGTATCGAATGTCACATTGAATGTCATAACATCCGCATGACATCGACTGCTTTTCGCAGAATTTCCAAAGACCTTTTAGCTTCCCCGCTCGAAATGTACTTTTACCATCCTTGTCCAGTAGGATTTATCTTCAATCTCTGAATGTCATGACATCTATCAAGACATTTCTAAAGCCTAGTTTTACCAAAATTGATGCCAACTTAAAACACTAACAACTATCACCTCCAATCAAACAAGGGTACAAGATCACATGACTTGTTCAAAGGAAAAAGTGATAAAAAATGATGACAAAAGCCCGCTAAGTCAAAACTTCATAATAAGTCACTTAGGCAAAAATGGCAAAAGAAAAAAAAAAGAAAAGGATTACAAAACAAAATAAAATCCTCAGCAAAAGAACAAAGTCGTGTGATCATACACCAAAAGCAAAAGGTGGGTGACTGTCGTGTCCAAGAAACCTCAGTGGTTCCTCAACCGCATCATAAACTTCTCATAAGAGATGAATGCTCGCATCAAGTTATCTGAACTTAGGAATGGAGAACATCACGAGAATGGAGGGCACCAAATATTTTGAGCCTAAAATCTTTTTCTAAAACCCGTGAACCTGACCACGTTACAACCTTTGAGTCCTAATGAAGAATGGGTTAACTCGAAAGCAAAATTGTTACAAGAATACGGCAACCTGACTCCTAGGAGGTTTCATAAACATTTGAGTTGGTATCACTCAATCTCACAAATTTGTTTTCAATGTTTCACATCCTTCAATAAAAGTTTCTTTAACTTCAAGACAAACATGAACTTTGCATTAGAATTATCATTCATAGAATAAAATATTCTTGCATATAGATAAGTGTTAAACATCATGAGCTTGCATAATGAGCACTAGATTTGATAATTTGATTGTCCTAAGGACATATTGCTTCAAGTATTTGATTGAACACAAAGCACCTCGAGTTGAAGAAGAAGTAGCCTACTTTCAAGATGTGTTAACCACCCCGAGTAGGTGATATCTTCAAAGTTCACCAACTGGATTTATGTCGAGATTCAAGAATCTTCAAAGTGCTGAGCAATCGGGGCATCCATCCGATCAAGGTTGAAACCTCTTCACCTCTGGCTGTGTGACAATGTTTCCAAGTTTATAACATCAAGGTGTTATCTTGATGGTGCGGATCTCGTGAAGCCTTCTGAGGCAATTTTTTCAAAGTCTCTGCATCAAGGCAACGCATTATGCAGGGCATTCCTCCACCTCATAATTAATCAAGTCAAGTCCAGCGCAGCTAAACGACTCGCTGAGTTTGAATGGCATGTCGAGAAGTTAGGATTGTTATCTTCAACTCATCAAAGACCTAAGTCTCGTGTTGATTTATCCATCGAAGTTCGGATCAATATCTCCAATTCAAGTCGATCATATCTCAGATCATCGAGATCAAGATTTTGTTATCCAAAGATTTTAAATAAAGAGGCTGTAACGCTTGAGCTTAAATCTCCAACAAAACTTCTTTTCTCCCACAAGGGATATCCATATGGTATGTGCGCCTTGATGTTATCGGTCCTTCCTCGCTGAAGATTGCAAAGAGCGGCTTACACCAACAAGGTCATTTTCAAAGGCCCCTATGCCGTAAGATGTTGTCGACTCCTCTTATGCAAGAGCTCGAATCCGAGCTATCGAAATCATGAACTCTACGCAACAAGATCATCATCCCGTATGAATGTTGATCTCCAAGAGTTACTTCCTGATGTTAATCATTGAAAGATGATACTTTATGCTACAATCCCCTGTCGGAGACCGCACTATCATCTCTTTGATAAAGACCAGATGATTTATATTCAATTCATGGATGGTTGATGCCCTCGGCAGCTCACAAATTGCCTTTAGCCCCGGCTTAAACTCAAAACATGCATCATTGCATTGCATAGCATCTCAAAACGCGAGTAGTTCCATTGATATGGAGCATTACGCTTAAAATAATAATCTCAAACATGCATCTAAGCATAAGCCGATTAAAGTGTTTCTCGAGTACCCTTTATGCCCGAACAAAAAGTTTATCCATAAAATCCCAAGTGGTTCATTGTAGTTCCTCAAGAAATTCTTCACTGTTGTTATCTCTGTTTTTACCCCGTGGTCGGTCTCTACATCATTCAAATTCAATATATTTACTGCTTGCTTTTTTGTAAATTTTATTTTGGTATTTTACCCGTGTTTGCTCTCTCACAATAGAGTGCAGTAAGAGTTGGTGTCAACCTTTCGCTCTCAATTGTTTGAGTATCCATACTGGTGTGTGGTAATTCATATAATTGCCACTCTTGAGAATTACACCGCCTGGGCTCGAGATATTGTTTTTCTGCATATTTGCAAACTTTTAAAGTCCAACATAGTTTGGCAATCCTTACAGAATCTCTTTGTTTGGCCTCTTTCCCCGTGAATCTGCCTTCGATCGACGATTTTACCATTCCATATATATCTTCCCCCAAAGGAGTCTGCTCTAGTCTGTCCCATTCTTGCATGTATGTCTAATATCCTTACTCGACATATGCTCCCTATATGTGTTCAATATCCTTACCCAACATGTATATCTTCGATCTTTATGTCCAATATCCTTACTGGCATGTATATTTCAAACCTTTGTTAGAGTCGCCGGGCCGGGTCTCTTCCTGTATGTCTAATATCCTTACCCGACATATGCTCCTTATATGTTCAATATTCTTACCTAACATGTATATTCGATCTTACGTGTCCAATATCCTTACCGAGCATGATACTGAAACCTTGTTAGAGTCGCCTCTGCCCTGTCTCTTCCAAGTATGTCTAATATCCTTACCGACATATGCCTCTATGTGTTCAATATCCTTACCGAACATGTATATTCGATCCTTATGTGTCAATATCCTTACCGGCATGTATATTTGAAACCTTTGTTAGAGTCGTCTTGGTCGGTCTCTTCCGTGTATGTCTAATATCCTTACGACATATGCTTCCTATGTGTTCAATATCCTTACCGAACATGTATATTCGATCTCTAGGTGTCCAATATCCTTACCGGGCATGTATATTTCGAAACCTTTGATAGAGTCGTCTTCGATCGGTCTCTTCAAAGGTATGTCTAATATCCTTACCTGACATATGCTTCCTATATGTGTTCAATATCCTTACCGAACATGTATATTCGATCTTTATATGTTCAATATCCTTACCGGGCATGTATATTTCGAAACCTTTGATAGAGTCGTCTTCGGTCGGTCTCTTTCCGGTGTATGTCTAATATCCTTACCTGACATATACTCCTGTCTGTTCTCATTTTTTGATCTGCGATGCAACTTATTGAAGTATCGCGCTTCAAAGATCTATGAGTTCTTACCTTTTCGATCTGAAGCAACTTATTGAAGTATGCTCGTTCCAAAGGTCCGTTTGGTTTCGTTTTGATCTGCGATGCAACTTATTGAGTATCGCGCTCCAAAGATCTACATTCTCATTTTTGATCTGCGATGCAACTTATTGAAGTATGCGCGTTCCAAAGATCTATGAGTTCTTACCTTTACGTCTGTGAAGCAACTTATTGAAGTATGCCTGCTCCAAAGGTCCGTCTGGTTTGTTTTTGATCTGCGATGCAACTTATTGAAGTATGCGCGTTCCAAAGATCTACCTGTTCTCATTTTTGATCTGCGATGCAACTTATTGAAGTATGCGCGTTCCAAAGATCTATGAGTTCTTACCTTTCTGATCTGCGAAGCAACTTATTGAAGTATGCTCGTTCAAAGGTCGACTGGTTTCGTTTACGATCCGCTGATGCAACTTATTGAAGTATGCTCGTTTCAAAGATCTCTCGCCATTTCTAATCGTGAAGTCGCTTATTCAAGCGATCTTCTCGATGTCTGACAACGTTCAAAAAAAATCACAAAAAAAAGGGGAATAAAAAAAGTTATTATAAAAAAAAAAAAACATAAATATTTCTACTTGTTATTCGGAGCGCAAATTTTAGGGTTCTTTTAGTATTTAATCTTCTTCTACCTTGAAAGCTCAAAAGGCTAGCGCCAATTTCA
>CM038794.1:99165436-99198823 GCA_021764765.1 Vicia sativa | reverse complement strand
AACAATACCAGTCGTACTGGTGACTCTCTGTCCTCTGAAATTACAAAGCTCCGCCTAGGATGGCCTCGTTGAAAGATGCTCATTGCCGATTGAAGAAGGAGGTAGTACTATTTGGGGTCAGCTCCACAGTCTTCCTTTCAAATCGACAAGGTGGTTTAGGCTTCACCATCAAAGGGCAGAAGATGATACGCGAGCGTGCCGACCAACTTCCTTTCCGCATCAGCCAGGGTGGAATCCATGCTATAGAAGACGACGACAACGACTTCGACATCAGCAAGTGGATCTTCCCAACTCCCGACAACGGACTCGTGATTGGAAGAATGAAGACGTCATAATCTCCTTTAGACAGGGAGTAATTGCTTTTGTTTTTGTTTTGCTTTTCGTATTTTCTATGTTTTGAACAATAAACTCTAAAGCCTAGTGCCTTGCTCGGGGCACAATGGCTCATTTGTGAGGGTTATCATCTGTCATTTGCATATCTTCATTCATAAAAATCGTTGGACTTTTGCATTCAATTGTTGTTTCTTTCTTTACTTTATCACCCCTTCAAAAGCTATGTGTTCTTACACACACCCACGTGATAATTTGCGGAATCACTCTGAATCTCGTTGATAAATGACTATGCTATTGCTAAATATGACTTGATAATCCGATCTACCAAGCCAAGAAGGCGAAGGTGGGAAGATTGTGAAGGAGAAACTTTGACTACTACAACAAGAGGAGCGAGTTATACGGCCACACGAAGAGCAAGTTGAGGTTGTGAATTTGGGTCTGACGAAGGCAGAAAAAGAGATCAAGATAGGAGCGGGTCTTGAGAATTGTTAAAGAAAGATTGATTCGGATGCTACGAGATTATATTGAGGTTTTGCTTGGTCCTACGAAGACATGCAGGTTTGGACATCGATATCGTGGTACACGATTCTGCCGACAAAGAAGGTTTCTCGATAAAAGAAGGTTAAATGCATCGTCCCGAGATGTGGGAGAAAATCAAAGCGAAGTTATGAAGAATTCAACGCCGGTTTCTTAGCATTACTTCTTATCACGATGGGTTGCAAGTACATGTGTGGTACCTAAGAAGGATGGAAAGGTACGAATGTGTGTGGATTACAGAGATCTGAACAAAGCAAGTCCGAAAGATGATTTTCCACTCCCTCATATTGATGTTCTGGTTGACAACACCGCTCAACATAAGGTTTTCTCCTTCATGGATGGTTTCCCCGGTTACAATCAGATCAAAATGGCTCCTGAAGACATGGAGAAGACTACTTTTGTTACACAGTGCGGCACTTTCTGCTACAAGGTTATGCCGTTCGGACTAAAGAACGCGGGCGCCACTTATCAGCGTGCCATGGTGACATTATTTCATGACATGATTCATCACGAGATAGAGGTCTACGTCGACGACATGATAGCTCGATCACAGACTGAGGAAGAACATCTTGATCATCTACGGAAATTGTTTGATAGGTTGAAGAAGTATAGACTGAGACTCAATCCCAACAAGTGCACCTTTGGAGTCAGATCCGGAAAACTCCTGGGGTTTGTTGTCAGTGGGAAAGGTATTGAAGTTGACCCCGCCAAGGTTAAAGCCATTCAAGAAATGCCAGACTCCCGCTGCGAGAGAAAGAAGTCAGAGGTTTCTTGGGCCGATTGAATTACATTGCCAGATTCATTGCACATCTAACTGCTACTTGTGAGCCAGTCTTCAAGTTACTTAAGAAAGATCAAGTAGTGGAATGGAATGACGATTGCCAGATCGCTTTTGGACAAAATCAAGGAGTACCTACAAATCCTCTATCCACGTCGCCAGAAGAAGGCCTCTTATCATGTACTTGACGGTGTTAGAGAACTCAATGGGGTGTGTGTTGGGTCAACATGACGAGTCAGTCGAAAAGAGTATGCAATATACTACCTTAGCAAAAGTTTACCGATGTGAAACAAGATACTCCAGCTCGAGAAAACTTGCGGTAGCTTTAACTAGGTGCTCGCCGACTAAGGCAGTATATGTTGACTCACACTACCTTGTTGATTTCAAGATGGATCCGATAAAATACATATTTGAGAAACCGATCTCTCGGAAGAAAAGCAAGATGGCAAATGATTTTGACCGTATGACATCCAATTACACTTCTCGAAGCGATCAAAGGAAGTGTAGTAGCCGATCATTTTGCTCACCAAGCGTAGATGACTATCGGTCTATCAGATTCAATTTCGGATGAAGATGTTTTACTAATTCACAGTTGAAGAAGCGAGGCCCGGATGAAGGACTGAACAAGGATCCCGATGGACCATGGTCTTTGATGGAGCCTCAAGCGCACTTGTGGCATCGGCGCCATCATTATATCCCTAGCAGTGGACACGCCTTTCACCGCGAGATCATGTTTCGGTTGCACCAACAATATGGCCAAATAAATGCATACATGGGTATCAAAGCGCTATTGACTGAATCAAGTTCTTACATTATGTGGAGACTCGACTTTAGTGATCGGTCAGTTAAGGGCGAGTGGGATACGAAGCACTCAATCTCATTCCATATCGAGCATGTTTTGAGTTTGATCCCTACTTGAAGAGATCACTTTCAATCACATTCCACGAGAAGAAATCGGTTGGCGACGCATTGGCTACTATGTCATCTATGTTCAAGGTCGGATGGAACAACGAGGCTCCCAGGATAATCATTGAGAAGTTTGTGAACCAACATTGTTATGAGCTTGATCTGAGAAGAGAAACCTTGGTACTACGACGTGAAGTATCTTGAGACTCGAGAATATCCGCAGGGGCATCATCGCGATAAGAAGTTTTTGAAGGTTCGCATCAAATTCTTCCTAAAGAACGGCATCTTATACAAAGCGCAAACGACTTGTGCTTACTCCACTGTGTAGACCGGAAAACACCGGACGTATCATGGAAGAGTTACGAAGCGCATTTGGTACCACTCCGGTTGGTCATATGATGGCTAAGAAGATTTTGAAACAGTTACTATTGCTCCACCATGGAGTTGATTGTCACTTATTTCGATCTTGTCACAAATGCGGTTATCTTGACAAAGTACACATACCTCGGTACCTCACGAATGTTCTAACAGCTCCTTGGCCTTTTGCAATGTGGGGCATTGACATGATCGAAGAAATCAAGCTGACTGGACATCGTTTCATCCTTGTGGAAATTGACTATTTCACCAAGTGGGTAAAGCGACCCTCGATTCGCATACATTACCAAGAATGTTGTGGCTCGATTCATCAAACATAATCTTCTTATCGATATGGCACTCCCGAAAGGATTATCACGGATAACGGCTCTAATCTCAACAATAAAATGATCACCGAACTGCGCGTAGTTCAAGATCAAGCATCACAATTCTTCTCCATATCGGCCTAAGATGAATGGCGTTGTGGAAGCCGCCAACAAGAACATTAAGAAGATTATCTGAAATGAGGTGACTTACAAGGATTGTACGAGATGTTGCCATTTGCTCTTCATGGTTATCGCACTACTAATCGAACATCAACGGTAACTTCCTTCTCTCTTGTGTATGGTATGGACGCTTGATCCTACCATCGAGGTTCGAATACCCTCAACGAGTCCTCCAGGGGCCTTGAGCTAGGAGAAGGCGATTGGATCGGTTCGCCTTGACCAGATTAACTTGATTGATGAGAACGACTCGCATCCATGTGCCATGGATAGATCTATCGAAACGAATGATCGGAGCATTTAACAAGAAGGTCAAGCACCGGAGTCTACCAAGTCGGTGATCGTAGTCAGCGCATCATTCTTCCACAAAGTGATCCAGGGCAAATGGACTCCACCTGAGGACCGTTGTAGTCAAGACAGTATTTTGGTGGAATGATACTTAACCATGGATGGTGAAGACTTCCCACACCACAATGAACGCATACATAGTCAAAAATACTACGCATAAAGAGACCCATGGGTCGTGACCTATGAAAAATAAGGGTATCTGGCGAACCAAAAGGTTCGGGCAAAAGTTGGGATATACAAAACATGTACACCAGAAGTCGAAAACCCGAAAAGCGGCTTTGGGCAAAATAGGATATCCCGGTAGACTGAAAACCCAAAAGGGCGGTCTAGGCAAAATTTAGGGATTTAAGCGTACGACTATGTCTCGTCCAGATCACCTACTTCCAGATCACTACTATCAGGATTCAAGATTCAAATGGAAAAGATCAATTCACTCACTTTCTACTGACAGCAAGGAGATGAGATAGTTGAAATATATGAGTACTAGCATAGTTGGAACTTAACGAGATTGTTTCCGCATAGCTTTTTACCTTTCTTGTGTACAAACTACTTGGCCATACGCCGCATTTCAAATTAATACAAGTTCTTTATCTTTACAATTTTTGCTATTGTTGTTTGCATAAAGTCCAACGTTTGCTTTGAATGATTATATGCATCTGACAATAAAAATCTATTTACAAACATGCGAAAAGTAAACATACGAAAGTAATTACTACAGGCTCTAGGACCCCAAAATTTTCCCTCCATCTTCTCAAGACATTCCATACATCCATACTCAAGGATTCCTCAAAGGTTGATCAGACAAACCATCTCCTTGACAATCAACCCAAACTAGGGTTTGGCATTCTCGACTCCAGATGGACTTCCAACATCTCCAATGTTCATCATGCCTCCTCATATGCTTTAAAGATTCTCCATGTCAAGTTTCAAGCCTTACAAGTCAAGATTGCTCAGACAATTGCTCAGATGGTTGAAAATCAGTTGTATTGGACAAAAAGTCAACTGTGGTCAACATGCAGTCAAACTTCATGATTTTGGTCAACATCCTCATTTTGAAGTTACATTCATCATTTGATCAAGGGTTGATCATGATTCATCAAGAAAACTCAAGATTTTCTCAAAGGTCGAACTTTCTAAATTAGGGTTTCATGAGAAAAGTCAACCAAACTTTGGTAGCATAACTTCTTCATACTTTCTCAGAAATTTTCCACCACCTCTTGTTTTGAAAAATTCAATTCTCTACAACTTCATGTCTCACAAGAATGTTCAAAAATGCTTCATTTGAGGTATGGATCAAAACATTCTGAGGTCATTTTCAAAGTCAACAAAAGTCAACATTTTGTTTTGAAGATATATTGAGCATGGAAAATCCAATTTAGATGAGACCAAAAAGGTTGGTTAGAGGACTCTTAGAGCTTTCCAAAAAGTCCAAGAACACTTAAAAACATGGAAAATTGAGCAAGATACACTATTCGAGGTTGGGCAATTTTGAGACATTGCAAGGACATTTTGGTCAAAATGCAAAATTTTCCAAATGGGCCTATAATCTTTTGATCCAAACTTGTTCATGACATTATTTGTGACCCATAAATGCTTGGCCATGGCAATTTTCTATTTTTATAATTTATTTTTGAATTTTAAACCATTTAATTCAAAATTAAATTATATAAAATATGAAAATAAGATATTTTTCAAGATGATTGGATTTTGATCAAACTTGAGGTCCAAGGAAGCCCAAAACACTTGCCAATTTCGTGATTTGCTTGCACATGGAAGGAAAATCAAATTTTCAAGAAAATTTGATTTGTTTTAAAGAAAAATATTGCACATTCATTACTCAATCTTTTTCACTCTCTTTTCATCTAATTCACTCTATAAATACTCGACATTATGCACAACAAGAGACACGAAACCCTAGCCCTTACAACAACCCTTATGTTGCAAAAATTTTCAAGAATTGTCAATTTTGAGTTCCTTTTCGACCACTTTTGACCCCAAAACCACTCCTTGTCTTGGGAGGTAAGTTTGAGTAAGTACACTCTTGCCAATGGTTAAAGCAAAGGTGATCGCATATACATACATACATATTCAATTTTTCTTGATTTTGCATTTGATTATTCCTTGTGTTGATCGATTCTAATGCTTTTATCATGTTCATAAGATGTCTAGGGTTTGATCCGGGCAATCGTTATGGTTTTGAGCGTCAGTGTATAATGCCATTACTAGGGTTTTCAAAGTTGGAGATTGAAACTCAAAATCCAGGGCGATTAGGGGCAAGAGGACCTCACCATCGTGTTCGCAGAGGCCCTCGATTTAGGGGTAGGGTACCTTTTATTCATTTATTTCGCGTATTTTGCAAGCTTTGATTTGAGGTCCACGGAGAAGGCAATAGGAGCTAGGGCTCGGCGGGTTATTGAGAAAATCGGCGGGCTGGCGTGGCAGTTCTGTCGTCCATTCAAAACAATTGGGGTCCACGCAGTGGTAGTGATTCAAATCCATGACACGTGATCACTCATATTGAATTGATTTCTGTTTTCAAAACACCAGAAGCCACTTGTCCTAGTGGTAAAGGCGCATATTGTTGGTAGATGCTCTCCAATGTCCCCTGTTCGAACCTCCCCAAGGCCGGTTTTGATTTCTTTTCACAAATCTCAACTTTTTCTTATTTTTCCATATTTTCTATTTATTTAATATTTTTGCATTCATTTTAATTTATTTCAACAATTTTTATCATGCATTAAAAATCATCAAAATATTTTTTCCTTTTGCATTTATTTTCATAAAATGTTTATTTAATTTATAAAATTAAAAAATATTGTTTTGCATGCATATTTTATTTTATTCATAATTTAACATTTAAATCAATTTTAATTAGTTGTTAATTATTAAATTGCATCCAAAAAATCCCAAAAAATTATTTTAGCATATTAATGTTATTTCCAGCATGCCATATTTTTCTCATTCAAAAATTTGCATTTTTACTAACATTTTCCTCTTATTCGATTTCATCGTATTTTCCGATTTTCTCATCTTTTCACAGGTTATCCCGTTTCGGACGGTTTCTTTTACTGTTTTCTTTTTTCCAATAATGTAACTTCTTGTGGGATGTAATAGTTTTAATTAGGGCTTTTATTTTCCGCAAGTTTAAATTATGTATATGCCCCAAAGCCATGTAATAGCGTAGGACATTTATCTTTCCACATCTTTACATTCCGCATTTTAATTTCCGCACCCTATAAATTGCTAGTAATTAGGCGTGTATGGCAAGACTAAAATTGAACATAGCTCACTCTTAAATTCAAGATAAAATATCTGAAATCAACACACTCTTTCACACATGCACCCCTTAGGGTAATTCTCTCTCGTTGCCTTACGAATTCAAATATGGTCATGTCCCTCGAACGTAGAGGTATTCTAGCACCGTTGCCTTCCAAACAAATCATCATAGTCCCTTCGATACAAAGATCATAAGACCCACGATGTCGCCTCCGAATACATGATCTTGACCCTCGATTGTCTCCTACGAAAAATGATGATAGTCCCTTCGAATGTGCTAGGATACTTCCTACAAGTTGCTTTCTATGACCATCCGATGTCCCTTCGAATGTCCCGCTTACATCCAACGAATAGGGTTACCTACCAACTAATGGTATGGATAACACTATTCTAAAGGAAAGTAAAACAACATGAAAACGACCAATTCTGAGTAGGTAATAAGACTTTTAGTTGCTTGCTCTATCAAAATACTTTTCACACCTCACACTTTTGTCAAAGCTCAAACTCTTTTCAAAAACGAAACACTTCCAAACACTTTGTATACATTCCTACATGAATCATTAGAAAGTCAAAGCGAAATGCCTTTTCAAAACATTTTTTTAAACACACAGAAAGCACAATTTTAAAGTGATCTAAGAGCAACTAAGAGCCCGTAGATAACTACGGATGGAAAGGGGTGCTAATACTTTCCCTTTTCATAACCTTCTTCCTTACTCAGAATCTAACGAAGGTCTTTTTCTGTACTTTTTACCTTCCCTTAATTGGATAAAAGAAAAGTCGATGGCGACTCTTGCTATCCGCACATTTGCGATACAAAAACCTACAAAGTCAGTTCACCGTGTTACAAGCATCAGTATCCAGACCTGAAACTTGGTCAGATAGTGCATCGGAGGAAACCTACATTCCCCAGCCAGAGATTTCGACGGGCTCCAGATCCTTCTAACCCGATCTCCCAGCAACTATCGAATACTCTCCAGTAGGATTTATGCGCAAGATCCCCAGGTATAGTACCTCATAGATTCTCCCCAACAGGGTCTATGCACAAGATCCTCAACAGCGCGTCTCTCAAGACTCGGTCAAATGGTGCATCGGAGGAATCAAGGTTATCTTTCTTCCCAGGATTTCCATCCGTTTCATCCCCAAACAGAAGTCAGGAATCCTCAAGCAAAACATCTGCATCTTCTTCAAGATGGATATGTTTTGAAATACCGCAACATCTATCATTCATACATTACTCAAAAAGTCATAATTTGCGCACATGTCATTCATGCACATTGTCATGCATCATAATTTGCATAAGACTAACGATATTCTATCAAAGTTTCTTTTATTTTCCCAAGACAGGTGAAAATCACTTCTAAAACAAACAGGTCCAGGATTAATGCCCGAAGCCAGACGGGAAAACTATCTGAACGACCACCCTAGTTGTCCTCCGACAACTGGTCCAAGATTAATGCTCGAAGCCAGACGGGAAAATTATCTGAACGACCGCCCTAGTTGTCCTCCGACAACTGGTCCAGGATTAATGCCCGAAGCCAGACGGGAAAACTATCTGAACGACCGCCCACGTTGTCCTCCGACAACAGATCCAGGATTAATACCCGAAGCCAGACGGGAAAACTATCTGAACGATCACAAGTTATCCTCCGATAACAGGCATTGGAACAGTACCCGAAGCACAACAGGGAAGCTGTCCACATTTTGCCAACTATTATCTCCTCAGAGTAATCAGCACGAAGATGTATCCTGACCCTCTCTTATTATCAACAGCAACTACAGAGTCTAGCATACGACTTAGTTGCCTTGGATGGCATCTTAAGCCCATCTCCGACTACTTGTCAATATTTCTCCACTTTCAGAATGTTGCATATTTGGTTAAAAAACCAATATAAACCAATAACTTCATTCAAAGATGAGCACTAAGTCTAACGTACGACTCCCTCTGGATGGCATCTTAAGCCCATCTCCATGCTCCTTTCACTTTCAGGAACCTCTCTGAGCCAAGCCTGGCGAGTTCACTCCCCAGCATCGATCATTCCAGATGGCATCTTAAGCCCATCTCCGGCAGCTCTCCTATTCAGACAACAATCTCAAGTCTAGCGTACGACTCATTCCCCAGCGAAGTCTTCAACTTCTCCGAATGGCATCTGTAAGCCCATTCCCGCGTCATCAGCCAACAGCGAGTGCAAATTTTTAGGTGTACTCGAGTGTTCAATCATCTTCTACCTCCAGGTCACGAAAGGCAAGCGCGCCAATCTAACCCTTCCAGTACAAGAAGATTGAACAGGGGCAGCTGTCATACCCCAAAATTTGCCCTCCTACTTCTCAAAACATTTCATACATCCATACTCAAGAATTCCTCAAGGGTTGATCAGACAAACCCTCTCCTAGACAATCAACCCAAACTAGGGTTTGGCAATTCTCAGATCAAGATGGACTTCCAAAATCTCCAATGGTCATCATGCCTCCTCATATGCTTCAAAGACTCTCCATGTCAAATTTCAAGCCTCACAAGTCAAGTTCCCTCAGACAATTGCTCAGATGGTTGAAAATTAGTTGTATTGGACAAAAAGTCAACTGTGGTCAACATACAGTCAAATTTCATGATTTTTGGTCAACATCCTCATTTTGAAGTTACATTCATCATTTAATCACGAGTTGATCATGATTCATCAAGAAAACTCAAGATTTGCTCAAAAGTCAAACTTTCCAAATTAGGATTTTTCAGTGAAACGTCAACTGAACTTTGACTGAGCATAACTTCTTCATACTTTCTCAAAAAATTTTCCACCACCTCTCATTTTGAAGGAAATTCAATTCTCTACAACTTCATGTCTCACAAGAATGTTCAAAAAATTCTTCATTTGGAAGGTATGGATCAAAATATTACAGGTCCTTTTCAAAGTCAACAAAAAGTCAACTTTTTGTTTTGAAGATTTGTTGAGCATGGAAACTCCAATTGAGATTAAACCAAATAGGTTGGTTAGAGGACACTTAGAGCTTTCTAAAAAGTCCAAGAACACTCAAAAATGTGGAAAATTGAGCAAAATACACCTTGCACAAGTTGGACATTTTTGAAGAAGTGCACAAAGAGAGATACTTGTAAAAATCCAAAATTTTGCAAATGGGCCTAGTTTTTCTTCATTCAAACTTGTTCCTTAGACAATTTGGAACATCCAAGCCCAATGCCATGAATTTTAGCTTTATTTTTCTATTTAATTTTGATTTTATTCATTTAAATACAAATTAAATTAAAAAATAAGGTATAAAATCAAAATTAAATGCAAGATTGATTTTTCTCTCAAGCTTGAGGTCCAAGTAACTCACACAAGCTGGCAAATTTCGAAATTTGCATAGATTTTGAAAGAATTTGATTGAAATTGGATCAAAAAAGGAAGATTTGATTTCATACAAAATCAAATATTTTCTACATTGGTTGATCAATATTTGCTCTTGAATTCAGCCCAAAATCCATCTACTATAAATATACAATGCCTACACAACAAGAAAGGACAGAAAAATTGCCTCAAGAACCCTAACCTAAAGTCAAAAAAACCGTGCACTACAAGCAACTTGTAGCTTTGGTTTTAGCTCGTTTCAATTGATTCTAAGCCTTCCATTGCATTCCTTGGTGTCTTTAGAATCGATCCAGACCTTTACATCATTCAAAAACATCAAGAATCAAGCAATCCGGTTTTGGTTTGTTCTTATTTTTTTCAAAATCGAATTCTGTTTATCATGCATTTTAAACATGTTTTGATGTTTGATTTGTGTTTAGTTTGAAGTTTGCAAGCTATCTGGACAATCGAATTGCATTTTCATGGCCTGAATCGAAATATGTCATGTTTAGGGTTTTCTGGTTCGAATTAGGGACTCTCTAAATAGGAAAAATTGGACAAAAAGAACACCACCGTCGTGTTCAGAACCATGTTTCCAATTGAACCATGCCTTTGAATCTCATTTATATTGCTTGTGTGTGATTTTAGGAATTTGCAGGGGCCTTAGCATCGAGCAAGACCGACGCTAAGTGTTTGAAACTTCAAACGAAGAAGATGAAGATCTTCGCGCGCGTTCTGGGCAATCAGAAATCAACAGCGTTTAAAAACAATTCGTTGCAAATCTCAAACACGTGGGCGCTCTAGCTCAGTTGGTCAAGGCGCGTGGTTGTGAAACAAGGGACCCCGGTTCGAATCCCAGCCATGGCAATGTATTTTTTTTACAAGTTTGCATATTTTTCTATTTTCATATTTTCTATTTAATATTTTCCATCCAATTTATTTTATCTTTAAATATTTTTATCATGCATCTAAAAAACACCAAAAATATTTATTTTTTGCATAATCATCAGAAAAAAGTTTATTTAATTTTTAATATAAAATTATTATTTTGCATGCATATTTAATTTAATTGATAATTAATTGTTTAAATGACTTTTAATTGTTTTTAAATTATCAAATCAACTCCAAAAATTACCAAAAATTTATCTTATCATATTTATGTCATTACTAACATAAAAACTTTTTCTCATTCAAAAATACTTATTTTTACTAACATTTTCCTCTTATGCAATTTTCTCGTATTTCCCGATTTTGTATCATTCTGGTTGTCTTGGACGATTTTTATTGCTTTTCTTTTTCAATTATGTAATTGCCTATGGGATGTAATAGTTTAATTAGGACTTTTATTTTCCGCACTTTCAATTATGTATCTGCCCCAAAGCCATGGAATAGCGTAGGACTTTACTTTCCGCACTTTACATTTCCGCCATTTATTTTCTGCACCCTATAAACTACTAGTAATTAGGCGTGTATGGCAAGATAAAATTGGGCATAGATCACTCATAATTTCAAGATAACACATACCTGAATTGACACACTCTTTTCACACATGCACCCCTTAGGGTAATTCTCTCTTGTTGCCTTACGAATTCAAATGGTCAAGTCCCTCGAACGTAAAGGTATCCTAGCACCGTTGCCTTCAAAACAAATCATCATAGTCCCTTCGATACAAATATCATAGACCCATGATGTCGCCTACGAATACATGATCTTGACCCTCGATTGTCGCCTACGAAAAATGATGATAGTCCCTTCGAATGTGCTAGGATACTTCCTACAAGTTGCTTTCTATGACCATCCGATGTCCCTTCGAATGTCCCGCTTACATCCAACGAATAGGGTTACCTACCAACTAATGGTATGGATAACACTATTCTAAAGGAAAGTAAAACAACATGAAAACGACCAATTCTGAGTAGGTAATAAGACTTTTAGTTGCTTGCTCTATCAAAATACTTTTCACACCTCACACTTTTGTCAAAGCTCAAACTCTTTTCAAAAACGAAACACTTCCAAACACTTTGTATACATTCCTACATGAATCATTAGAAAGTCAAAGCGAAATGCCTTTTCAAAACATTTTTTTAAACACACAGAAAGCACAATTTTAAAGTGATCTAAGAGCAACTAAGAGCCCGTAGATAACTACGGATGGGAAGGGGTGCTAATACCTTCCCTTTTCATAACCTTCTCCCTTACTCAGAATCTAACGAAGGTCTTTTTTTGTACTTTTTACCTTCCCTTAATTGGATAAAAGAAAAGTCGGTGGCGACTCTTGCTATCCGCACATTTGCGATACAAAAATCCCAAAGTCAGTTCACCGTATTACACCATGAAGTACATAACTCCAGCAAGAACAACACTGATTCCGGTTGATAGTTTGGAAGTTGTATGTGAACTCATGATTGATTTGGAGAACCTAAGAGACAATGGATTTGATTTGTTTCCAGCAGTGGAGTTTCAAGGTTGGAGCAAATTCTTTGACCATTTGGTTGGGCCTGTGTTCCCGCACCTTGTTAAAGAATTTTGGATTCACGCCATTGCTACCCCTAAGGTAATTTTGTCGTTTGTCATGGGCAGGGAAATATCCATTACTGAAAACCTCATCAGAAGATTAATAGGTTTTGAAGGAGAAGGAGTCACGGGTGTTCCTGAAGGAAGATTTGATATGTCTGGAGTATATGCTGAAATCTTTACCTCTGGTACTGCCTCAAATAAGATTAAAGATTTGAAGAATCAATACAAGATTTGGGCAAAGATTACTCACAGTTGTATTCATCATAGGAAGGAAACCAGTTCTCCTTACTACATTAGTGCAGATCAACAATATCCGTTGTTCTGTCTTGGAACAAAAGTCAAAATTGATTTGCCTTATCTTCTCTTCAATCATTTGTGGACGCATGTTAAGGAAACCAGGGAAGAAGAAAGAAGAAAGCATCCTAAGTCCAAAAGGAATTGGATACCTCTAGCAAGATTGATATCAGATATTCTGACAGAGAATGGTCTGATAGCTTATCTAGAGGACGCCAATGTACTTGGAGAATTGGACCCCATATGTGGTAAAGCTCTGACTGGGAAAAACCTGCTGAAAAGGAAGATAATTGACAGACTTCTGGTTGAACCCACTCCCTACGTCTGGGGATCTGTCACTAAAAGGAGAATTCCTCTAAAATCTTTCCTTTGTTCAACTCTGGTGATCCTCCTGAAAACATTCAGAAATTCATTAAAATGTGCAAAAGGAATGGCATTCCAATTGATCCAGCATGGCTTTAAGGTAGAAATACACCAAGCCCGGATGTAAAGAGAAAGAATAGAAGAAGAGCAGATGGAGAGGGTCCTTCTACAAGACCCCACAAATCTCAGAAGAAGAAGAAGAAGAAGAAGAAGAAGACCTCAAGCATATCTTTTGACACCATCTATGTTATAGATTTTGTAAATATAGTATCATATTATACACTCCCCACTCAAACCTCTAACCCTCGTGAACCACAAAGTCTAGGAAACATAGATGTAGACATTACCTCACCACTCCATCAGAACTTCATGAAATTAACCCTCAAATTGCTCGTGTTATCTAATATAGATAATTTTGATTCTTCAAATATAGAAGTACCACCACAAACAACTCAAACACCACCATCACCACTCATCACACCACCAAGTTCTCAATAGGATATCCCTGTTTCTACTCCCCACCAAACTAATCCAAATGTTTCTTCTGAACATCCACTTCCAACATCCCCCATCAGACCTTTGTCACCAAAATCTTTTGAATGGTATGATGGATCTTGGAGATTACCGGGAATAAATGTACCCTTATCCACTAAATTTCCTTTCTTCCCTATTCCCTCCACCAATATTTTTGCTGTGAATAAGTCTCCAGAACTTATCCCTACTTCATCTTCTGAACCTACCATCAATACCATCTCTCCAGAACTTCCACCACCTTACTCCCTAGAACATGCCTTCACTCCATCTTCATCAGAATCTCACCACTTCATATCTCCACCTTCCCCACAAAACTCACCTACCTTTACTTCAGAACCTCAACAACCTCAACATCTTGAAACTTCTAACTTTCTGAGGACTGTAGTTGATCTCAAATCACTACCTTATCTGAAAAATAAGTCCAAAAAGAAAGATGTTCCAAAACCTAGCCCAAAACCTGTTCAGACAGATGTTAATCTACTATTGCAGAATTTTGAAACAGAGATGCAGGGTTGGATAGAAATGCTGAAGGCAGACTGTGCTAACAATTTGAACCCAGTTGCGTCAGATGATCTGTGGAAAAAATTCAAAAGGAGATTCAACGTTGAATCCCTTAAGCTCAAATAAATATGCTAATCTCATGTTCATGAGAACTTCACTGAGTCTCTGAATGTATTGATGACAACAGTTGTGAATATCTGGAATAAGAAACCATCTTCTGCAGCTGGACAACGCTCTATGGCAACTGTAATATTGTGAACTGACTTTGAGATTTGTTTTGCTTTTTGTCGCAAAATGTTGCGGATAGCAAGAGTCGCCACCGACTTTTCTTTTATCCAATTAAGGGAAGGTAAAAAGTACAAAAAAAGACCTTCGTTAGATTCTGAGTAAGGGAGAAGGTTATGAAAAGGGAAGGTATTAGCACCCCTTCCCATCCGTAGTTATCTACGGGCTCTTAGTTGCTCTTAGATCACTTTAAAATTGTGCTTTCTGTGTGTTTAAAAAAATGTTTTGAAAAGGCATTTCGCTTTGACTTTGTAATGATTCATGTAGGAATGTATACAAAGTGTTCGGAAATGTTTCATTTTTGAAAAGAGTTTGAACTTTGACAAAAACTGTGTGGTGTGAAAAGTATTTTGTTTGAGAAAGCAACTAAAAGTCTTATTACCTACTCAGAATGGTCATTTTCGTGTTATTTCACGTTCCTTTAGAATAGTGCTATCCATACCATTAGTTGGTAGGTAACCCTATTCGTTGGATGTAGAAGGGACATTCGAAGGGACATCGGATGGTCATAGAAGGCAACTTGTAGGAGTATCCTAGCACATTCGAAGGGACGATCATCACTTTTCTTAGGCAACAATTGAGGGACGAGATCGTGTATTCGTAGGCGACATCGTGGGTCTATGATCTTTGTTATCGAAGCGACTATGATGATATATTTGTAGGCAACGGTGCTAGGATACCTCTACGTTCGAGGGACTTGACCATTTGTATTCGTAAGGCAACGAGAGAGAATTACCGTAAGGGGTGCATGTGTGAAAGAGTGTGTCAAATTCAGATATTTTATCTTGCATTTAGATGTGATCTATGTCCAATTTTTATCTTGCCATACACGCCTAATTACTAGCAGTTTATAGGGTGCAGAAAGTAAATTGCGGAAACTAAAGTGCGGAAAGATAAAGTCCTACGCTATTACATGGCTTTGGGGCAGTTACATAATAGGAGTGAGGAAAGTAAAAGTCCTAATTAAACTATTACATCCCATAGGCAGTTACATAATATTGAAAAGAACAGCGAGAAAAATCGTCCGAAATGTTACAACCTGTAAGCAGATACATAATCGGAAAATACGAGAAGATTGCATAAGAGAAAAAATGTTAGCAAAAATATGATTTTTAAATGAGGAAAAATATTTTGAGTTAGTCATGATATTAAGATGATAGAATTATTTTCTGGTAATTTTCTAAATCGATTTCGATAATTAAAAGCAATTAAAAGTCAATATAATGGTTAATTAGCAATTAATTAAAATATGCATGCAAAAATATTAATTTTAATGTCAAAAATTAAATAAACATTTTTCTGATTAAAATGCAAAAGGAAAATATTTTTGGTGTTTTTTAAATGCATGAGAAAAATATTTGAAGATTAATTAAATTGCATGAAAAATATTAAGAAAAAATAAGAAATAGAAAAAGTGTTAAAAAAGAAATTTAGGAAGCCAGGATCGAACCCAGGACCTCCTGGATGTATCACCACACGCGTCGCCATCTGAGCTAGGGATGCTTGGTGTTTTGAATCTGCAAACGAATGGTTATAAGCATAAGCGTGTCATGATTCTGGAATTTCAAAGCACAGTCAACGTGTGGGCCCGGATTGTAATGGATGGACGAATCAGAGAGCTCCGTTGCGCCACGCCAGTCCCAGACGAGTCAACGACGTCGGAGCCCTAGCTCTGGTCATCTTCTCTGACGGCTCCAATTCTCAAACCAGCAAAATAACAAAAATAAAAAGCAAAGGGATACCCTACCCCCCTAAATCGACCATGGCGAGTTCAATGGTGGTGTCCATTTGGATTGAAAACGCCTGTATGAACCGGTTCGAAGCTCTCCAGTTTTTTAACCCTAACAATGGCAGTTGACGTTTTCTACGTGCAAGCTTGCATGAGATGCATCATTCATGATCTAATGAATATCCTGAGTTCATACAAACAACAAAAAACGATTAATAATGCACGAAACATGAAAATCGAATTCAAGAATTTTACCAAACCGGTGAGAGCTAGGGAGCACGATCTGGGATGATTTTGCTTCGTGTAAGGGCTGGGAATGGATGTTGGGATGTCCAGGAACACGAATGGGTGCTTGAAACAACTTGAAACTTGCTGAAAATCCAAAATCGAAATTGCCAACTTTTGTGAAAAAATTTGGAATTTTAGGGTTGCTTCAAGAGGCTAGGGTTTCGTCCTTGGTCTTTGTGAATGTGTTGTGTATTTATAGAGTGAAAGATGGAAGCAAAAAGAATGAAAAAAAAGATATCCTCTTCAATGCAAAAATATTTTCTCTTTTAATTCAAATCAAATCTTTTCAAAATTTGACTTTTCCTTCCTTGCATGAGCTAGCACGAATATGGCAAGTTGTGTGGGCTTCCTTGGTCCTCAAGCTTGATAAAAAACCAACCCAACTTAAATTATACCTTGTTTTCATATTTTATTTAATTTAAATTTGAATTAAATATTTTTAAATTCAAAAATAAATCAAACAAAATAGAAGGTGGTCGTGGCAAGGCATCTAGAAGTCACAAATAATATTATGATCAAGTTTGGATCATAAAATTATAGGCCCATTTGGAAAAAATTGGATTTTGTCAGATATCTCTCTTTGTGCAATTCTTCAAAAATGCCCAACTTGTACAAGGTGTAGCTTGCTTAATTTTTAACATTTTTGAGTGTTCTTGGACTTTTTAGAAAGCTCTAGATGTCCTCTAATCAACCGCTTTGGTTTCATCTCAATTGGAGTTTCCATGCTCAATAACACTTCTTTACAAAAAGTTGACTTTTTGTTGACTTTGAAAAGGACCTGTAATGTTTTGATCCATATCTTCAAAATTAAGCATTTTTTGACCATGCTTGTGAGACATGAAATTGTAGAGTATTGAATTCTCTTCAAAATGAGAGGTGGTGGAAAAATTTCTGATAAAGTATGAGAAAGTTATGCTCAGTCAAAGTTCAGTTGACTTTTCTCTAGAAAACCCTAATTTGGAAAGTTTGACTTTTGACCAAATCTTGAGTTTTCTTGATGAATCATGATCAACCCTTGATCAAATGATGAATATCACTTCAAAATATGGATGTTGACCAAAAATCATGAAGTTTGATTGTATGTTGACCACAGTTGACTTTTTGTCCAATACAACTAATTTTCAACCATATGAGCAATTGTTTGAGGAAACTTGACTTGTAAGGCTTGAAACTTGTCATGGAGATTCTTTGAAGCATATGAGGAGGCATGATGATCATTGGAGATGTTGGAAGTCCATCCTGATCTGAGAATTGCCAAACCCTAGTTTGGGTTGATTGTCTAGGTGAGGATTTGTCTGATCAACCCTTGAGGAAACCTGGAGTATGGATGTATGAAATGTCTTGAGAAGTGGGAGGGAAAATTTTGGGGTATGAAAACTGCCCCTGTTCAATCTTCTTGTACTAGAAGGGTTAGATTGGCATGTGTGCCTTTCGTGACCTGAAAGTAGAAGATGATTGAACACTTGAGTACACCTGAAAATTTGCACTTGCTGTTGATTGGTGGTGCGGGAATGGGCTTATAGATGCCATTTGGAGAAGCTGGAAACTTCGCTGGATGAGTCGTACGTTAGACTCAAGAACGTCGCTTGAATAGGAGAATCGTTGGAGATGGGCTTAAGATGCCATCCAGAAAGACTGATGCTGGGGAACGAGCCATACGCTAGGCTCTGCAGATGTTCCTGAAGATAGAAGGGAGTACGGAGATGGGCTTAAGATGCCATCCGGGAGAGAGTCGTACGTTAGACTTCATGCTAGTCTTTGAATGAAGTTATTGGTTTGTATTGGTTTTTAACCAAATATGCAGCATTCTGAAAGTGGAGAGATGTCGACAAATAGTCGGAGATGGGCTTAAGATGCCATCCATGGCAACTGGGTCGTACGCCAGACTCTGTAGTTGCTGTTGATAATAAGAGAGTGTCAGAATAAATCCTCGTTTTGATTATTCTGAGGGGATAATGGTCGGCAGAATGTGGATAACTTCCCTGTTGTGCTTCGGGTGTTGATCCAATGCCGGTTGTCGGAGGACAACCTGGGTGATCGTTCAGATAGTTTTCCCATCTTGCTTCGGGTATTAATCTTGGACCTGTTGCTTCAGAAGTGATTTTCACCTGTTTGGGAAAAACAAAAGAAACTTTGATGGGATATAGTTAATTCTATGCAGATTATGATGTATGATGTAATGTGTATGAATGATATATGCACAAGTTATGACTTTTATGAATAATGTATGAATGATAGATGTTGTGGTATTTCAAAACATATCCATCTTGAAAAAGATGGGAACACCCTACTGAGGATTTCTGACTTCCCCTTGGGGATGAAGCGGATGAAAACCCTGCTTTTGAAAGAGAAGATATTCTTGATTCCTCCGATGCACTATCTGACCAAGTTTCGAGTCTAGATATTTATACTGCTGAGGATGGTAGGGACCGAGAGGTACGTTACTGTAGAACCTTCCCCAGGGAAAATTTAGGAGGCGCCTTGCTGGGAATCTCGTGCGTCGACCCTGCTGGGGAAAATGGAGACTGGGAAGCGCTCTGTTGAGGATATTGCGTGTCAACCCTGCTGGGAAGCATTTGATTGTTACTAGGGGACAGGGCTAGAAGGATCTGGAGCTTGTTGAAGACTCTGGATGGGGAATAAAGTGTAGGTTTCCTCCGATGCACTATCTGACCAAGTTTCGAGTCTGGATATTGTTGCTGCCGGGGAAATGGTAATTGTTGAGAGATATTCCGATGGGGATAAATACCTCTGCTGGGGAAGGTTTCTAGTGAGCGACACCTCTATGGGGATTGTACTTTGCAGGGGAACGTATTGGTGACTTTCGTCGTCGTCTCAATTCCTAGAGCCTGTAGTAATTATCCTTGTTCGTTCGCTTTTTCGCATGCTTGTAAGTAGATATTTATTGTCATATGCATATAATCATTCAAAGCAAACGTTGGACTTTATGCAAACAACAATATTGAAAATTGTAAAGAGAAAGAACTTGTATTAATTTGAAAGGTGGCGTATGGCCAAGTAGTTTGTACACAAGAAAAGTAAAAAGCTATGCGGAAACAATCTCGTTAAGTTTCAACTATGCTAGTACTCATGTATTTCAACTATCTCATCTCCTTGCTGTCAGTAGAAAGTGAGTGAATTGATTTTCGCCATTTGAATCTTGAATATTGATAGTAGTAGTCTGTAGATGGGTGATCTGGACGAGACATAGTCGTACGCTTAAATCCATAACTTTTGCCTAGACCGCCCTTTCGGGTTTTCAGTCTACCGGGATACCCTTTTTTGCCCAAGCCACCTTTGCAGGTTTTCGACTTGCCGAGTGTACATGTTTTGTATATATCCTTAACTTTTGCCCGAACCCTTTTGGTTCGCCAGGATGCCCTTATTTTTGCCTAGATCAGTCGACCTAGCGGGTCTCGTTTATGCGTAGTATTTTTTAACTATGTCTGCGTTCACAGGGTGTGGGAAGTCTTCGCCATCCATGGTGCTAAGTATCATAGCTCCGCCGGAAAATATTATCTTGACTACAAATGGTCCCTCATAGGTGGGAGTCCATTTTCCCCTGGGATCACCTTGTGGAAGAATAATGCGCTTAACTACTAGATCACCGACTTGGTAAACTCGGTGCTTGACTTTCTTGTTAAATGCTCTGATCATTCGCTTCTGATAGATCTGTCCATGGCAGATGGATGCGAGCCGTTTCTCATCAATCAAGTTGATCTCGTCAAGGCGAGTCTGGATCCAATCATCTTCGCCTAACTCTGCATCCTGGAGGACTCTGGTTGAGGGTATCTGAACCTCGATGGGTAGGACTGCTTCCATACCGTATACAAGAGAGAAGGGGGTTTCAACTGTGGATGTTCGTACTGTAGTGCGATAACCATGGAGAGAAAATGGAAACATCTCATGCCAATCCTTGTAAGTCACTGTCATCTTCTGTATAATCTTCTTGATATTTTTATTGGCGGCTTCCACTACGCCATTCATCTTAGGCCGATATGGAGAAGAATTGTGATGCTTAATCTTGAACTGCATGTAGAGTTCGGTGATCATTTTGTTGTTGAGATTAGAGCTGTTATCTGTGATAATCCTTTCGGGAGTGCCATACCGACAGATAAGATTATGCTTGATGAATCGAGCCACAACATTCTTGGTAACAGATGCGAACGAGGCTGCTTCTACCCATTTGGTGAAATAGTCAATTGCCACAAGGATGAAACAATGTCCGTTGGAAGCGGTGGGCTTGATTTCTCCGATCATGTCAATGCCCCACATTACAAAAGGCCAAGGAGCGGTAAGAACATTCAATAGTACTGGAGGTACGTGCACTTTGTCTGCATATATCTGGCATTTGTGACAAGAACGAGCATAGCGGTGACAATCAGCTTCCATGGTGGACCAATAGTAACCTGTTCTCAGAATCTTCTTAGCCATGGTATGTCCATTGGAGTGGGTACCAAATGCGCCTTCATGTAATTCTTCCATGATACGCTCTGCTGTTTTCTGGTCTACAGCGAAGTAAACACAAGTCGTGATTGCGCTTGTATAAGGTGTCGTTGTTGAGGAAGAATTTGGATGCAAATCTTCTCAAGAATTTCTTATCATTGACAGATGCCCCTGCGGCATATTCCTGAGTCTCAAGATACCTCTTCACATTGTAGAACCAAGGTTTCTCTTCTGTATCGAGTTCACAACAGTATGCTGGTTCGTCAAATTTCTCGATGATGATTTGGGGAGCCTCGTTGTCCCATCTAACCTTGAACATAGATGACATAGTAGCCAATGCGTCTGCCAACTGATTCTCTTCTTGTGGAATATGATCAAAAGTAATCTCTTCAAAGTATGGGATCAAACTTAGAACATGCTCTCGATATGGAATGAGATTCGGATGCTTCGTATCCCACTCGCCTTTAATCTGACTGATCACTAAAGCTAAGTCTCCATACACTTGTAAGAATTTGATTCTTAAGTCAATAGCAGCTTTAATACCCATGATGCACGCTTCGTATTCGGCCATGTTGTTAGTGCAGCTGAAACACAATCTGGCGGTGAAAGGCGTGTGTCCGCCTGTAGGAGATGTAATGATGGCGCCAATGCCATTGACAAGTGCGTTTTAGGCTCCGTCAAAAACCATAGTCCATCGGGATCCTTGTTCAGGTCCTTCGTCTGGTTCTGGTTCTTCATAATCGGTAACTAACAAAACACCTTCATCGGGAAACTCGAACTGCATAGACTGATAGTCATCTACGGCTTGATGAGCCAAATGATCGGCTACTATACTTTGTTTGATCGCTTTCTGAGAAGTATACTGGATGTCGTACTCGGTCAAGATCATTTTCCATCTTGCTATTCTTCCGGAGAGAGCTGGTTTCTCAAATATGTATTTTATCGGATCCATCTTGGAGATCAACAAAGAGGTGTGAGTCAACATATACTGTCTTAGTCGGCGAGCAGCCCAAGCCAAAGTGCTGCGAGTTTTCTCGAGCTGTGAGTATCTTGTTTCACAGTCGGTAAACTTTTTGCTAAGGTAGTATATTGCATACTCTTTTCGACCAGACTCGTCATGTTTCCCCAACACACACCCCATTGAGTTCTCTAACACTGTCAAGTACATGATAAGAGGTCTTCCTTCGGCAGGCGGCGTCCGGATAGGAGGATTCTGTAGGTACTCCTTGATTTTGTCAAAAGCGATCTGGCAATCATCGTTCCATTCCACTACTTGATCTTTCTTCAGTAACTTGAAGATTGGCTCACAAGTAGCAGTTAGATGTGCAATGAATCTGGCAATGTAGTTTAATCGCCCCAAGAAACCTCTAACTTCCTTCTCGGTGCGGGGAGCTGGCATTTCTTGAATAGCTTTAACCTTGGCGGGGTCAACTTCAATACCTTTACCACTGACAACAAACCCGAAGAGCTTACCGGATCTTACTCCAAAGGTGCACTTGTTGGGATTAAGTCTTAGTCTGTATTTCTTCAGTCTATCAAACAGTTTCTGCAAATGATCGAGATGTTCTTCTTCTGTCTGTGATCGAGCCATTATGTCGTCAATGTAGACCTTTATCTCGTGATGAATCATGTCATGAAACAATGCCACCATAGCACGCTGATAAGTGGCGTCAGCGTTCTTTAGTCCGAACGGCATGACCTTGTAGCAGAAAGTGCCCCACTGTGTAACAAAAGTAGTATTCTCCATGTCTTCAGGAGCCATTTTGATCTGATTGTAGTAACCGGAGAAACCATCCATGAAGGAGAAGATCTTATGCTGAGCGGTGTTGTCAACCAAAACATCAATATGAGTGTCATACCCCAATTTTTGACCTAATATACCACCTTACATATGCATCACTGCATCACTAACAGTTCATAACAGAATAGATCGTGTGTGGCTTCTAGAAGTTAAAATCAGGGTTTCATCAAAATTTCATCTGCTCAAGAGGTGATCAATTAGGGTTTGAGTTACCACTCACCTCTATTGATCTATCTTAATCAATCATCAATAGTTGATCTTCAGATTCCCAACTTTTTCTCATGATCTATCAAGAATTGACCAATTAGGGTTTTCATCGAGGATAGAGAATCACTGACTTTCTGATCAATGAATGACTTTTTTGCTTGGAGATTGATCTTTATATCTTCAATGCAACATCTTGACCTAATTTCTTGATTCAAAACATCACAGAAGTTCACATATTTCATCAGTCAATTTCTGGATTGTCTGATAAAAATTCATCTGCACAGAAAAGTCAAACTTTGACTTTTGGTCAACTTTTTCAAAACAAAACTTTTTCAATCATCAAAATACTTCAAATGATCCATCATGATCATAAAAAATCAAGAAATTTGGAAAATTCAACAAAAAGTCAAAATTTCCAACACATAGAAAAATTTTAAGTGTTAGAAATTTCATGTTTTTTCCTACTTTCATGGCAATTTTTCACATAGTTCCATTTGGAATTAGAAAAAACTCAAAACATGAAAGTTGTAGCCCTTGTTACAAGCTTTCCAAAATTTCCAAAAAAATTGCAAAACCATTTTGTCTAGCTATACTTTTGATTTTGAAACATAGAGCTCCAAAAGCCATGGATTTCAAGTTCATATTTCAAAGTTATACGTCATTTTTGCAAAAATCTCCTTCTAGAAGCCTTGTCACCAAGTTGAGATAGGTTAGAGCTGATAAAAATCAGATGAGAAGTAATTATGATGGAGATAAGATCAAGTGAGATTTTAACCATGGTTAAAAGAATATTCCATTTGCATTTATGGCAAAAATGTCTTTCTTGCCCTTGAAGGCAAGTTGCTCAAGTTCAAGTCAATCTTCTTCACTTACCATTCAGAGTTCTTGACCTATAAATAGAGGTCATTTTCTCAAATTCAAACCACACCAAAGCTATGCAAAACAAGCTTTCACTCTTCTTTCTTGAATTTCCAATTTCATAGTTCAAAAGTGAGGATTTTGCATTTTTCAATTCTTGTGAAAAACTGTGAGAAACTTGGTGTCTAACATGTTCTAAACATCAAATATAACTTGTTTGAAACTTAAAATCAACTTAAGAACAGCTCAAACTCAGAATCCATGTTTAAAACCAAAAGCTTGCAAAACTTGTCTTAACTTTCAAATTGTTAATTTGCTCGAGCAAGATGTGATTTTATCATTCAAACATCATCCACATACTTCATATAAGTGATCCAGATCATTATCCTTGATCTGTAACATCTCCAAACTCGAATTCGAAACTCATGCCAAGGAACTGCAATTGGACTTGGGTGGAGTAATTCAGACCATTTCAAAGCAAGCATAGTGATCAAACACCTTCCATAAGGTTCAGTGGTGCTCTAGCCATCATCAAACATCAACTGGAAACACTAACAAAGATTTCGATTTCAGTTTAAAGAGGTAAGTCACTCATACTTCGAACTCTATGATTCATGCATTCCAGTTCAAAAAACGCTTGGCCGTTTTGTTTCTGCACCTTCACTGATTGTTAACCCTCAATCAATTGATCAATTCCATGGCCATACACGATTTCACTTTGAATTTTCAGAATTAGGGTTCTTAGTGTTCTGGAAAAATTAATCATCTTAAACTGAAAATAAATGAAATTAACCACCACCATCATGTTCCTGGTTAAATTTCGAGCAAGTTTGATGTTTATAGCTTTCAATTTCATTAAGAAACGAAGAATCTGGGATTGGATGAAGATTGGATGAAGAAGAAGAACATTGCGCGCGTGTTTTTGGATTTCCAGAAATTCAAATTTTCATTTTATAATATAATTAAATGGAGTAAGATATATGAACGGATGTATTACCGCCCCAGCGGTTTCCAGCTCACTCTTAGTCCTTTGCCTTGCCTTGCCCAATGGTCCTGGGGTCGAATCCCCTTGGGACCATTTTTTGTCACTTTTTCTCTTTTCTTCACATTTTTTTTATCAAACTTCAATACTTTCAAAAACCAATTAAAACTTCTCATTTTGAGATGATTTTTTACACACTTGTCATTTAATATACCTATTTTATGATGATGTCAAAAAAATCCAAAAATATTCTCTTTTGATTATATTTTCATTAAACCGAAAACGAGACATTTTAAGTACTTTTCAAAGATGTTCTTTTCAAACTTTCGAAACTCGAAACTTTTTCAAACTTCTTGTGAATATATTTCATCTTTCAAAAACATTTTCAAGCCCCTTTCAAAACTTTTCAACAAACTTACACACCCTTTTTTCCATGATCGACTCGATTTGAAGATGAAACCGAACCCGTTTTTCCTCGAATTTCTTAATCGATCATGGACCTCCCTCACGGTGTAAGTCCCACAATTCTTTTTATGTACATATTAAAACTTTCTTCGTACATATTCAATCCCCTTTGTAAATATTCAAGTATAGACAAACTTCGTCCGTTTGTTTTCATTTCGCTTGTATATACACTGAATACCATTGGTATTAAGAGAAGAATCCTTCCCAGTGAAACTCCTTTTTAAACCAATGGGCCTCCCTCACGGTGTAAGTCCCAACCCTCCTATGTACATACACATTTCCTTGTACATAAATATCTTTTCGTGTACATATTCATTCCTTTGTACACATTCAAACTTGTAAATATTCGAGTTACACTTGCTTAAAACGCTCATTTTACATACTTGTTTATATTTCCTTCATAAACTCCTGTGAATAGACTTCATACACTTGTTTATATAACTGTCTAGTTATAACATAACAAACTAGTCTAACAATTAGATCCCCTGTAGAGTTAGCCTCCTCTTGGGCTTTGTACAAGATAACTCATTCATCTGAGTTCAGCCTCCTCTTAGGCTTCATATAAGAAAACTCATTCATCTGAGTTTAGCCTCCTCTTAGGCTTCATATAAGAAAACTCATTTACTGAGTTTAGCCTCCGCTTAGGCTTCATATAAGACATCACTCCCCTGTTGAGTCAGCCTCCTCTTGGGCTTCGTTCAAAAGAACTCCTCATTGAGTTTAGCCTTCTCTTGGGCATCAAACAAGAAAGAGACTAGGAAATCTCTTAACAGCCTCCTATTGGGCTTCCAATACAAAGAATCATCCGCGCTAGGATAGAACCCTGAGAGTATGATTTCCTGGTGAAATCACTCTTGAAATCCTAAGAGAATGTTTTCCCGGTGAAACCACTCTTAAAGCCAAAGTCAGCCATACCCTATAGCTTCCTCTTGAGCTTCATACAAGGACCCTCGATGACCCTCAGAATGCCTTCTCTTGGGCTAACAATACAAGGACCCTCGATGACCCTCGAAATGCCTCCTCTTGGGCTTACAATACAAGGACCCATGGGCTTCTTAAAAGCATCCCCCTAATCGAATCAATTTCTCCTCGAGATTTAGACATTTATCATCTCTATGGAAGAAGTATCTCATTTATCACATCACATACAATCAAAAACTTTTCAAACAAAAAAACATCTCTTAATCGTAAGTGGTAACGCTTGTACACTCAAGCAAAACACTCAATGCTTACAATTAAAAGATTCCATCATTTTTCAAACATCTTTCTTAACTCGTAGTGGTAGCGCTTGTACACTCAAGCAAAACACCTATAACTACGATGAAAGATTTAATCAATCAACCTTTCAAAATGTATGTGATGAAATAGATTAGATACATTTTCATTAAGATGACATTCGTCTTTGTCTCTTAATAACATCCGTTGCTTCCACTAGCATAAGTGGGAACTACGATTGCTGACTTTCTCAACATCCCTTTGAGAATACGTGAGCACAAGGTCTCATCCTTGCGAGCAAATTTCTTCCTCTCAAACCAAACAAACCATAGATCCCTTTAGATCCGAGCTACAAATGCTCGATTCCCATTAAGGGATATGTATGAAGATCCCAATGATCTTTGCGAGCACAATAATAACAAAACCTAGGATCCCACAATCTACCCTTCTTAAAATCCAAGGGAAACTTTCCCAACAATAGAAATAGCAATTAAAACACACAAACATATCAAACATATTCATATATAAAGCTATAGATAACTATATATATTTAGGGTGCCATCTATTCCTTTATATAACAAACTCCCTTTAGGAATCTCCCCGATGCGTTGCTGCGTCTAGTTCGCTAGTCGTAATGCATATCATATCAATTGAGGGTATTGCAGCTTTCCTTTTCATAATCATTTTCTTGTGTTGGAAAAATAAAGCTTGATGCTGCATCTTTATAAACAAATCAAAAGAATAAATCGTTTGAGCCGGAGAATCAAATTAGATTGATTCCTCGCGCGTCACTTTTTAACGCGAACAATGAGGAAGTGGGAAATCGTCTTTCGGACTTGCTTTGTTTAAATCTCTGTAATCCACACACATTCTTACCTTACCATCCTTCTTAGGTACGGGGACAACGTTAGCAACCCACTGCGGATAAGAAATGACTAGGAAACGACATTGAGCGCTTCCTTTGACTTTGATTTTCTCGACATCTCGGGGCATGCGACCAGACCTACGCTACACTGGAAGAAAACCTTCTTTTGTCGGCAACCGGTGTACCACAATGTCAATGTCTAGACCTGGCATGTCTTCGTATGACCAAGCAAAAACCTCGATATAGTCTCGTAGCATCTGAACCAATCTCTCTTTGACACTGTCCTCAAGACCCGCTCCTATCTTGATCTCTTTTCTGTCTTCGTTAGTACCCAGATTCACAACCTCGACTAACTTTTCATGTGGCTGTATAACTCGCTCTTCTTGCTGTAGCAGTCTGACAAGTTCTCCTGGCACTTCACAATCTTCCTCACCTTCGTCTTCGGCTTGGTAGATCGGATTATCGAAGTCATATTTAGCAATAGCATAGCTGTTATCAACGAGATTCGGAGTGATTCTGCAGTGTATCACGTGGCTGTGTGTAAGAACACATAGCTTTTTGGAAGGGGTGATAAAGTAAAAGAAAGAAAAACAATAAATGCAAAAACTCCAACGATTTTATTGAATGAAAATATGCAAATGACAGATAATAACCCTCACAAACGAGCCATGATGCCCCGGGCAAGGCACTAGGCTTTAAAGTTTATTATTCAAAGCATAAAAAACGAAAAGCAAAACAGAAAACAAAAGTAATTACTCCTGTCTAAAGGAGATTGGTATGACGTCTTCGGTCTTCCAATTGCTGAGTCCGTTGTCGGGAGTTGGGAAGATCCACTTGCTGATGTCGAAGTCATTGTCGTCGTCTTCTATAGCATGAACTCCATCTTTGCTGATGCGGAAAGGAAGTTGGTCGGCACGTTCGCGGCGCATCATCTTCTGACCTTTGATGGTGAAGCCTAAACCAGTCTTGTCAGATTTGAAAGGAAAATCAGGGAGCTGACCCCAAATAGTATTACCTCCTTCTTCGACTGCAGCTTGAGCATCCTTTAGCGAGGCCATCCTAGGTGGGATATGTGTAACTTTAGGAGTGACAGGAGAGTCAACAGGCATGACTCTTGGAACTGTTTCGAAAGCTTGACAGGGAGTCTCGAAGAATTCACCTTCCATCTCGAGATATCGGAATGAATATAGATGACTGACCATGTACTCCTCTTCACCACATACTGTAACAACCTTCCCTTTCCTTTGGTACTTGACCGATGCAAAGTAGAGTGACGGCGCCTCATGTCAAAAGGCGACCAAGTAGGCAAGAATAAGGTGGACGGATGTCCATGACAAAGTGGAGTCAAAGTGCGGGAACCGACTTTAACAGACAGAATAGCTCTCAATCTGTTAGCTTAGAACCATCAAAGATCTCACAATTATGTCCTTGGGCTTGGAACCAATCCTTCAACATCAAGTCGATCAAAGGCACTCTTGGTGGGATATTTAGGGCGAGCCGGTATCCACCAAACATGAGACAATGTAATGCCCTTGCATTCAACAGAGATGTGCAAGGCTTTGTTGTGTTTCTTTCTGGCAGGAGTCAAATCAGTATCAGAAAAGCCTAGGCCGTTGTTGGCAGCCAGGCTAGCAATACAAACTTCAAATTGATTGGTAGTAGTGTCTTGCGGTACATGAGCATTCTTCAGAAACTTCACCAAGGCTTTAGCATGAGCCTCAGAGCACAAGAGCAGAGCAAGCATGGAGATCTTGGAGATCTGTCCCAGCCCATTCCACAACATTGTAGTCACTCTTCTTGATAATCTTCAGAATTTCCTCCATTTCTTGTTTGGAGGTGTCTTCAGCAACTTCCTTTGGTACTTCTGTAGGAGCAGGATGAGTTACTGGTTCTTTCCCTCTAGCTTCGGGAACGGGTTGAACAGCTGGAATGCGAGCTGGAGTCGCAGTGTCCTTTGGAGGGGAGATCTCTGGAGAAAACACTCTTCCGGTTCTGGTCACCTTACTTGATTCGGTGATATTGTCAATGTCAGGAATGGTAGCTTCAAATGTAAGATCTTCAATGGTCAGAGGGTCTTGTTTGACGCCATGATAGTAAACCTCAGCTCCATAATTCCAAGGTATAGCTTTGTCGGAGGAGTATGGAACTGGTCTGAGAGAAGTAATGATGATAAGGTGCCACTCTAGGCACAGGATCAGCAGAGGAAATTCGTATTGTGTTTACATCAGCATAGTCTTCTAGGAAATCGTCTCCCCATCCGGTCGCTTTAACATCTTCAATAGGAAACTTGTAGCTTTTGGGAACAGTATACTTCACCATATAATCGAACTTTCCACTTGGCTGCCCCAAGGTATCCCAAACTTCTGGCACAGTTTCGCTCACATCTTCGATCTTCAGATTCTTGGACAAGTCCTCACACAGCTCCTCCACAGGTGATGGCTTCAGAAATAGTACTTCGTGGTTATCCATCATGCACTGAATACGTCGCCTCAACCAAGCAAAACCGTCAGGCGCATATGGGCACCAACGACAATTCTCTGGGCATCCTGGATTGACACCGGCTTGCAGCAAATTCTTCTTAACAGTCATCAGAGGAATGGTCAAGTCATCTATATTGAAAACATAAGAGTTCTTGTCAATAGCATTGGAACTTTTGTCGTGATTAGGCATAGGCGCGTTGATCACATTCGAAGTCTCAACAGGAGGGTCAAACTCAATCTGTTTAGCTTCGATCATATCTTGAATCTTGTTCTTCAGAGTCCAACAATCATCAGTGTTATGTCTTGGGCTGTTGGAGTGGTAAGCACACTTTGCATTAGGATTGTATCTCGGAGAGGAAGTGTTGATGTTTTGAGGAGGATCCCTCAAGGTAATCAGCTCTGCTTTCAACATGTGTTGCAAGGCTTGCGACAATGGCATGTTGATCTTCGTAAAAGCGCCTTCGTGGCACGTTCTGTTCTGTGCGTTGTCTCGTGAGGTTGTCTGATGTAGGATTGAGATCACTGTTGCCCCTACAGATTGAGCGGTCGGTCTTGGCTCGGCTTTTCGACCATACACATTGGCTTCTTTCTTACCACCAAAGATCTCTTCGACATTTGAGGATGACTCTACATGAATCTTTCCGCTCTTGATACCGACTTCATCGCTCTCCGGTCAATATTAGCTCGGTGAATCCGGCTGAAGAGTTTCCAATCAAATGATTGAAGAATGGGCCTGTCGGTGTTCCATAAACATATCAACCAACTCCCTATTGGACAAAGGTGGTTGAACTCTGCCTGCTAAATCTCTCCATTTCTGAGCATACTCCTTGAACTTCTCATCGCGACCCATAGACATGCTTTGTAGTTGCATGCAGTGGGTGCCAATTCAGCATTGTACTCATATTGCTTGTAGAAAGCATCTGCTAAGTCACTCAAATGCAGATGTGGTCACTTTCTGGTGATAATACCACTCCAATTGAGTGGGACAAACTCTCTTGAAAATAATGCATCCTGACTTTTGTCATCGATGTGGGGTTGATCTTGAACATAGGACTTCAAATGCGACTTGGGACAAGAAATGCCATCATATTTGGCAAAAGTAGGAACTTTGGACTTGGGAGGAATCACCACACCAGGAACAAGACTCAGATCATCAAAATTCAGCCCTGACATCTTCAGATTTTCCACAGCATTCAGACGGTCTTCAAGTTGCTTGTATTTTCCATCCTCATAAGAGTACTGATCATTCTCATAATCTTCTTCCTTCTTCTCAGGCTCACGTTGGTCATCTTCGTTGCCTTTGACACTTCCCTCAGTCTTGACACTCCCTTCTGAGAACTCTATCCGTCTAACCACCTTAGGACCACCTTTGTGACGTCTTCCCATGTTGAGAACACCGATGACCTTCTTCTTTTTGTTGATGAGCTTCTTCATATCTTCTTGGCCTTGGACCAAGCTAGTGAACATCTCCTGAAACTGAACATTCTGAGCCTGGAGATCTTTGACAGTCTGTTCAAGAGCCATTTCTACTAAAATAAATAGCGAGAAAATGAGAAAACTGATCTTCAATGTACCTGTTATGAGATGTTATGCCATGATATGCGATGTTTATGCAATGCAATGCAATGTTTTCAAGGACCTTAAGAATTTAAATTTGTTAAACACACATGAACAAACATTTATTAGTTCTCTTTTTATTCTTTTTCTTTTAAAGTACAAAAGATGGTTCAATAAAAGAACAACAATCCTAAAGCTCTAAGCCTCCCATGGGCGCTTCCTCTTGGTGCCGAGGTAGGCGTTGATATTCCGCTCCTCGTGAAGTAGCTTAGTCAACTCTAGTACTTTCTTCTCGCTTGCATAGCACTGAGCTTCGAATGTATCCCTTTCTTCCTTGAGCTGAATCCAGGATCTCTTCAAGTCTTCAAAATCAGTAGGCATGTTAGGATGGAGAACGGTATAGGATTCGTCACCTATAGCAACAACAGGTTCCATAATTACTGGTAGAACAGGCGCGAATGGCATCATGAGGTTTTGAGCTCGAGCTCGCACCCATTTGAGGTAAGGTTCCCAAGGAATGGAGTTTTGGTGCCCCAAAGTCTTGGTATCGGTCTTCTTCACCATGTCCCAAGCTTGTATGAACCTTCGTCGATAATTCTAGAGATCATGGTTGTAGTCGAACACAACATCTTGGAGAAGCATATCATGTGGACCATCTCTTCGAGCATAACCAAACTGACGCAGAGCTAGAGAAGGATTGTAAGTGATACCTCCCCTTATACCAAGGAGTGGCACATTAGGGAATTCTCCACAACGCTCAATGAAAGTGAAGTCCTTTTGAGAGAAAAGACACCAATGGATATCTGAATGAGAGAGTGACATTAGTCTTTGAGACCACTTCAATCTTTGTTCGTTCTTCAAAACTGATGGAGGAAGGTGCGAAATAAACCACCTGGAAAGTAACAGTATGTAACACATGAGAGTTCCTTGTCTTTTGATAGTACGAGTGTGGAGAGAATGTAGAATATCTCCAAGTAAGGTAGGCACTGGATTGCGGGTAAGGAATATCTTGATGGCGTTGACATCTATGAATTGATCCGAATTAGGAAATAGAACTAAACCATAGATTAGCAAGGCCACAATGTCTTCGAATGCATGGAAACTCATAGCTTTGAGGAATTCTCGGGCTTTCTTCATTAGGAACTTAGCAAGTAAACCCTTATCTCCACTTCTTGTTTCCCAATTGGCTTCAATGTCTGAGCGCTTTAGATGTAGCACTGGTGCGATGTCTTCGTACCTAGGAACCTTTTCTAGACCGGTGAATGGCATTTGGTCAAGAATAGGTACCCTAAGTAGCTTAGAGAACTCTTCCAAGGTAGTAACTAACTGATAATCTGGGAATGTAAAGCAATGGTGTTTGGGATCGAAGAACGGAATAGGGCGTGCATCATATCTTCTTCAAAAGGAGATAACCAAGTCAAGTAGATAACCATGTCTTTTGACAAGCTGAGCATGATCGGAATTTACGAAACCAATTCTTTGAGTGAGAAGGTATACCCATGAGTTGATTGGATAGTCTTTCTAGAAGCCATAATCCTACAAAAGCGAGCAAAGATAAATCCTAGGTCCTTGAAATAGTAGAAATGATATGCAATGCGATGATGTCATGATGTCATGTTTAGCAAGC
>CM038794.1:99139690-99165336 GCA_021764765.1 Vicia sativa | reverse complement strand
ATTTTTAACCATATATGCAGCGATTCGAAGTGAAGAAATGTCGATGCTAGTCTGGAGATGGGCTTAAGATGCCATCCAAGGCAACCGAGTCGCACGACTGTGTAGTCGCTGCTGATAATAAGGGATCGTAATAAATTTCGTACGATTACTCCCGAGGGAGATTGTAGTGGCAAGAATGTGGATAGCTTCCTGCAGTGCATCCAGTGTCGATCCATTGCCCGTCTACTGAGGATAACCAGAGGCGGCTTCGATAGTTTTCCAACGATTCGGGCTTAATCCTGACCAGTCGTCGGAGGACAAACTGCAGGCTGCTCTTTCTATAGTTTTCCGTCGATTCGCTTAACTCGACCTCGCTATGCGCCAAGGACCGTGACTCGCTTTGAGAGAAAACAAGAGGAACTTTGATGAATATTGGTTAGTTTTATGCAAAGTATGATGTACTTATAGTGTATATGAATGACGATGCATGAATTATGACTTTATGAGTAATGTATGAATGATAGATGTCATGGTATTTCAAAACATATCCATCTCAAGAAGACGCGGATGTTCTGCTTGAGGATTTCCGCTTGGGGATTTGGTACGCGTGAGAACCTCGCCATGGAAGAAAGATATCCGGATTCTCCGATGCACTATCCACCAAGTCTTGGGCCTAGATATTGCTGAGGAAGGTAGAGATTTCGAAGCTCGCGGAGATCTCACATAGACCCCCGAGGAGAACTGGGAGGCGATCCGTTGGGGACCTTGTATGAGATCCCGCCGAGGAAATTTAGAGGCACTTTAATGGGATTCCGAGTGTAGATCTCGCTGGAGAATATGATGGTTGCCGAGACCGCTGGAAGAGTCGGGAACTCGTTGTAATCTCCGGCCGGGAATGAAGACGGTTCTCCGATACCATCTCGACTCAAGTCTCGGGTCCGATACCGCCACTGGGAAGGGAAAGGACCGAAGTGTCTGGCCGATAAACACTTTGACTGGGGTGAAGTATTATTGCTTGAGACCGATGTAACCGCTTGTTGAGTGAACTACCGCCGAACTAACGATATTCACTGTGACACCTTTGTGGGATCATGCCTGTAAACTATTTGGTGACTCGTCATCTCAATTCCTCGAACCAGTAAGTACTTTGTATTCACTTTTCATATGTTTGTGATTAGATTCTTATTGTCAAACGCGATAGTCATTCAAAGCAAACGCTGGACTTATTGCAAACAACAAATAGACTAAAGAGAAAGAAGTCAGATTCATTTGAAATGTATGCGATGGCCAAGTAGTTTGTACACAAGAAAAGTAAAAGCTATGCGGAAACAATCTCGCTAAGTTCCAACTATGCTAGTACTCATATATTTCACTATCTCATCTCCTTGCTGTCGCGAGGAAAGTGAGTAGACCGATCTTCGCCATTTGAACCTTGAATGCCGATAGTAGTCCGGAAGTGTGATCCGAAGAGACTAATCGCACGCTAAATCCCTAACTTTGCCTAGACCTCCTTTCTGGCTCACCATGATACCCGCCCAAGCCGCCTCTGTGTCTCTCGACTGCCTGTACATGTTTTGTATATATCCTTAACTTTGCCCGAACCCTTGGTTCGCCAGATGCCCTTATTTTTGCCCAGGCCACCACCTAGCTGGTCTCTTTATGCGTAGTATTTTGACTATGTCCTGCTCATGTGGGAAGTCTTCGCCATCCATGGTGCTAAGCATCATAGCTCCGCCGAAAATATCTGCTTGACTACAAATGGTCCTCATAGGTGGGAGTCCATTTCCCCCCTAGACCCAGGAGAATGATGCGCTGACTACTAGATCACCACTTGGTAGACTGCGGTGCTGACCTTCTTGTTAAATGCTCGATCATTCGCTTGATAAATTTGTCCGTGGCGATGGACGCCAGTCGCTTCTCATCAATCAAGTTGATCCGTCAGTGCAGTCTGAACCCAATCATCTTCACCTAACTCGCCTCCGAGGACTCGTCGAGGGTATCCGAACCTCGATGGGTAAGACGGTCCATACCGTATACAAGAGAGAAGCGGCTGCCCCGCTGATGTTCGTGGCCGTAGTATAACCATGAAGAGCAAATGGTAACATCTCATGCCAATCTTTGTAAGTCACCGCCATCGATAATCTTCTTAATGTTCTTATTACGCCTAATCGCGCCTTCATCTTAGGCCGATATGGAGAAGAATTGTGATGCTTGATCTTGAAATCAGGCGGCAGAGTTCGGTGATCATTTTGTTATTGAGATTGGAACCGTTATCTGTGATAATCCTTTCGGGAGTGCCATACCGATGATAAGATTATGCTTGATGAATCTCCACACAATTCTTGGTAATGTATGCATACGAGGTCGCTTTACCCCACTTGGTGAAATAATCTATTGCCACAAGGATGAAACGATGTCCACTGGAAGTTGTGGGCTTAATTTCCAATCATGTCAATGCCCACATTGCAAAGGCCAAGGAGCTGTTGTAATCATTCAGAGGTATCGGAGGTACGCAGCACTTTGTTTCAGATAACTCGGCATTTGTGACAAGATCGGGGCGTGACAATCCGCTTCCATGGTGGTTCAATAGTAACCTCGCTCTCAAAATCTTCTTAGCCATGGTGTGTCCAATCGGAGGGTACCAAATGCGCCCGTAACTCTCCATGATGCATGATTGACACATACGTGCACAAGTCGCGGGTTGCACTTGTATAAGATGTCGCTACGGTGAAAGAATTTAGATGCAAATCTTCTCATGAACTCTTATCATTAATGATGTCTCCTCGCTGGATATTCTCAGAGTCTCAAGATACCTCATAGTACCAAGGTTTCTTCGCCAAGCTCACAACAATATGTCTGGTCGAACTTCTCAATGATGATCTTGGGAGCCTGCTGTCCCATCTAACTTGAACATAGACTTAATAGTAGCCAATGCGCCCCAACCGATTCTCGTGAATATGATCAAAGTAATCTCAAGTAGGGGATCAAACTCGTAACATGCTCGACACGGGATGAGATTGGATGTTTCGTATCCCACTCGCCTTTAACCGACTGATCACCAAAGTCGAGTTCCATACACTTGTAAGAATTTGATTCTTAAGTCAGCGCTTTAATACCCATGATGCACGTCAGACCGCCATGTCTCGCGTGCAACCGAAACATAATCAAGGTGAAAGGCGTGTCCGAACAGTGGATGTAATGATGGCGCCAATGCTATTGCCAAGTGAGTTTGAGGTCCATCAAAGACCATAGTCCATCGATCCCGGTTCAGTCCTTCTGCCTGGGCCCGGTTCTTCTAATCAGTAATTAGTAAAACATCTTCGTCTGAAATTGAATCGCATAGATCGATAGTCATCTACGGCTTGATGAGCAAATGATCGGCTACCACACTTTGATCGCTTGAGAAGTGTACCGATGTCATATTCTGGTCAAGATCATTTGCCATCTTGCTATTCTTCCGAGAGAGTCGGTTCTCAAAGATGTATTTTATCGGATCCATCTTGAAATTACAAGGTAGTGTGAGTCAATATATATCGTCTTTAGTCGGCGAGCAACCCAAGCCAAAGCTGCAAGTTTTCTGTCGTGAGTATCTTGTTTCACAACAGTAAACTTTGGTTAAGGTAGTATATTGCATGCTCTTTTCGACTGCACTCGCCATGTTGCCCCAACACACACCCCATCGAATTTCTAACACCAAGTACATGATAAGAGGTATTCCTTCGGCGGCGGCATCGTGGATAGGAGGATTCGTAGGTACCCTTGATTTTGTCAAAAGCGATCCGAAATCGCTGCTCCATTCTACTACTTGATCTCTTCTTAAGTAATCTGAAGATCGCTCACAAGTAGCAGCTTAAGTGTGCAATGAATCTGCAATGTAGTTCAATCGCCCAAGAAACCTCCGACTTCCTTCTCAAGGCAGATACTGCATCTTGAATGCTTCTAACCTTGGCTACGGATCAACTTCAATACCTTTACCACCGACAACAAATCCCTAGGAGTTTTCCGGATCCGACCCAAAGGTGCACTTGTTAGATTAAGTCTCAACCCGTTCTTTAATCTTCAAATGCTTCTGCAAAATGATCGAGATGTTCTTCTTCCGTCTGCGGATCTAGCTATCATGTCGCCGACGAGACTCTATCTCGTGATGAATCATGGAATAGTGTCACCATAGCACGCTGATAAGGTTTTCAAAATCAACGCATAACCTTGTAGCGCCCCACCGTAACGAAGTAGTCTTCTCCATGTCTTCGTGGAGCCATTTTGATCTGATTGTAACCGAGAAACCATCCATGAAGGAGAAAACTTTATGCCGAGCAGTTGTTGTCGACCGTAATATCAATATGAGGAAGTGGAAATCATCTTCTGACTTGCTTTGTTCAGATCTCCAATCCACACACATCGCATTTTACCATCCTTCTTAGGTACGGTACCATATTTGCAACCCACTGTGGATAAGTGAGGACATGTTTAAGAAACCGGGCGCTGAATCGCTTCTTATAATTTCGGCTTTGATTTTCTCTCGCATCTCAGACGATGCGACGAACCTTCCGCTTTCATCGAGAAAACCCTCTTTGTTGGCAACTGTACCACAATATCAATGTCTAAACCTGCATGTCTTGTATGACCAAGCAAAACCTCAATATAGTCTCGAGCATCTGAACCAACCTTTCCTTAACACCTGCTCTCAAGACCCGCCTCCTATCTTGATCTCTTTCCGCCTCACAAGATTCCAAATCACAACCTCAACTTGCTCGTACGATAACTCGCCTTTGTAGAACAAAAGTTCTTCTCCACTTCACAATCTTCCTCACTTTCATCTTCGGCTTGGTAGATCGGATTATCAAAATCATATTTAGCACTAGCATAGTCAAGTATTAACTAGATTCGAGTGATTCTGCAGTTGTATCACGTGGTGTGTGTAAGAAACACATAGCTTTTGGGGTGATAAAGTAAAATAAAGAAAACAAATAATTGAATGCAAAAGTCCAACGAATTTATTGAATGAAAATACGCAAACGATGATAATAACCTCAAACGAGCCATGATGCCCCGGTAATTAGGCTTTCAAAGTTTATTGTTCAAAACATAAAGAATACGAAAAGCAAACAAAACAAGAGCAATTACTCCGATTAAAGGAGATTGGTATGACGCTCGGTCTTCCAATTGTCGAGCCCATGATCCGAGTTGGGAAGATCCACCGATGTCGTAAGTCGCTTGTCGCTGCCTTCTATAGCATGGATCTAATTCGGTCGATGCGAAGTGGAAGTCGGCTTCAAGACGCTCGGGCGTATCATCTTCCGACTGATAGTGAAGCCTAAACCGCCTTGTCAAATTTGAAAGGAAGATCAGAGCTGTCCCCAAATAGCACTACCTCCTTGTTCAACCGTAGCTTGAGCATCTTTCACGAGGCCATCCTAGGCGGAACTTGTGTAATCTCGTGGAGTGACAGGAGAGTCAATGCATGACTGTGTTGTTTCAAAAGCTTGACATGCTTAAAGAATTCACCCTCCATCTCGAGGTATCGAATGATCAGAGATGACCCACCATACTCTTCTTCACCACAATCAGTAACAACCTTCCCTCACCGCATCAACTCGTGCTAGGCAGAGGTAAATGCCCCCATGTATCCAAGGGCCCAAGTAGGCAAGAGTAAGGGTGATGATGTCCATGACAAAGAAAGAGTCAAAAGTCCGGGAACCGACTTTAACAGTAGTGAGCTCTAAGCGCTCATGAACCATCAAAAGCTCACGATAATGTCACCGGTCTCGTGAACCAACCTTCGACATCAAGTCGATCAAAATCGCCTCGTAGGATATTCAAGCGCAACCGTGATCCACCAAAACATGAGATAGTGTAACGTTTCCTGCATTCAACGTAGATGTGCAAGGCTTTGTTGTGTTTCTTTCCTAAGGAGTCAAATCAAGATCGGTAGCTTCTAGGCCGTTGTTGGCGCTGTGCTAGCAATACAAACTTCGAACCGGGTTTGGTGGTAGTGTCTTACAGACATGAGCATTCTTCAAAACTTCACCAAGGCATTAGCATGAGCCTCGAGCACAAGAGCAAAGCGAGCATGGATATCTGGACGGAGTCTCATCCCAATTGTTCCACAACATTGTAGTCACTCTTCTTGATAATCTTCGAATTCCTCCATTTCTTGTTTGAGGTGTCTTCGAACTTCCTTGGTACTTGGTCGAAAGGTGATGAGTCATGGTTCTTTCCTCTAGTCGATATTGGTGGAGGACGGAATACGAAATGGAGTCATAGTTGTCTTTGGAGGAGAGACCGGAGAGAATACCTTCCGTTCGTCACCTTATCGATCCGTGATGTTGTCGATATCGGAATAAGTCCAATTGTAAGATCTTCATGGTCGTAGGGTCTTGCTTGACGCCAAGATAGTAAACATCACCCATAGTTCCAAGGATAGCCTTGTCGAGGAATACGGAATCGTCTTGAGAAGTGATAATGAGAGGTGCCACCTAGGCACAGGATCGCAGAGGAAACTTTCAGTTAAATCAAAGATAGTCTTCTTGGAAATCCACTCCCCATCCCTTTCCTCATCTTCAATAGGAATTTTGTAGCTATCGACAAAGGTACTTCACCACGTAATCATACTTTCCACTTGCTGCCCAAGGTATCCCACATGTGGTGCGATTCATTCATATTCATCTTCAACTTAGATATTCACATACCTTCCACCTGGTTTCGTAAACAAAGATCTCATGCTTGTCCATCATACACTAAACACGCCTTCTCAACCAAGCACAACCATCGCGCATGAGCACCAACGACGCATCCTCTGGACATCCCCGGATTGACACCGGCTTGCAAATTCTTAATACCATCGTGAGGAATGGTCAAGTCATCTATGTTGAAAACATAAGTATCGCCACCAACCTCTGGTCATGATTAGGCATAGGCGCTGATCACATCTCGAGTCTCAACCGGAGAATCAAACCTCAACCGCTTAGCTTCAATCATGTCTTGAATGTTGTTCGCGAGCCCAACAATCGTGGTCGTGGCCCGGGCTGCTGGAATGGTAAGCACACTTTGCATTAGGATTGTACTGAGAGGAAGTGTTGCATTCCGAGGATCCCCGGTAATCATCTCTCTGCTCAACATGTGTTGCAAGGCTTCATAAAGGCATGTTGATCTTCGTGAACTGCCTCCCGGGCGCTGCCCGCTACGCTGTCTCAGCCGAGGTTGTTGATGTAGGATTGAGATCACAACCGCCTCCCAGACGAGCATGGCGGTCTTGGCTCGGCTTTTCCGACCATACACAACATTAGCTTCTTTCTTAGCACCAAAAGATCTCTCTCTCAAAGATTCAAGATGTCTCTACATGAATCTTCCCACTTGATACCATAGGCTTCAATGCTAATATCAGCTGGTGAATCCGATGAAGAATTTCCAATCGATGATTCAAGAACGGCCTGCTCAGTTGTCCCATGAACATATCAACCAACTCCCTATTGGACAAGGGTGGTTGAACTCCCGCTAGATCTCTCCACTCGAGCATACCCTTGAACTCGCACCCATAGACATGCTTTGTAGTTGCATGCAGTGGGTGTCAATTCAAAGATTGTATCACTGTCTGTAGAAAGCATCAGCCAAATCACCCAAGTACGGATACTGGCCATCTCTAGTCGATAGTACCATTCCAACCGGGTTCCGGACAAACTCTTGAAAATAGTGCATCCACAATCTCGCCATCAAGGGATTGATCTTCCCGACATAGGACTTCAAATGCAATTAGGGCAAGACATGCCATCATACTTGGCAAAAGTTGGAACTTTGAACTTGGGAGGAATCACAACACCGTGACAAGACTCGATCATCAAAATTCAGCCCCGACATCTCGTGTTTTCCACAAAGATTCAGACGATCTTCAAGTTGTTTGTATTTGTCATCTTCACGAGTATTGGCCATCATCATAGTTCTTCTCAAGCTCGCCGAACGCTTCATCACCCTTGTTACTCAAAGATGGACACCTCAGAGTCTAATACGGCCGACCACCTGGACCACCTTTGTAGCCTACCCATGTTGAGGAGACCAACAACCTTCTTCTTCTTGTTGATGAGATTCTTCCATCTTCTTGGCCTTGACCAAGCCGTGAACATCATTAAACCGAGCATTCTCGAGCTCGGAGATTTGACCGTCTGCTCAAGAGCCATTTCGCTAAAATAAATAGCGAGCAAATGAGAAAACCAATTCCAATGTACCGTGATGCAATGTTATGCTATGATATGCAATGTTTATAATGCAATGCAATGTTTTCAAGGACCTAAGAGATTTAAATTTGTTAAACAAGCAATGAACAAACATTTATTAGTACTTCTTTTATTATTCTTTTCTTTTAAGTACAAGAGATAGTTCAAAACAATAAAAGAAAACATAAACATCCTAAAGCTCTAAGTCTCCCATGGCGCTTCCTCTTGGTGCCGATGTGTTGATGTTTCGCCTCGTGAAGTAGCTTGTCAACTCTAGAACTTTCTTCTCACTTGCATAGCATCGAGCTTCAAAGGTATCCCTTCTTCTTTAAGTGAATCCGTGATCTCTTCAAGTCTTCAAAATCAGAGGCATGTCGTGATGGAAGTAAGATAGGTACGCCACCTATAGCAACAGTTCCATAATTACCGTAAACAAAGTGAATGGCATCATGAGGTTTTGAGCCCGAGCTCGCACCCATTTGAGGTAAGGTTCCCAAGGAATGGAGTTCGTGCCCCAAAGTCTTGGTATCGGCCTTCTTTACCATGCCCCAAGCGTATAAACCTTCACTGCACTCGAGATCGTGATTGTAGTCGAACACAATATCTTGGAGAAGCATATCATGTGGACCATCTCTTCGAGCAAAACCAAACCGACGAGAGCTAGAGTAGGGTTGTGTAATACCTCCTTATACCAAGTAGCGGTACATTAGGGAATTCTCCACAACGCCGATGAAGGTGAAGTCCTTTTCGAGAGAAAAGACTCCAACTGATATCCGAATGAGAGAGTGACATTAATCTTTGAGACCATTTCAACCTTGTTCATTCTTCAAAATCGATGGAGGAAGGTGCAAATAAACCACCTTGAAAGTAACGGTATACAACATACAGAGAGTTCCTTGTCTCTGTAGTAATAAGAGTGGAGAGAATGTAGAATATCTCCAAGTAAAGTAGGCACGGATTACGGGTAAGGAACAACTTGATGGCATTGATATCTATGAACCGATCCGAAGTTAGAAATACCAAACCATAAATTAGCAAGGCCACAATATTTTCAAATGCATGGAAACTCATGACTTTGAGGAATTCGCTTCCTAATTAGAACTTGAAAGTAAACCCTTAACTCCACTTCTAGTTTCCCAATTGGCTCAATGTCCGAGCGCTTAAGATGTAAGCTGGATGCGATGTCTTCAACTTAGGAACCTTTTCCAAACCGTGAATGGCATTTGGTCAAGAATAGGTATCCCAAGTAGCTTAGAGAACTTTCCAAGGTAGGAACCAACCGATAACTGGAAATGTAAAGCAATGGTGTTTCGATCAAAGAACCGGAATAGACATGCATCATATCTTCTTCAAACCGAGATAATCAAATCAAGTAGATAACCATGTCTTTGATGAACTCAGCATGGTCGGAATTTCAAACCAATTTTGAGTTGAGAAGGATACCCATGAAGTTGATTCTGATAGTCTTCTAGAAGCATAATACCCTACAAACAGAAAGCAAAGATAAATCCCTAGGTCCTTGAAATAGTTAGAAATGATATGCAACGGATGATGTCATGATGTCATGTTTAGCAACACAAACAATTCACACAATGAGCCTAGGGTTAAGGCTTGCATGAGGTATAGGTGATTACCCCACCAAAAGTTTGAGTTGGTTCATCCCGCCCTATAATAGTAACCGGTTCTAGGAATCTCACATCATAGGTCTTTCTCAGAGGCGCTTATTTCAATACGACGCCAAGTGGTCGATCGAAAATGTCCCAAAAGTCCGATCTCAATGAGCGTAGCATCGAGTATCAACCAACCCCGGTCACACTAAAGCCGCCATCTCACTACCTTCTAATGGCCAAGATGGGTCAATTAAGGTTCTAGAAGTTTAGTTAGCGCTGATGACACCACGCAAGCCAAATACTATCTTCAACTTGGGAATGAAGAGTATCGGACAACCAAAGTGTCACGCTAATGTAGCCATCATGTCGACCGCTTAGTTATACGCCTAGGTCACGATGATCTAATGCCACTTACCTAAAAGGAAACCCGGATCCGGTGTAGGATCCCAACAATATAATACCCAAGCAACCCTTAAAGATAAAGCATACAAGTCAAACAAAAAGCAGAATATGATCTAGAAATCCCTAAGGCAATCTTTGTGGTTCACTCTCACAGTCGGCCCGGATACGTGAACTGACTTTGTAGGATTTTGTATCCAAATGTGCGGATAGAAGAGTCGCCACCCACTTTTATTTTATCCAATTAAGGGAAGGTAAAAGTAAAAAAAGACCTTCGTTAGATTCTCGAAGTTCTGGAGAATGGTTATGAAAAGGAAGGTATTAGCACCCTTTCCATCGTCAGAAGGGCTCTTAGTTGCTCTAGATCACTTTTAAAATTGCTTTCTGTGTGTTTGACAAAGATGTTTTGAAAAAGGCATTTCACTTTGACTTTGTAATGACTCATGGGAGTGTATACAAAGTGTTCTGGAATGTTTTGTTTTGAAAAGAGTTTGAACTTTGAAAAAGTGTGGTGAAAAGTATTTGATAGAGCAAGAAACTAAAAGACTTATTTACCCACTTAGAATTGGTCGCTTTGTTGTACCTCTAATTCCTTTAGAATAGCTAGCCTTACCATTAGTTAGTAGCTCCCATTCTGCTGGATGCGGACATCTCGGGAAGGGACACCCGATGGTCACCCGTATCTCGAGGCGACATCGTGGGTCTTATGATCTTTGTATCAAAGGGACTAGATGATTTGTTTGGAAGGCAACGTGCTAGAATACTCTAACGCTCGAGGGACATGACCATTTGAAATCGAAAGGCATCGAGAGAATTACCCTAAGGTGCGAAAGAAGTGTATTGATTTCAGAATATGTTATCTTGAAGATTAGTGGGCTATGTTGATTTTAGTCTTGCCATACACGCCTAATTACTAGCAATTGATAAGGGTGCGGAAAGTAAAATGCGGAATGTAAAAGCGGAAATGTAAGAAGTGGAAGATAGACCACGCTATTACATGGCTTTGGGGCAGATACATAATTCAAAAATGTGGAAAATAAAATCCTAAATTAAACTATTACAACCCATATGCAATTACATTATTGAAAAATAAAACGATAAAAGAAAATGTCCGAATCGGAGCAACCTGTGAAAGGATAAGAAAATCGGAAAATATGATGAAATCGAAATAAGAGAAAATGTTAGAATAAATGCAATTTTTAATATGAGAAAATTATTATATGCTGGAAATAAGATAAATAAACTAACATAATTTTTTGGGATTTTTTAAATGCATTTTAGTAATTTAAAACTAATTTACAATGATTTAAATGCTAAATTATAAATAAAAATAAATATGCATGCAAAAAGATATTTTTTAATTTATTAAATTAAATAAATATTTTTAGAAAATAATGCAAAAAGAATAAATGTTTTTGGTAATTTTTTAATGCAAAACAAAAATTATGAAAACAATTAAAATATAATGCAAAAATATTAAAATAAAAAGAAAATAGGAAAATATGAAGTTTTGAGAAAAAGAACCAAAACCGGTGCCAGTGAGGTTCGAACTCAGGTCATGAGAGAGCATCTTGGAACAGGGAACGCTTTAACCACTACGCCAGCTTGCACATCGTGTTGGAAAAGACAAAACCCAAAGCTTTTGAGTGATGACGTGTGAGTTTGAAGCACGTCACCACGCGTATCCATGTTATGGGGAGCGAGTCGAATCTGCCATCGCCCACGCAAGCCACGCCGGTCTTCAGTCCACGGAGCTAGGCTGGGCCGCCTTCTCCAAGACCGTGACTTGAACCTCAAAAATACGCGAAATAAACGAAAGGAGACCCTACCCCTAAATCGAGGGTCATGATCTCAATGGTGGCATTAGTTTGCCCTCGAAAATGCCTCAGACAACCGGTTCGATGAAGACAAATAAAAACCTAAACATGGCAAACTGCGATTTCACGTTCAACCTCTCAAACGATGGCCCAGATTAGTCAAGTATAACCTCATGAACACATTCAAACCATTAGAAACGATTAAAGCGTTAATAATAAAATGCAATTTCAAGAAAAATTCAAAATATATAATGTGTATGCAACATTTGGCTTGTGTTAATCAATACCAATGATGTATTCTTACTCATACTTACCCCCTGAGCACGTTTGGATGGCTGGAAGAGGTTGAGAAAGGCTGGAGAATAAAATTCGAATTTTCAAGTTTCTTGGAAAATTTTGCAAGAGTAAGGGTTATTTTTAGGGTTAGGGTTTCGTCCTTTGTGCTGGCTGCAATGCTTGATATTTATAGGAGAAAATTGGATGGCAAAAGCAAGCAAAAAAGATCCATTCATCAATGTGCAAATATTTTCCAATAAATAAAATCAAATTTCTTTAAAAACTTGATTTTTTCTTTCCATATGCAAGCTATCACGATTTGGCAAGAGTGGTGGGCTTTCTTGGTCATTAAGAAAGATATAAATCCAACTTATTTGAAAAAGAAACTTAATTTTCATATTTTACATAATTTATTTTTGAATTAAATGTTATAAATTCAAATATAAATCATGAAAATAGAAAATCACCAATGCCAAGCACTTATGGGTCAAAAATCATGTCATGAATAAGTTTGGATCAAAAGATTATAGGCCCATTTGGAAAATTTTGCATTTTGACCAAAATGTCCTTTTGTGCAATTGTCCAAAATTTCCCAACTTCTGAATGGTGTATCTTGCTCAATTTTCCATATTTTTGAGTGTTCTTGGACTTTTTGGAAAGCTCTAATAGTCCTCTAAACAATGTCTTTGGTTTCATCTCAATTGGAGTTACCATGCTCAATATATCCTCAAAACAAAAAGTTGACTTTTTGTTGACTTTGAAAATGACCTGTAATGTTTTGAGCTATACCTCTCAAATGAAGCATTTTGGACATTCTTGTGAGATGAAGTTGTAGAGAATTGAATTTCCTTCAAAATGAGCTTTGGTGGGAAAATTTCGAGAAAGTATGAGAAAGTTATGATCGTCAACAAAGTTCAATTGACTTTTCACCTAGAAACCCTAATTTAGAAAGTTTGACTTTTGAGCAAATCTTGAGTTTTCTTGATGAATCATGATCAACCCTTGATCAAATGATGAATGTAACTTCAAAATGAGGATGTTGACCAAAATTATGAAGTTTGACCGTATGTTGACCACATTGACTTTTGTCCATACAACCGATTTTCAATCATCCGAGCAATTGTCTCGAGGAAACTTGACTTGTGAGGCTTGAAACTTGACATGGAGAATCTTTGAAGCATATGAGGAGGCATGAAGACCATTGAGATGTTGAAATCCATCTTGACTTGAGAGATACCAAACCCTAGTTTGGGTTGATTGCCAGAGAGAGTTTGTCTAATCAACTCTTGAGGAATCCTTGAGTAGGGTGTATGAAATCTCTTGAATAGATGGAGGGCAAAATTTGTATACACATCTCCTCCTATCAACATTCTCGAGTCTAGTGTATGACTCATCCCCCAACGAAGTCTCCACTTTCTCCAAATGGCATCCTGTGCCCATTCCCGCATCATCCACTACGCCGAGTGCAAATTTGTGTACCTGAGTGTTCAATCATCTTCTACCTCCTGTGTCGAAAGGCACGCATGCCAATCTAACCCTTCCAAAGACAAGAAGATTGAACAGTGGCAGATGGCACACGATTTTTAGGGCCCGCAGTTGCAGGAGCTTGAGGAGCGGAGCATCCGGTCCGAAGAATCATTCGCCTCAATGCGTGGACATTACTCGGCCTGATGCTATTTGGACATTACGGATCATGCTTTGTGAGCCCCAATCTAAGGTTAATGTAGAGATGGTTCGAGAGTTTTATGTAATGCTATCCCCACTGGATGAGTCCTTTTCGCTCAACACCTAGTTCGGAAAAGCGGTGTCTTCTCTCGCTCCTCCATTATTAGTTTTGGGCATCAACCGACAGCCCCGAGGAAGAATTATATCTACCATGAGCACTGCTCGTGGTAATTGGGATTATGAGATGTTGAGAACAAAATGCCCCGACGGCATTCTTATGAATCGAATCGAGTTGGCCAACCACCAAGTTTAATAGGTCAAGCCTTTAAAACAAGAGCCCGGATGCTTATGTGTGTGGCCTTGTACAACTTATGCCAAGAAGCCACACCTCGACATACCCATGGAAACCTGGCCTTATGCCTACATGCTTGATGGCTCAAATAGACTGGCCGGTTGATTGCAAATGAGTTGAAAAGGGTCGATTGAGCTATACCTGTGGAGCGTGATCAAATGTGCCCCTACTTATCCTGGTTTGATTATGGGACTTTTGAAGCGGGCTAGGTTGTTTTCTCAAATTGGCACCCTCTCAATACAGTGTAATTGATGACAGTTATTGTGACCGCTATTGTAGGGCTTCCTGCTAACCCCTCAGAGCTGGTTGTCTCTGGTCGCTTCCTTCCTCAAGCCGGTCCAGAGAAGAGTGGAACCGTAGATGCATTTTGCTCACGCGAGCATTTATGTTTATACAGAGGCGAAGCAACCGGCATTGCGATTCAGAGCCAGAGTGATCATTTGCTCGCACGAGCCATCAGCTGAGATTGTTGGGTTGGGCCAAATGCAGAGGAGGAGTGAGGAGATGATGAGGATGAGGATGAGGATGGTGATCTCCTGTTCTGGGTCTATACTCAGGAGATTCCATTCTAGAGGCTTTAATCGATTTTATTTCTCTTTTATTTTAGTACTTTTGGTTTTAGTTTATGTTATTGTTTTATTCCTTAAGACTTAGTTGAATTTTGTTGGTTCCATCCTTTAGGATGTGTTTGTAATTCCAATTTTACATTTTGAAGGCAAGGTGCCTAACTACAATTTTATTTTTGAAACACCATTTTGGGGTGTCCTTTTATTTATTTTGCCTTATTTTATTTTAAGTTATACCTTGTTTATTTTAAATGTACTTTGGTTGTCCTGATTTTTCAATGGTTCTCGAAAGCAAGTAAGTGTGTTTCACCAAAAGTGATGATGATATAATTCTCAACTCGATCCACAATTAAGGTACATTTTAATCGCTTTGTAGAATATTAACATGTCTATGAAATTTGTGCTTTATGCAAAATATCTTGGCATGTACATAAAGAATTTGTGTTCACATCGAATCATTAGGACTTAAACCAAGTGAGAAACTTTCCACCTTATACCAAAAATTGAGTGTCTAGTAGTTATGTTAACTCGTGTGATTCATGTTTAATCTTAATTTGTTTTTGACATTTTGGAAACTTAGAGAGGATCAAGGCAATTTTTGTGCACTATGAGAAAACCATCAATCCAAAGGGCTTCAATTAACCGTGAGTGAGTGAATCTTTGAAACCCTTTGAGCTTAACTAATTGTTAAGTAGGCCACTTAATAGTTATTGATAATCTATGAAAATTCAATGATGATTCATTCTATAAATTTTTCTTGTTGTAAAACAACCTATTGTTGATTAAACCTTGAAGAGGTTCTTAAATAAAAGGATCGATGAATTGAAGTTGGGAGGTTGATAAAAAGAACCTTGAATTGATGACACAATGATCCTAAAGAAAAAAAGAGAAAAGTGATTGAATAGAAAAGAAAAAATAAGTATATGAAAAGAAAAGAAAAGGAGGATCATTGTGGGAGAAATAGAAAAAAGTGGTTGTGATTAATAAGAGGAAGGGAATGATTTTGTGAAATGCTCTTCACCATCTTTGCTCAAATTTGTTTCAATGGCTTTGTACTTAAATATCCCTTGTTTTAACCCAACCAAGTTACAACCCTTGAAAGTCCTTTGTGATCTTTGTTTCCATTTTGCTCATTTAACTTGTTTGATGAATGCATGAATTATTCGATGTGCATGATTATTAGTGAGAGTGTTTAGTCCTTTGTAAATATTGCATTTGTTCTTCAAGGTATATTGAAGAAATCTTTAGGTGATTCAAGTGTGAACATGTCTTTGTTTTGTCTACATGTGTCGATATATTGTGTTTAGAACTTAATTCATATCCATGTTGTGTTTCAAGAAGCAATTAATTTGTATCTATGGGTATGTTGAGTTTGAAACATCCTTCTTGTGTTGATTTACATGCTTAAATTTTGTTATTTTGTTTGTTTTTGAGTTTTTGACTTTTGTTTGAGGACAAATAAAGAAGAGTTTGGGAGAGTGTTAAGGACCAAATTGTGGATATTTTGTAGATCATTTTGTGGTCCTTTACAATGTCTTTGATTAATTAGTAGTATTTAGTATAGTATTTTGGTCTAATTATGTTTTTATTTAGTTTTGTTTATAATATATTATTTAACTTAGTTTGTATTTAAATTGTAGGTTTTGATATTGATTCCTGCTTGGATTCAAGGAAACTTGAAGAGCTCTTGGGACTTTTTGAAGAAATTTTGGAAGAAGAAGCATGCCAGTCAAGCGTCAATGGTAATACGGTGAACCGACTTTGAAATTTTGTATCGCAAAATGCGGATAGCAAGAGTCGCCACCGATTTTTATCCAATTAAGGGAAGGTGAAAAGAACAGAAAAGACCTTCTAGATTTCGATAAGGGAGAAGGTTATGAAAAGGGAAGTATTAGCCCTTTTCATCCGAGTTATCTACGGGCCTTAGTTGCTCTTAGATCACTTTAAAATTGTGCCCTGGTGTTTGACAAAAAATGCTAAGCATCACTGATTCATTGTAATGAGTGTGTTGAAATGTTTTGTTTTGAAAGAGTTTGAACTTTGACAAAAGTGTGGTGTGAAAAGTATTTGATAGAGCAACTAAAAGTCTTATTACCCACTTAGAATGGTCGTTTCGTGTTATTTTACGTTCCTTTAGAATAGCTGTTATCCATACCATTAGTTGGTAGGTAACCCTATTTGTTGGATGTATGAGGACACTGGGGACATCGTATGGTCATAGAAGGCAACTTGAGGAAGTATCCTAACACATTCAAGGGACTATCATCATTTTCGTAGGCGACAATCGAGGGTCAAGATCATGGATTCGGAGGCGACATTGTGGGTCTTATGATCTTTGTATCGAAGGGACTATGATGATTTGTTTTGAAGGCAACGTGCTAGAATACACCTCGAGGGACATGACCATATTTGAATTGTGAAGGCAACGAGAGAATTACCCTAAGGGTGCATGTGTGAAAAGAGTGTGTTGATTCGGATACATGTTATCTTGAAAATTAGAGTGAGATATGTTCAATTTTATCTTGCCATACACGCCTAATTACTAACAGCTTTATAAGATGGAAAGTAAATTGGTAAATATAAAGTGCGGAAAGATAAATCCTACGCTATTACATGGCTTTAAGTATACATAATTGAAAATGGGAAATAAAAGTCCTAATTAAACTATTACATCCCATAGGCACATAATTGTCATACCCCAAAATTTGCCTCCATCTTCTCAAGATATTTCATACATCCATACTCAAGGATTCCTCAAGAGTTGATCGACAAACCTCTCCTGACAATCAACCCAAACTAGGGTTTGACAATTCTCGATAAAGATGAGCTTCCAACATCTCCAATGGTCTTCATGTCCTCATATGCTTTCAAAGATTCTCCATGTCAAGTTTCAAGCCTCACAAGTCAAGTTTCGCACAATTGCTCGATGGTTGAAAATCAGTTGTATTGGACAAAAGTCAACTGTGGTCAACATGCGTCAAACTTCATAATTTTTGGTCAACATCCTCATTTTGAAGTTACATTCATCATTTGATCAAGGGTTGATCATGATTCATCAAGAAAACTCAAGATTTGCTCAAAAGTCAAACTTTCTAAATTAGGGTTTCTTGATGAAAAGTCAACTGAACTTTGACTGATCATAACTTTTTCATACTTTCTCAGAAATTTTTCCACCACCTCTTGTTTTGAAGGAAATTCAATTCTCTACAACTTCATGTCTCACAAGAATGTCCAAAAAATGCTTCATTTGAGAGGTATAGCTCAAAACATTACAGGTCATTTTCAAAATCAACAAAAAGTCAACTTTTTGTTTTGAAGATATATTGAGCATGGAAACTCCAATTGAGATGAGACCAAAAAGGTTGGTTAGAGGACTCTTAGAGCTTTTCAAAAAGTCCAAGAACACTAAAAAATGTGGAAAATTGAGCAAGATACACTATTCAGAAGTTGGGCATTTTGGACAATGTAACAAAAGGACATTTTGGTCAAAATGCAAAATTTTCCAAATGGGCCTAAAATCTTTTGATCCAAACTTGTTCATGACATTATTCTTGACCCATAAATGCTTGTCCATGGTGATTTTCTATTTTATTGATTTAATTTTGGATTTTAAACCATTTAATTCCAAATTAAATTATATAAAATATGAAAATAAGGTATTTTTTCAAATGGATTGGATTTATATCATGCTTGGAGTTCAAGAAAGCCCATAATCCATACCAAATTCGTGATAGCTTGCATATGGAAAGAAAAAATCAAATTTTTAAGGAAATTTGATTTTATTTAAAGAGAAAATATTGCACAATCAATAACCAATCTTTTTTCACTCTTATTTCTCTCTCAAATTCCTTTATAAATAGCCAGCAAGATCACAAGCCAAAGAACGGAAACCCTAGCTCAAGCCAAACCCTTATTCTTGCAAAAAATTTCAAGAAACTTGAGAAAATCGAATTTCAAAATCCAGCCGCTTTCAGCCCTCAAACATCATTCCATCGTGCTCAGAGGGTAAGTTTGAGTAAGAATGCACTATTGACATTGATCAAACCATCTAGAATCAAGCTATATACATGCATACATAATCAATTTTTTCTTGAATTTGCACTTTTATTACCTGCTTGTTTCAATTGATTCTAATGATTTGGTTGTGTTCCTGAGACTCCACATGGTCGATCTGGGTCATCGCTCCATGATGAACGCTGAAATTGCATATTGCCATGGCTAGGGTTTAGAAACGGAGATGCTTCAATCAATATATAGTCGTTAATCGAAACGACGCACCATTGGATTCGGAGGTCCGACTTAGGGGAAATAGGTTTCCTTTGCTTTGATTCTACGGTTTTGCGGTGATTCGGCTTGGCATGGTTTGAGAAGACGACCGAGCTAGGCCCGCCTACCGACCAAATTTGACTCGGCGATGCATGGTTGGCACGATCGAAGGCTCGATTCGCCTCATTCAAAGACAATCGGGCCCACACGACTGGTTTGAATTAAATCAGACGGCCATCACTTATATTGATTTAATTTCAGCTTTCCCAACACAAAGAGCCACTTGTCCTAGTGGTTAAGGCGCTCACTGTTCCCAGATACCCTTCAGGGTCCCCTGTTCGATCCACTCCAGGGCTGGTTTTGCTTTTCTTTTCCAAAACTTCAAACTTTTTTTCTATTTTCTAATTATTTAATATTTTCATGCATTTTATTTTCTTTTCAATATTTTTATTCTGCATTAAAAAATCATCAAAAATTATTTTTCTTTTTACATTATTTCCAGAAAACCTTTATTTAATTTATAAAATTAAAAAATACAATTTTTCATGCATATTTATTTTTATTCATAATTTTGCATTTAAATCACTTTTAATTAGTTTTAAATTATTAAATTGCATTTATAAAATCCCAAAAAATTATTTTAGCATATTTATATTATTTCCAGCATGTCATATTTTTCTTATTTTAAAACTTGCATTTTTCTAACATTTTTTCTCTTATTCGATTCATCTCGATTTTCCGATTTCTCATTCTTTTGAGTTGATCCGATCTAACGATTTCTTTATCATTTTATTTTTTCAATAATGTAACTGTCTATGGGATGTAATAGTTTAAATTAGGCTTTTATTTTGCAAGTTTAAATTATGTATCCGCCCAAAGCCATGTAATAGCGAGGACATTTACCTTTCCGCACTTTACATCCGTATTTTAATTTTCCACACTTATAAACGCTATAGTAACTAGCGTGTATGGCAAGACTAAAATCAACATAGCCCACTAATTTTCAAGATAAACATATCTGAAATCAACACACTCTTTTCACACATGCACCCTTAGGGTAATTCTCTCTCGCCTTACGAATTAAATGGTCATGTCCCCGAACGAGGTATTCTAGCACCGTCCTTCAAAACAAATCATCATAGTCCTCGATACAAAGATCATAAGACCCACGATGTCGCCTCCGAATACATGATCTTGACCTCGATTGTGGCCTACGAAATGATGATAGTCCCTTCGGTGCTAGGATACTTCCTACAAGTTTCCTTCTATGACCATCCGATGTCCTTCAATGTCCGGCTACATCCAACGAATAGAGTCACCTACCAACTAATGGTATGGATAGCGCTATTCTAAAGGAAAGTAAAACAATACAAAACGACCAATTTCGAGTAGGTAATAAGACTTTTAGTTGCTTGCTCTATCAAAACTTTTCACACAACACACTTTGTCAAAGTTCAAACTCTTTCAAAACGAAACATTTCCGAACACTTTGTATACATTCCTACATGAATCATTACAAAGTCAAAGTGAAATGCCTTCCAAAACATTTTGTCAAACACACGTAAAGCACATTTTTAAAGTGATCTAAGAGCAACTAAGAGCCCAGATAACTACGGATGGAAGGGGTGCTAATACCTCCTTTTCATAACCTTCTCCTTACTGAGAATCTAACGAAGGTCTTTTTCCGTACTTTTACCCTCCCTTAATTGATAAAAATAAAAGTCGGTGGCGACTTTTGCTATCGACACATTTATATACAAAACACAAAAAGTCAGTTCACCGTATCACAATAATATGAAAAGAAAGCGATAAAATTGTCCAAATCGGATAACTCAGAAAGATGAAAATCGGGAATACGAGGAAATTGCATAAGAGGAAAATGTTAGTAAAATAATAATTTTGAATGAGAAAAAGTTTTCATGCTAGAAATAACATTAATATGCTAAAATAATTTTGGGATTTTGGAGTTAATTTGATAATTAAAAATCAATTAAAAGCTATTTAAATGCAAAATAGAAATTAAATAAAATATGCATGCAAAAATAATAATTTTAATTTTAAAATTAAAAAATCATTTTATGATGAGTATGCAAAAATAAATATTTTGGTATTTTTAAATGCATGATAAAATTATGAGATAAATTAAAATGGATGGAAAATATTAAAAGAAAATATAAAAATATGAAAATATAAGAAAATGTTAGTTTTCAAACTTGTGAAAAGTATTTGCCATGGCTGGGACTCGAACCGGTTGTCATACCCCAAAATTTGCCCTCCATCTTCTCAAGATATTTCCATACCAAGGATTCCTCAAGAGTTGATCGACAAACTCTCTCCTAGACAATCAACCCAAACTAGGTTTGGCAATTCTCGATCAAGATGAGCTTCCAACATCTCCAATGGTCTTCATGCCTCCTCATATGCTTCAAAGATTCTCCATGTCAAGTTTCAAGCCTCCAAGTCAAGTTTCCTCAAACAATTGCTCGATGGTTGAAAAATCAGTTGTATGGACAAAAAGTCAAGCATGGTCAACATACAGGTAAACTTCATAATTTTGGTCAACATCCTCATTTTGAAGTTACATTCATCATTCGATCAAGGTTGATCATGATTCATCAAGAAAACTCAACATTTGCTCAAAAGTCAAACTTTCTAAATTAGGGTTTCTAGATGAAAAGTCAACTCGAACTTTGACTCGATCATAACTTTTCATACTTTTCAGAAATTTTTCCACCACCTCTTGTTTTGAAGGAAATTCAATTCCTACAACTTCATGTCTCACAAGAATGTCCAAAAATGCTTCATTTGAGAGGTATAGCTCAAAACATTACAGTCATTTTCAAAATCAACAAAAGTCAACTTTTGTTTTGAAGATATATTGAGCATGGAAACTCCAATTGAGATGAGACCAAAACTTTTGGTTAGAGGACTCTTAGAGATTTTCAAAAAGTCCAAGAACACTAAAATGTGGAAAATTGAGCAAGATACACTATTCGAAGTTGGGCAATTTTGACAATCAGACAAAAGGACATTTTGGTCAAATGCAAAATTTTCCAAATGGGCCTAAAATCTTTTGATCCAAACTTGTTCATGACATTATTCTTGACCCATAAATGCTTGGCCATGGTGATTTTCTATTTTATTGATTTAATTTTGGATTTTAAACCATTTAATTCCAAATTAAATTATATAAAATATGAAAATAAGGTATTTTTTCAAATGGATTGGATTTATATCATGCTTGGAGTTCAAGAAAGCCCATAATCCATACCAAATTCAGATAGCTTGCATATGGAAAGAAAAAATCAAATTTTTAAGGAAATTTGATTTTATTTAAAGAGAAAATATTGCACAATCAATAACCAATCTTTTTTCACTCTTATTTCTCTCTCAAAATTCCTTTATAAATACTCAGCAATATGCCAAGCCAAAAGAGACGGAAACCCTAGCTCAAGCCAAACCCTTATTCTTGCAAAAAATTTCAAGAAACTTGAGAAATTCAAATTTCAATTGCCCACCACCCATCCAAAACCATTCCTTTGGTTCCTAGGGTAAAGGAGTAGACACATCATTGTTATAGATCAAAACAAACCGGATCGATGCATACATGTTCATACATATTCAAATATTCTTGAATTCGTATTTTATTACCAACTTGTTTTAATTGATTCTAATGCCTTTAATGTGCTTATGAGACACTAAGGGAGTGATCCGCAATCGCCGAGAGTTTGAACGCCAAAACCACGAGTTGCCATACTTAGGGTTTTTGAACGTAGCTTCGTATCTCAAAGTGTAGGACGATTCAGGAAAACGGAGACCACCGTTGATTCGCGTACTTGATTTAGGGGTAGCTTTTAACCGAGTTTCGATTCTTAGTATTTTGCAGTGTTTGGCTTTGATTGTCGGAGAAGACGACCGAGCTAGGGCCCCTGGGCCGCTGACCGATGTTGAACCGCGAGCTCGCGGGCGCTTTGGCTTGCCTCGATTCGCTCCTTGCAAGGACCGGGTCCACGATGTCGACTAATTTGAATCCAAACCGTGACGCCATCACTTATGCCGTTTGTTTTTAGCTTTTCAAACATCAAACGCCACTTGTCCCAGTGGTTAAGGCGTCAATGCCCAGACACTTTCTCAGGGTCCCCTCTGTTCTGATCCACTGTGGTCTGGTTTTGTTTTCTTTTCCAAACTCAAACTATTTTCAATATTTTCATGTTTTTCATATTATTTATTTTCACCATTTTAATTTCTTTTCATAATTTTATTTATGCATTAAAAAATCATCAAAATTATTTTTACATTATTTTTAAAATGTTTATTTAATTTAATAAATTAAAATTACAATTTTGCATGCATATTTATTTTATTCATAATTTTGCATTTAAATCACTTTTAATTCATTTTTAATTATTAAATTGCATCCAAAAATCCTAAAAATTATTTTAGTATATTTATATTATTTCCAACATGTCATATTTTTCTCATTTAAAACTTGCATTTTTCTAACATTTTCTCTCTTATTCAATCATCTCAGATTTTCCGAGTTCTTATTCTTTACAGATCCGATTCAAATTCTTCTATCATTTTATTTTCCAATAATGTAACTGTCTATGGATGTAATAGTTTAAATTAGTTTTTATTTTCCGCAAGTTTAAATTATGTATCCGCCCTAAAGCCATGTAATAGCGTGAGGACATTTACGCCTTTACTTACATTCCGATTTTAATTTCCGCACCTATAAATTGCTAAGTAATTCGTGTATGGCAAGATAAATCAACATAGCCCACTAATTTTCAAAGATAAAATATCTGAAATCGACACACTCTTTTCACATGCACCCCTTAGGTAATTCTCTCTCGTTTTAATTCAAAATGGTCATGTCCCTCGAACGTAAGGTATTCTAGCACCTTTCCAAAACAAATCATCATAGTCCCTTCGATAAAAGATCATAAGACCCACGATGTCGCCCGAATACATGATCTTGACCGACGTCGCCTTCACGAAAATGATGATAGTCCTTCGAATGCTAGGATACTCCTACAAGTTTCTATGACCATCCGATGTCCTTCGAATGTCCTTACATCCAACGAATGGTCACCTACCAACTAATGGTATGGATAGCTATTCTAAAGAAAGTAAAACAATACGTAAAACGCCAATTCTCGAGTAATAAGACTTTTAGTTGCTTGCTCTATCAAAACTTTTCACACAACACACTTTTGTCAAAGTTCAAACTCTTTCAAAACGAAACATTTCCGAACACTTTGTATACATTCCTACATCAATACAAAGTCAAAGGAAATGCCTTTCAAAACATTTTTGTCAAACACACAGAGCACAATTTTAAAGTGATCTAAGAGCAACTAAGAGCCCGATAATCTACGGATGGAAAGGGGTGCTAATACGTTTCCTTTTCATAACCTTCTCCTTACTCAATCTAACGAAGGTCTTTTTCTCGTACTTTTACCTTCCTTAATTGATAAAAATAGCGTCGTAAGCACTTTGCTATCCGCACATTTGCATAAACATAAAAGTCAGGCCACCGTATCCCAAGCATCACGGGGAGACACCTAAAGAGAGAATGCCTTGTAGGGATTTTTTAGATCACCTTACAGCTGTATGTTTGATTAGCCACTTTTGGGTTGTCAGTATTATAATTGTGGGGATCCTACACCGGATCCGGCCTTTAGGTAAGTAGTGTAAATCGTCATGACTGCGATTTTAGATATATCAAAATGGTCAACATGATGGCTACGCTAGCGACATTGATGTCCCATACCTCTTCATTCCCAAGTTGAGGATAGTATTTGGCTTCGTGGTGTCATCAAGCGCTAACTAAACTTTAGAACCTTAATTGACCCATCTTAGCCATTAGAAGGTAGTGAGATTACCGGGTCGGTGCTGACTAAGGTTGGTCGACACTCGATGCCACGCTCATTAAGATCGACTTTGGGATATTTTGGTCGACCACTTGGTAGTCGATTGAAATAGACGCCCACGAGAAAGATCAATGATATGAGATTCCTAGAACCTGCATTATTATGTTTTCAGGATGAACCAACTCAAACTTTGGTAGGGTAATCACTATACTCATGCAAGCCTTAACCCTAGGCTCATTCTATGAATTGTTCATGTGGTGTGCTAAACATGACATCATGACATCATTTGTACTGCATATCATTTCTAACTATTTCAAGGACCTAGGGATTTATCTTGCTCGCTTTGTGTATTATATTTCTAGAAAGTATTGATCTCAATCAACTCTTGGGCAAGTACCAGCTCAAAGAACTGGTTTCAGAAATTCCACCATGCTCACCATCAAAAGACATGGTTATCTACTTGATTTGCTATCTCCGCTTTGAAGATATGATGCATGTCCTATTCCAGCTTCTGATCCAAACACAATATTGCTTCACTCGCGATTATCAATTGGTTCCTACCTGAAGAATTTCTAAGTTACTTAGAAACCCGTTTCGACCAAATGCCATTCCACCTATTGAAAGGTTCCTAAG
>CM038794.1:98994360-99139590 GCA_021764765.1 Vicia sativa | reverse complement strand
GATTATGCGAGGAAACTTGACTTGTGTGAGGCTTGAAACTTGACATGGAGAATCTTTGAGAAGCATATGAGGAGGCATGAAGACCATTGGAGATGTTGGAAGCTCATCTTTATCTGAGAATTGTCAAACCCTAGTTTGGGTTGATTGTCTAGGAGAGTTTGTCGTCGACTCTTGAGGAATCCTTGAGTATGGATGTATGAAATATCTTGAGAAGATGGAGGCAAATTTTGGGGTATGACAATTATGTAATTGCCTATGGGATGTAATAGTTTAATGGGACTTTTATTTCCGCATTTTCAATTATGTATTAAAGCCATGTAATAGCGTAGGATTTATCTTTCACTTTATATTTACGCAATTTACTTTCGCATCTTATAAACTGTAGTAATTAGGCGTGTATGGCAAGATAAAATTGAACATATCTCACTCTAATTTTCAAGATAACATGTATCTGAATCAACACACTCTCTTTTCACACATACCTGATGGTCTCAAACGTAGATACCGTTGCCTTCAAAACAAATCATCATAGTCCTTGATACAAAGATCATAAGACCCACAATGTCGCCTCCGAATCCATGATCTTGACCCTCGATTGTCGCCTACGAAAAATGATGATAGTCCTTGAATGTTAGGATACTTCCTCTGAGTTGCCTTCATGACCATACGATGTCCTTGAGTGTCCCTCATACATCCAACAAATAGGGTTACCTACCAACTAATGGTATGGATAACGCTATTCTAAAGGAACGTAAAATAACACGAAAACGACCATTCTAAGTGGGTAATAAGACTTTTAGTTGCTTGCTCTATCAAATACTTTTCACACCTTACACTTTTGTCAAAGTTCAAACTCTTTTCAAAACAAAACATTTCCGAACACTTTGTATACATTCCTACATGAATCATTACAAAGTCAAAGCGAAATGCCTTTTCAAAACATTTTTGTCAAACACACAGAAAGCACAATTTTAAAGTGATCTAAGAGCAACTAAGAGCCCGTAGATAACTACGGATGAAAAGGGGTGCTAATACCTTCCCTTTTCATAACCTTCTCCCTTACTCAGAATCTAACGAAGGTCTTTTCCTGTTCTTTTCACCTTCCCTTAATTGGATAAAAGAAAAGTCGGTGGCGACTCTTGCTATCCGCACATTTGCGATACAAAAATTTCAAAGTCAGTTCACCGTATTACACAACCCCGCTGAGCGCGACCTGTAGCATGCTTCTTCTTCCAAAAATTTCTTCAAAAAGTCCCAAGAGCTCTTCAAGTTTCCTTGAATCCAAGCGAGGAATCAATATCAAAACCTACAATTTAAATACAAACTAAGTTAAATAATATATTATAAACAAAAACTAAATAAAAACATAATTAGACCAAAATACTATACTAAATACTACTAATTAATCAAAAGACATTGTAAAGGACCACAAAATGATCTACAAAATATCCACAATTTGGTCCTTAACAACTCTCCCCAACTTACTTCTTTATTTGTCCTCAAACAAAAGTCAAAAACTCAAAAAAGCAAACAAAATAACAAAATTTAAGCATGTAAATCAACACAAGAAGGATGTTTCAAACTCAACATACCCGGCATAGATACAAATTAATTGCTTCTTCGAAACACAACATGGATATGAATTAAGTTCTAAACACAATATATCGACACATGTAGACAAAACAAAAGACATGTTCACACTTGAATCACCTAAAGATTTCTTCAATATACCTTGAAGAACAAAATGCAATATTTACAAAGGACTAAACACTCTCACTAATAATCATGCACATCCAGAATAATTCATGCATTCATCAAAACAAGTTAAATGAGCAAAATGGAAACAAAGATCACAAAGGACTTTCAAGGGTTGTAACTTGGCTTGGGTTAAAAACAAGGGATATTTAAGTACAAAGCCATTGAAACAAATTTGGGCAAAGATGGTGAAGAGCATTTCACAAAATCATTCCCACTTCCTCTTATTAATCACAACCACTTTTTTTTTTCTATTTCTCCCACAATGATCCTCCTTTTCTTTTTCTTTTCATATACTTATTTTTTTTCTTTTCTATTCAATCACTTTTCTCTTTTTTTTTTCTTTAGGATCATTGTGTCATCAATTCAAGGTTCTTTTTTATCAACCTCCCCAACTTCAATTCATCGATCCTTTTTATTTAAGAACATGCTCTTCAAAGGGTTAATCAACAATAGGATTGGTGTTTACAAACAAGAAAAATTTATAGAATGAATCATCATTGAATTTTCATAGATTATCAATAACTATTAAGTGGCCTACTTAACAATTAGTTAAGCTCAAAAGGGTTCACAAAGATTCACTCACTCACGGTTAATTGAAGCCCTTTGGAATTGATGGTTTTTCTCATAGTGCACAAAAAATTGCCTTGATCCTCTCTAAGTTTCCAAAATGTCAAAAACAAATTAAGATTAAACATGAATCACACGAGTTAACATAACTACTAGACACTCAATTTTTGGTATAAGGTGGAAAGTTTCTCACCTTTGTGGTTTAAGTCCTAATGATTCGAATGTGAACACAAATTCTTTATGTACATGCCAAGATATTTTGCATAAAGCACAAATTTCATAGACATGTTAATATTCTACAAAACGATTAAAAATGTACCTTAATTGTGGATCGAGTTGAGAATTATATCATCACCATCACTTTTTGGTGAAACACACTTACTTGCTTTCGAGAACCATTGAAAAATCAGGACAACCAAAAGAAGTACAATTTAAAATAAACAAGGTATAACTTAAAATAAAATAAGGCAAAATAAATAAAAAGGACACCCCAAAATGGTGTTTCAAAAATAAAAATTGTAGTTAGGCACCTTGCCTTCAAAATGTAAAATTTGGAATTACAAACACATCCTAAAAAGGATGGAAACCAACAAAATTCAACTAAGTCTTAAGGAATAAAAACAATAACATAAACTAAAAACCAAAAAGTACTAAAATAAAAGCAAAGGAAATAAAAGAAATCAGTCTGAAGCCTCTAGAATGGAATCTCCCAGAGTATCCGAACCAGAACCAGAATCACCATCATCATCATCCTCATCCTCATCACCATCTGCATCTCCTACCTCCTCCTCTGCATTTGGCCCAACCCCGGGCCAACTGGCATAGTCTCTCAACTGTTGGCTCGTGCGAGTGAAATGATCCACTCCTGGCTCTCGAATCTGCAATGCCAGCTGCTTCATACTCTCATGCATAAACATAAATGCTCGCTGATGAGCAAAATGCATCTACCGGTTCCACTCTTCTACTGGACCGGCTTGAGGAAGGGAAGCAGCAACAGGGACAACCCGGGCTGCAGGGTTAGCATCAGAAGCCCTACAATAGCGGTCACAATAACTGTCATCAATTACACCGTCTATTGTGAGGTGCCCAACAGCTGGGAAAACAACCCTAGCCCGCTTCAAAAGTCCCATAATCAAACCAGGATAAGTAAGGGCACATTTGATACGCTCTCCCTGGAGGTATAGCTCAATGCGACCCTTTTCAACTCATTTGCAATCAACCGGCCAAAGTCTATTTGAGCTTCATCAAGCATGTAGGCAATAAGGCCAACGGTTTCCATGGGTATCGAGGAGGTGTGGCTTCTTGGTCGCAAGTTGTACAAGGCCACACACATAAGCATCCGGGCTCTTGTTTTAAGGCTTGACCTATTAAACTTCAGTGGTTGGCCAACTCGATTCAGTTCATAAGAATGCCCGGTCAGACAGATTTTGTTCCTCAACATCTCATAATCCCAATTACCACGAGCCAGGTGCTCATGGTAGATATCCAATTCTTCCTCGGGGGCTGTCCAGTTGATGCCCAAAAAACTATTAATGGAGGAGCGAGAGAAAGACACCGCTTTTCCCCGAACTAGAGTGTTGAACTGAAAAGGACTCCCATCCGTGGGGATAGCATTCGCATAAAACTCTCGAACCATCTCTACATTAACCTTAGATTGGGGCTCACAAAGAACGCCCAATCCGTAATTGTCCAAAATAGCATCACAGCCCGAGTAATGTCCACGCTCATTGAGGCGAATGATTCTTTCAGACCAGATGCTCCGCTCCTCAGCTCCTTGTACGGCCTCTTGGGCGGAGCCTAAAAATCGTGTGCCATCACACATTCCAATCTTCTTGTCTTTGGAAGGGTTAGATTGGCATGCGTGCCTTTAAATGACTGGAGGTAGAAGATGATTGAACACTCGAGGTACACACGAAAATTGCACTCATTGGTGGATGATTTGGGAATGGGCTTACAGATGCCATTTGGAGAAAGTGGAGACTTCGTTGGGGGATGAGTCATACACTAGACTCGAGAATGTTGATAGGAGGAGAATTGTGTCATACCCCAAAATTTGCCCTCCATCTATTCAAGATTTCATACACCCTACTCAAGGATTCCTCAAGAGTTGATTAGACAAACTCTCTCCTGACAATCAACCCAAACTAGGGTTTGGTATCTCTCAAGTCAAGATGGATTTCCAACATCTCCAATGGTCTTCATGCCTCCTCATATGCTTCAAAATTCTCCATGTCAAGTTTCAAGCCTCCAAGTCAAGTTTCCTCGAGACAATTGCTCGGATGATTGAAAATCGGGTTGTATTGGACAAAAGTCAACTGTGGTCAACATACAGTCAAACTTCATAATTTTGGTCAACATCCTCATTTTGAAGTTACATTCATCATTTGATCAAGGGTTGATCATGATTCATCAAGAAAACTCAAGATTTGCTCAAAGTCAAACTTTCTAAATTAGGGTTTCTAGGTGAAAAGTCAATTGAACTTTGGTGATCATAACTTTCTCATACTTTCGAGAAATTTTCCCACCAAAGCTCATTTTGAAGGAAATTCAATTCTCTACAACTTCATGTCTCACAAGAATGTCCAAAAATGCTTCATTTGAGAGGTATAGCTCGAAACATTGGGTCATTTTCAAAGTCAACAAAAGTCAACTTTTGTTTTGAAGATATATTGAGCATGTAACTCAATTGAGATGAAACCAAAGACATTGTTTAGAGGACTCTTAGAGCTTTCCAAAAGTCCAAGAACACTCAAAATGTGGAAAATTGAGCAAGATACACCATTAGGAAGTTGGGAAATTTTGGACAATTGCACAAAGGACATTTTGGTCAAAATGCAAAATTTTCCAAATGGGCCTATAATCTTTTGATCAAACTTATTCATGACATGATTTTTGACCCATAAATGCTTGGCATTGGTGATTTTCTATTTTCATGATTTATATTTGAATTTATAACATTTAATTCAAAATAAATTATGTAAAATATAATTAAGTTATTTCAAATAAGTTGGATTTATATCTTTCTTAATGACCAAGAAAGCCCACCACTCTTGCCAAATCGTGATAGCTTGCATGGAAAGAAAATCAAGTTTTAAAGAAATTTGATTTTATTTATTGGAAAATATTTGCACATTGATGAATGGATCTTTTTGCTTGCTTTTGCCATCCAATTTTCTCCTATAAATATCAAGCATACACCAGCACAAAGGGCCAAACCTAACCTAAAATAACCCTTACTCTTGCAAAATTTTCCAAGAAACTTGAAATTCGAATTTTATTCTCAACCTTTCTCAACCTCTTCGACCATCCAAAGCGTGCTCGGGGTAAGTATGAGTAAGAATACATCATTGGTATTGATTAAAACAAGCCAAATCATTGCTTTGTTCATATATATTTGAATTTTTCTTGAAATTGCATTTATTAATGCACTTGCTTTAATCGTTTCTAATGGTTGAATGTGTTCATGAGTTCTTGACTAATACGGGCCATCGTTTGAGTTGAGCGTGAAAGAATCGCGGTTTGCCATGTTTAGGTTTTTTCGGTAATCTTCGTGAACCGGTTGATACGAATTTCGGGGCAAACTAATGCCACCATGAGATCGCGACCTCGATTTAGGGGTAGGGTCTCCCTTTCGTTTATTTCGCGTATTTTTCGAGGTTCGAGTCACGGTCTTGGGAGGCGGCCGGGAGCCCTAGCTCGGCGACTGGGCGAAGACCGGCGTGGCTTGCGTGGCGCGATGTACGTTCGATTCGCTCTCGGTCAACATGGACCCCGCAGCGTGGTGGCGTACTTCAAACTCACGGCGTCTCATCCTCAAAAGCTTTGGGTTTTGTCTTTTCCAACACGATGTGCAAGCTGGCGTAGTGGTTAAAGCGTTCCCTGTTCCAAGATGCTCTCTCATGACCTGAGTTCGAACCTCACTGGCACCGGTTTTGGTTCTTTTTCTCAAAACTTCATATTTTCCTATTTTCTTTTTATTTTAATATTTTTGCATTATATTTTAATTGTTTTCATAATTTTTGTTTTGCATTAAAAAATTACCAAAAACATTTATTCTTTTTGCATTATTTTCTAAAAATATTTATTTAATTTAATAAATTAAAAAATATCTTTTTGCATGCATATTTATTTTTATTTATAATTTAGCATTTAAATCATTGTAAATTAGTTTTAAATTACTAAAATGCATTTAAAAAATCCCAAAAATTATTTTAGTTATTTATCTTATTTCCACATATAATAATTTTCTCATATTAAAAATTGCATTTTTCTAACATTTTCTCTTATTTCATTTCATCATATTTTCCGATTTTCTTATCCTTTCACAGGTTGCTCCGATTCGGACATTTTCTTTTATCGTTTTATTTTTCAATAATGTAATTGCATATGGGTTGTAATAGTTTAATTTAGGATTTTATTTTCCACATTTTTAATTATGTATCTTTAAAAGCATGTAATAGCGTAGGTTTATCTTTCCGCTTTTACATTTCGCTTTTACATTCGCATTTACTTTACCTTATCAATTGCTAGTAATTAGGCGTGTATGGCAAGACTAAAATCAACATAGCCACTAATCTTCAAGATAACATATTCTGAAATCAACACACTTCTTTCACACACGCACCCCTTAGGGTAATTCTCTCTCGATGCCTTTCGATTCAAATGGTCATGTCCCTCGAACGTAGAGGTATTCTAGCACCGTTGCCTTCCAAACAAATCATCATAGTCCCTTTGATACAAAGATCATAAGACCCGATGTCGCCTCCGAATACATGATCTTGACCCTCGATTGGCCTACTCGAAATGATGATAGTCCTTGAGATGTGCTAGAATACTTCCTAGTTGCTGATGACCATCCGATGTCCCTCCAGATGTCGCTTACATCCACGAATGGAGCTACCTACTAACTAATGGTAAGGCTAGCTATTCTAAAGGAGCGTAGAGGTACAACAAAGCGACCAATTCTAAGTGGGTAAATAAGTCTTTTAGTTGCTTGCTCTATCAAATGCTTTTCACACCACACACTCTTTTTCAAAGTTCAAACTCTTTTCAAAACAAAACATTTCCGAACACTTTGTATACACTCCTACATGAGTCATTACAAAGTCAAAGTGAAATCTTTTCAAAACATCTTTGTCAAACACACGAGAAAGCAATTTTAAAAAGTGATCTAGAGCAACTAAGGCCGTAGATAACTACGGATGGAAAGGGTGCTAATACCTTCCCTTTTCATAACATTCTCACGTACTCGAGATCTAGCGAAGGTCTTTTTACCTTTTACCTTCCCTTAATTGGATAAAAATAAAAGTCGGTGGCGACTCTTGCTATCCGCACATTTGGATACAAAATCCTACAAAGTCGAGTTCACGTATCAAGGCTGGCGACTCTGCTGAGAGTGAACCTAAAGAGAATTGCCTTAGGTTTCTAGATCATATTTCTTGCTTTTTGTTTGACTTGTATGCTTTATCTTTAAGGGTTGCTTGGGTATTATATTGTTGGGGATCCTACACGGATCCGGGTTTCCTTTAGGTAAGTGGCATTAGATCATGCGACCGCTAGGCGTATAACTAAACGGTCAACATGATGGCTACATTAGCGTGACACTTTGGTTGTCCATACTCTTCATTCCCAAGTTGAAGATAGTATTTGGCTTGCGTGGTGTCATCGCTAACTAAACTTCTAGAACCTTAATTGACCCATCTTGGCCATTAGAAGGTAGTGAGATGGCGGCTTTGGTGTGACCGAGGTTGGTTGATACCGATGCTACGCTCATTGAGATCGGACTTTTGGGACATTTCGATCGACCAGGCGTCGTGTTGAAATAAGCGCCTCGAGAAGACTATGATGTGAGATTCCTAGAACCCGGTTACTATTATAGGGCCAGGATGAACCAATTCAAACTTTGGTGGGGTAATCACCTATACCTCATACAAGCCTTAACCCTAGGCTCATTGTGTGAATTGTTTGTGTGTGCTAAACATGACATCATGACATCATCCATTGCATATCATTTCTAACTATTTCAAGGACCTGAGTTTATCTTTGCTCTTTTTGTAGGGTATTATGGCTTCTAGAAAGACTATCGGAATCAACTTCATGGGTATCCCTTCTCAACTCAAAATTGGTTTGAAATTCCGACCATGCTCAGTTCATCAAAAGACATGGTTATCTACTTGATTTGATTATCTCGGTTTTGAAGAAGATATGATGCATGTCCTATTCCGGTTCTTTGATCGAAACACCATTGCTTTACATTTCCAGTTATCGGTTGGTTCCTACCTTGGAAGAGTTCTCTAAGCTACTTGGGATACCTATTCTCGACCAAATGCCATTCACGGTTTGGAAAAGGTTCCTAAGTTCGAAGACATGCATCATTTTACATCTTAAGCGCTCGAGATATTGAAGCCAATTGGGAAACTAGAAGTGGAGTTAAGGGTTTACTTTCCAAGTTCCTAATTAGGAGCAGGAATTCCTCAAAGTTATGAGTTTCCATGCATTTGAAAATATCATGGCCTTGCTAATTTATGGTTTGGTTCTATTTCCTAATCGGATCGGTTCATGAATATCAATGCCATCAAGTTGTTCCTTACCGTAATCGATTGCCTACTTTGCTTGGAGATATTCTACATTCTCTCCACTTTCGTACTACTAAGGACAAGGAACTCTCATGTGTTGTATACGTTACTTTCAGGTGGTTTATTTCGCACCTTCCTCCATCGAGTTTGAAGAATGAACAAAGGTTGAGATGGTCTCAAGATTAATGTCACTCTCGTTCGGATATCCAGGTTGGTCTTTTCTCTCAAAAGGACTTCACCTTCATGGCGTTGTGGAGAATTCCTAATGTACATTTACTTGTATAAGGGAGGTATTACCCACAACCACTTCTCTTCTCGTCGGTTGGTTTTGCTCGAAGATGGTCCACATGATATGCTTCTCCAAGATATTGTGTTCGACTACAATCACGATCTCGAATTCTGATGAAGGTTTATACGCTTGGGGCATGGTAAAGGCCGATACCAAGACTTTGGGGCACGAACTCCATTCCTTGGGAACCTTACCTCGAATGGGTGCGAGCTCGGGCTCGAAACCTCTGATGCCATTCACTTTGTTTTACGGTAATTATGGAACTGTTGCTATGGGTGGCGTACCCTATCTTATTCTCCATCACGACATGCCCTCTGATTTTGAAGACTTGAAGAGATCACGGATTCAACTTAAGAAGAAAGGATACCTTTGAAGCTCAATGCTATGCAAGTGAGAAGAAAGTTCTAGAGTTGACCAAGCTACTTCACGAGGCGAAACATCAAGCTTACATCGGCACCAGAGGAGCGCCCGTGGGAGACTTAGAGCTTTAGGATGTTTATGTTTTCTTTTATTGTTTTGAACTATCTCTTGTACTTAAAAGAAAAAGAATAATAAAAGAGTACTAATAAATGTTTGTTCATTGCTTGTTTAACAATTTAAATCTCTTAGGTCCTTGAAAACATTGCATTGCATTCGCATAAACATTGCATATCATAGCATAACATTGCATCACAATTGGAGTTGGTTTTCTCATTTGCTCGCTATTTATTTTAGCGAAATGGCTCTTGAGCAGACGGTCAAAGATCTCAAGCTCGAGAATGCTCGGTTTCGTGATGTTCCTGACTTGGTCCAAGGCCAAGAAGATCGAAGAAGCTCATCACAAGAAGAAGAAGGTTGTTGGTCTCTCGCATGGGTAGGCCTACAAAGGTGGTCTAAGGTGGTCGGCCATTGAACTCTCTGAGGGTGTCCATGCGGGAAAGTAACAAGGGTGATGAAGGCGGTCGACGAGCTTGAGAAGAACTATGATGATGGCCACTCTCATGAAGATGACAAATACAAACAACTTGAAGATCGTCTGAATCTTGTGGAAAACACGAAGATGTCAGGGCTGAATTTTGATGATCGAGTCTAGTCACAGTGTTGATTCCTCCAGTTCAAAGTTCCAACTTTTGCCAAGTATGATGGCATGTCTTGCCCTAAGCTGCATTTGAAGTCTATGTCCGATCAATCCCGCGATGACGAAAGTTGTGGATGCACTATTTTCAAAGAGTTTGTCAGGAACCCGTTGGAATGGTACTGCTCGGCTAGAGAATGGTATCCGTGCTTGGGTGATTTGGTGATGCTTTCTGAACGATATAAGTACAATCTTGAATTGACACCACTCGCATGCAACTACAAAGCATGTCTATGGGTCGTGACGAAGTTCAAGGGTATGCTCGAGTGGAGAGATCTAGCGGTGATTCAACCACCCTTGTCGATAGGGAGTTGGTTGATATGTTCATGGGGACAGCAGAGGCCCGTTCTTGATCATCGATTGGAAATTCTTCATCCGGATTCAGAGTTGATATTGACAGGCGCATTGATGGTATCAAGTGGGAAGATTCATGTAGAGACATCTTGAATCTTTGCGAAGAATCTTTTGGTGCTAAGAAAGAAGCTAATGTTGTGTATGGTCGGAAAAGCGAGAGCCAAGACCGACCATGCTCGATACTGTGGAGGCGGTTGTGATCTCGATCCTACATCGGCACAACCTCGGTGAGACAGCGTAGCCGGAGCGCCGGGAAGGCAGTTCAGAGATCAACATGCCTTTGTCGCAAGCCTTGCAACACATGTTGAGCAGGAGATGATTACCACAGGGATCCTCCTCGAATGTCGACACTTCCTCTCAGTACAATCCTAATGCAAGTGTGCTTACCATTCCAACAGCCCGGCACGACAACGACAATTGTTGGGCTCGAAGAACAAGATTCAAGATATGATTGAAGCTAAGCAGTTGAGTTTGATTCTCTGGTTGAGACTCGAATGTGATCAAGCGCCTATGCTAATCATGACAAGAGTTCCAATCTTTGTTGGTGAGCGATACTTATGTTTTCAACATAGATGACTTGACCATTCCTCATGATTGTTAAGAAGAATTTGTTGCAAGCGGTGTCGATCCGAGGATGTCGGAGAAGTCGTTGGTGCCCATCTGCGCTGATGGTTGTGCTTGGTTGAGAGCGTGTTTAGTGTATGATGGACAACCGTGAGATCTTTTGAACCACATGCGTCGGCTGTGTGAAGATATGTCTAAGTTGAAGATCGAAGATGAATGATCGCCCACTGTGTGGGATACCTTGGGGCACCAAGTGGAAAGTATGATTACGTGGTGAAGTACTTGTCACGATAGCTACAAAATTCCTATTGAAGATGTTAAGGCGACCGGATGGGGTGTGATTTCCAAGAAGACTATCTTGATGTTAACCTGATAAGTTTCCTCTGCGATCTGTGCCTAGAGTGGCACCTCTCATTATCACTTCTCAAGACCAGTTCCATATTCCTCGACAAGGCTATCCCTTGGAACTATGGGTGATGTTTACTATCTTGGCGTCAAGCAAGACCCTCGACCATGAAGATCTTACAATTGACCCATTCAATATCGACAACATCACGGATCGATGGGTGACGAACAGGAAGGTATTCTCTCAGTCTCTCCTCCAAAGACAACTGCGACTCCGAGCTCGTGTTCCGTCTACTCACCCAATATCCCACTAGAGGAAAGAACACATGACTCGTCACCTTTCGACGGAAGTACGAAGGAATTCACGAAGACACCTCAAACAAGAAATGGAGGTTACGAAGATTATCAAGAAGAGTGACTACAATGTTGTGGAACAATTGGGACAGACTCAGTCAAGATATCCATGCTCGCTTTGCTCTTGTGCTCAGGGGCTCGTGCTAATGCCTTGGTGAAGTTTTTGAAGAATGCTCGTGTACCGCAAGACACTACCACCGACCAGTTCGAAGTTTGTATTGCTAGCACGGCTGCCAACAACGGCCTAGGCTTCTCGATCTTGATTTGACTCCTTAGGAAAGAAACACAACAAAGCCTTGCATCTACTGTGATGCAAGGCGTTACATATCTCATGTTTTGGTGGATACGGTTCGCTGCAGATATCCTACCGGCGCTTTTGATCGACTTGATGTCGAAGGGTTGGTTACGAGACCGGTGACATTATCGTGAGAGCTTTTGATGGTTCTAAGCGAGTGCTTGGAGAGCTCACTCTGCTGTTAAAGTCGGTTCCCGGACTTTTGACTCTACTTTCTTTGTCATGGACATTCATCCACCCTTACTCTTGCCTACTTGGGCCCTTGGATACATGGGGCGGCGTATTACCTCTGCCGACATCGAAGTTGAAGTACCGGTGAAAGGGAAGGTTGTTACGGTATGTGGTGAAGAAGAGTATATGGTCGGTCATCTGATCATTCCGATACCTCGAGATGGAGGGTGAATTCTTGAAGCTCCTGTCAAGCTTTTGAAACAACACCCAGTCATGCTGTTGACTCTCCCGTCACTCAATTACTGAGTTCCGCCTAGGATGGCCTCATTGAAAGATGCTCAAGCTACGGTTGAACAAGGAGGTAGTGCTATTTGGGGACGCTCCACGATCTTCCTTTCAAATTTGACAATGGTTTAGGCTTCACTATCAAAGGTCGGAAGATGATCGCCGAGCGAGCGTGGCCAACTTCCCTTCCGCATCGGCAGTGGAATCCATGCTATGAAGGCGGCGACAGCGACTTGACATCGGCAAGTGGATCTTAACTCCGGATCATGGGCTCGACAATTGGAAGACCGAAGGCGTCATACCAATCTCCTTTAGTCGGGGTAATTGCTCTTGTTTTGTTTTGCTTTTAGTATTTCTTTATGTTTTGAACAATAAACTTTGAAAGCCTAGTGCCTTGCAGGGGCATCATGGCTCGTTGCGAGGGTTATTATCTGTCGTTTGCGTATTTTCATTCAATAAATTCGTTGGACTTTTGCATTCAATTATTTGTTTTCTTTCTTTTACTTTATCACCTTCAAAAGCTATGTGTTTCTTACACACCCACGTGATACAACTGCGAATCACTCGAATCTCGTTAATAACAGCTATGCTGGTGCTAAATATGATTTGATAATCCGATCTACCAAGCCGAAGATGAAAGTGAGGAAGATTGTGAAGTGCGGAGAAGAACTTGCCGACGCTACTGACAAGAAGGCGAGTTATCTGACCACGCGAAACAAGTTGAGGTTGTGAATTTGGAGTGCTTGCGAGGCGAAAAGAGATCAAGATAGGACGGGTCTTGAGAGCAGTGTTAAGGAAAGGTTGGTTGGATGCTACGAGACTATATTGAGGTTTTGCTTGGTCATACGAAGACATGCAGTTTTAGACATTGATATTGTGGTACAAATTGCCAACAAAGAGGGTTTTCTCGATGAAAGCAGAAGGTTCGTCGCATCGTCTGAGATGCGAGAGAAATCAAAGCCGAAATTATGAAGCGAGTTCAACGTGGTTTCTTAGCTATCACCTCTTATCCACGGTGGGTTGCAAATGGTACCCGTACCTAAGAAGGATGGTAAAGAAATGCGAATGTGTGTGGATTACGGAGATGCTGAACAAAGCAAGTCCGAAAGATGATTTCCACTTCCTCATATTGATGTTACGTTGACAACCGCTCGACATAAGTTTTCTCCTTCATGGATGGTTTCTCGGTTACAATCGGATCAAAATGGCTCACGAAGACATGGAAGACTACTTTTGTTACGGTGGGGCACTTTACGCTACAAGGTTATGCCGTTCGGATTTGAAGAGCAGGCGCCACTATCAGCGTGCTATGGTGACATTATTCCATGACATGATTCATCACGAGATAGAGGTCTCGTCGGCGACATGATAGCTAGATCCGCAGACGGAAGAAGAACATCTTGATCATTTAGAAGCATTACGACAGTTAAAGAAGTGAAGTTGAGACTTAATCTAACAAGTGCACCTTTGAGTCGGATCAGGAAAACTCAGGGATTGTTGTCGATGGTAAAGGTATTGAAGTTGATCCGCCAAGGTTAGAAGCCATTCAAGAGATGCGGCGCCACTTGAGAAGGAAGTCGAGGAGGTTTCTTGGGCGATTGAACTACATTGCAGTTCATTGCACATAACTGCTGCTTGTGAGCCAATCTTCAAGTTACTTAAGAAAGATCAAGTAGTAGAATGGAGCAGCGATTTCGGATCGCTTTTGACAAAATCAAGGAGTACCTACGAAATCCTCCTATCACGATGCCGCCGCGAAGGAATACCTCTTATCATGTACTTGCGGTGTTAGAAAATTCGATGGGGTGTGTTGGGGCAACATGGCGAGTGCAGTCGAAAAGAGCATGCAATATACTACCTTAGCAAAGTTTACCGTTGTGAAACAAGATACTCACGACTTGAGAAAACTTACAGCTTTGGCTTGGGCTGCTCGCCGACTAAGGCGTATATGTTGACTCACACTACCTTGTTGATTTCAAGATGGATCCGATAAAATACATCTTTGAGAAACCAGCTCTCTCAGGAAGAATAGCAAGATGGCAAATGATCTTGACCGAATATGACATCGGTTACACTTCTCAGCGATCAAAGGAAGTGTGTAGCCGATCATTTGGCTCGTCAAGCCGTAGATGACTATCGATCTATCGATTCAATTTCGAGCGAAGATGTTTTACTAGTTCTGATTAGAAGAACCGGGCCCAGACGAAGGACTGAACAAGGATCCGATGGACTATGGTCTTTGATGGAGCCTCAAACTCACTTGCAGTGGCATTGGCGCCATCATTACATCCTATGAGGCGGACACCGCCTTTCACCATGATTATGTTTGATTGCAGACAACATGGCGAAGTCTGACGTGCATCATGGGTATTAAAACTGCTATTGACTTAAGAATCAAATTCTTACAAGTGTATGGAGACTCGACTTTGGTGATCGGTCGGATTAAGGCGAGTGGGATCACAAACATCAAATCTCCCGTATCGAGCATGTTACGAGTTTGATCCCCTACTTGAAGAGATTACACTGATCATATTCCACGAGAGAATCGGTTGGCGGGCGCATTGGCTACTATATCGTCTATGTTCAAGGTTAGATGGGACAACGAGGCTCCCAAGATCATCATTGAGAAGTTCGACGAACAGTATGTTGTGAGCTTGTGTGAGAGAAACCTTGGTACTATGGCGTGAAGAGGTATCTTGAGACTCGGGAATATCCAGCGAGGCATACATTAATGATAAAGTTCATGAGAAGATTTGCATCTAAATTCTTTCTCGTGCGACATCTTATACAAGTGCAACCGACTTGTGCTTACTCACTGTGTAGACGACGACAATGCGTATCATGGAAGAGAGTTACGGGAATTTGGTACCCTCCGATTGGACACACCATGGCTAAGAAGATTTTGAGCAGGTTACTATTGGTCCACTATGGGCGGATTGTCACGCTACGCTCGATCTTGTCACAAATGCGGTTATACCGACAAGTGCACGTACCTCCGGTACCTCAGATATTCTACGCTCCTTGGCCTTTTGCAATGTGGGGCATTGACATGATTGGGAATCAAGCCCTGACTTCCGGTGGACATCGTTTCATCCTTGTGGCAATAGATTATTTCACCAAGTGGGTAGAAGCGACCTCGTATGCATACATTACCAAGAGTGTTGTGGCTCGATTCATCAAGCATAATCTTATCTGTCGGTATGGCACTCCAGAAAGGATTATCACGGATAACGGTTCCAATCTCAATAACAAGATGATCCCGAACTCTGCCGCGATTCAAGATCAAGCATCACAATTCCTCTCCATATCGGCCTAAGATGAGCAGCGCGATGGGCGCCAATAAGAACATTAAGAAGATTATCTGAGAAGATAGCGGTGACTTACAAAGATTGGCATGAGAGGTTACCATTTGCTCTTCATGGTTATCGCTTTTCTGTACGAACATCAACGAGAATTCTCTCTGTATCAGTTATGGAAGCCGTCTTACCCATCGAGGTTCGGATACCCTCGACGAGTCCTCCGGGAGGCGGGTTAGGTGAAGATGATTGGGTTCGAGACACGGCTTGACCAGATCAACTTGATTGATGAAAGCGACTCGCGTCCATCGCCAGACAGATTATCAAAAGCGAATGATCGAGCATTTAACAAGAAGGTCGAGCACCGAGTCTACCAAGTCGGTGATCTGGTAGTCAGCGCATCATTCTCCTGGGTGATCTCGGGGGCAAATGGACTCCCACTATGAGGGACCATTTGTAGTCAAGCGGTATTTTTCGGTGAGCTATGATACTTAGCACCATGGATGGTGAAGACTTCCGCACCACATGAGCGAGACATAGTCAAAAATACTACATAAAAGACCCGCTAGGTCGGTGGCCTAGGCAAAAATAAGGGCATCTGGCGAACCAAAGGTTCGGGCAAAAGTTAAGGATATATACAAAACATGTACACGGTCGAAAACACGAAAAGGCGGCTTGGGCAAAAAGGTATCGGTGGTAAAAGAAAGGAGGTCTAGGCAAAGTTAGGGATTAGCGTACGATTATGTCTCTTCGGATCACATTCCGGACTACTATCGGCATTCAAGGTTCAAATGGCGAAGATCAGTCTACTCACTTTCTCTTGGCAATGAGGAGATGAGATAGTTGAAATATATAGTACTAGCATAGTTGGAACTTGCGAGATTGTTTCATAGCTTTTACTTTTCTTGTGTACAAACTACTTGGCCATACATACATTTCAAATGAATCTGACTTCTTTCTCTTTACAATCTACATTGTTATTTGCAATAAGTCCAACGTTTGCTTTGAATGACTATATTTGACAATAAGAATCTAATCACAAACATATGAAAAGTGAACATACAAAAGTACTTACTGAGGTTCGAGGAATTGAGATGACGCGAAAGTCACCAAATAGTCCCCACAGCATGATCCCCAAAGGTGTCCTCCAACACACCTTCCCAGTGGAATATCGTTAGTTCCGGCGGTGATTCCACTCAACCAAGCGATATTACATCGGTCTCAAGCGGTAACACTTCACCCCGGTCAAGGTGTTTATCCGTGAGACACTTCTCGATCCTTTCCCTTTCCCGGCGGTATCGGACCCAAGACTTGGTCGATAGTGCATCGGAGAACCACATCTTCATTCCCCGGCGGAGATTACAACGAGTTCCCGACTCTTGGCCGGTCTCCGGCAACCATCATATTCTCCAGCGAGATCTACACTCGGAATCCCATTAAAGTGCCTCCTAAATTTCCTCGTGGGATCTACATACAAGGTCCCCAGCGGATCGCCTCCAGATTCTCCTCGGCGGGGTCTATATGTGAGATCTCCATAGCGAGGCTTCTCGAATCTCTACCTTCCTCAGCAATATCTAGGCCCAAGACTTGGTGGATAGTGCATCCGGAGGAATCCGGATATCTTTCTTGGCGAGGTTCTCACGTACTCAATCCCCAGCGGAGTCAAATCCTCAAGCAGAACATCCATCTTCTTCAAGATGGATATGTTTTGAAATACCATGACATCTATCATTCATACATTACTCATAAAGTCATAATTATGCATAAATCATTCATATACACTATCATGCATCATACTTTGCATAAAACTAACAATATTATCAAAGTTCCTCTTGTTTTCTCCAAAGCAGTCACGATCCTAAAGCAAGCGAGGTCGAGTTAAGCCCAGAATCGACGGGAAAACTATCAGAAAGACCGCCTCTGGTTGTCCTCCGACGGTGGTCGAGTTAAGCCCGAATCGGCGGAAAACTATCGAAAGCCGCCTGGTTATCCTCCGATGGCAGGCAATGGATCGACACCGGATGCTGCAGGGAAGCTATCCACATTCTTGCCAACTGATCTCCTCGGTAATCGGCCACGAAGATTTATTACGATCCCTTATTATCAACGGCGACTACAGTCGCGTGCGACTCGGTTGCCTTGGATGGCATCTTAAGCCCATCTCACTACTTGTCAACATTTCTTCACTTCGAATCTTGCATATGGTTAAAAATCAATACGGACCAATAACTTTATTCAAAGTGAACACGAAGTCTAACGTCGACTCCTCGGATGGCATCTTAAGCCGTCTCCATACTCTTTCGAAACATCTCGAGCCTAGCGTGCGGCTCACTTTCCTCCTCCTATCAATAATCCCGAGCTGGCGTGCGGCTCACTCCCAGCGTTGACCTTTCCGGATGGCATCTTAAGCCCATCCCGTCGGTTCTCCTATCAATAATCTCGAGTCTAGCGTGCGACTCATTCACTAGCTTCTCCAAAGGCATCGTAAGCCGTTCCCGCATCATGACCAACCGCGAGTGCAAATTTTGGTGTACTCGGTGTTCAATCATCTTACACCGGTCACGAAAGACAAGCATGTCAATCTAACCTTCAGTACAAGGCGATTGAGCAGGGCAGGTGTCATACCCAAAATTTTCCCTCCATCTATTCAAGATTTCATACACCCCTACTCGAGGATTCCTCGAGAGTTGATCGGACAAACTCTCTCCTAGACAATCAACCCAAACTAGGGTTTGGTATCTCTCAAGTCAAGATGGTTTCCAACATCTCCAATGGTCTTCATGCCTCCTCATATGCTTCAAAGATTCTCCATGTCAAGTTTCAAGCCTCCTGATCAAGTTTCCTCATACAATTGCTCGGATGGTTGAAAATCGGTTGTATTGGACAAAAGTCAATATGGTCAACATCTGATCAAACTTCATAATTTTGGTCAACATCCTCATTTTGAAGTTACATTCATCATTTGATCAAGGGTTGATCATGATTCATCAAGAAAACTCAAGATTTGCTCGAAAGTCAAACTTTCTAAATTAGGGTTTCTAGGTGAAAAGTCAAGCTGAACTTTGGTGATCATAACTTTCTCATACTTTCTCGAGAATTTTCCCACAAAGCTCATTTTGAAGGAAATTCAATTCTCTACAACTTCATGTCTCACAAGAATGTCCAAAAATGCTTCATTTGAGAGGTATAGCTCAAAACATTCTGGTCATTTTCAAAGTCAACAAAAGTCAACTTTTGTTTTGAGGATATATTGAGCATGGTAACTCAATTGAGATGAAACCAAAGACATTGTTTAGAGGACTCTTAAAGCTTTCCAAAAGTCCAAGAACACTCAAAAATGGAAAATTGAGCAAGATACACCATTAGGAAGTTGGGCGATTTTGAGACGATTGCACAAGGACATTTTGGTCAAATGCAAAATTTTCAAATGGGCCTATAATCTTTTGATCCAAACTTATTCATGACATGATTTTTGACCCATAAGTGCTTGGCATTGGTGATTTTCTATTTTCATGATTTATATTTGAATTTTATAACATTTAATTCAAAAATAAATTATGTAAAATATAAATTAAGTTTCTTTCAAATAAGTTGGATTTATATCTTTCTTAATGACCAGAAAGCCCACCACTCTTGCCAAATCGTGATAGCTTGCATATGGAAAGAAAAATCAAGTTTTAAAGAAATTTGATTTGATTTATTGGAAAATATTTGCACATTGATGAATGGATCTTTTTTGCTTGCTTTTGCCATCCAATTTTCTCCTATAAATATCAAGCATTGCAGCCAGCACAAAGGACGAAACCCTAACCCTAAAAATAACCCTTACTCTTGCAAAATTTTCCAAGAAACTTGAAAATTAATTTTATTCTCGGCCTTTCTCAACCTCTTCGACCATCAAAGCGTGCTCGGGGTAAGTATGAGTAAGAATACATCATTGGTATTGATTAACACAAGCCAAATCGTGCCATACACATTCATATATATATTTGAATTTTTCTTGAAATTGCATTTTATTATTCTGCGTGCTTTAATCGTTTCTAATGGTTTGAATGTGTTCATGAGGTTATACTTGACTAATCGGGCCATCGTTTGAGAGGTTGAGCAGTAATCAGCGGTTTGCCATGTTTAGGTTTTCGGTGTCTTCATCGAGCCGGGTTGATCTGAGGCATTTTGGGGCAAACTAATGCCACCATTGAGATCATGACCCTCGATTTAGGGGTAGGTCTCCCTTTCTCGTTATTTCGTATTTTTCGGGTTCAAGAGTCACGGTGTCGGAGAAGGCGGCCGAGCCCTAGCTCGGCGTGGACTCGAGGCAGACCCGGCGTGGCTTGCGTGGCGCGATGGCGCGTTCGATTCGCTCTCCCAGTCAACATGGACCCCACGCGTAGCTTGTGCTTCAAACTCACCCCTGACGCGTCATCACTCAAAAGCTTTGGGTTTTGTCTTTTCCAACACGATGTGCATGCTGGCGTAGTGGTTAAAGCGTTCCCTGTTCCAAGATGCTTTCTCATGACCTGAGTTCGAACCTCACTGGCACCGGTTTTGGTTCTTTTTCTCAAAACTTCATATTTTCCTATTTTCTTTTTCTTTTAATATTTTTGCATTATATTTTAATTGTTTTCATAATTTTTGTTTTGCATTAAAAAATTACCAAAAACATTTATTCTTTTTGCATTATTTTCTAAAAATATTTATTTAATTTAATAAATTAAAAAATATCTTTTTGCATGCATATTTATTTTTATTTATAATTTAGCATTTAAATCATTGTAAATTAGTTTTAAATTACTAAAATGCATTTAAAAAATCCCAAAAAATTATGTTAGTTTATTTATCTTATTTCCAGCATATAATAATTTTCTCATATTAAAAATTGCATTTATTCTAACATTTTCTCTTATTTCGATTTCATCATATTTTCCGATTTTCTTATCCTTTCACAGGTTGCTCCGATTCGGACATTTTCTTTTATCGTTTTATTTTTCAATAATGTAATTGCATATGGGTTGTAATAGTTTAATTTAGGATTTTATTTTCCGCATTTTTGAATTATGTATCTGCCCCAAAGCCATGTAATAGCGTAGGTCTATCTTTCCGCACCTTTACATTTCCGCTTTTACATTCCGCATTTTACTTTCCGCACCCTTATCAATTGCTAGTAATTAGGCGTGTATGGCAAGACTAAAATCAACATAGCCCACTAATCTTCAAGATAACATATTCTGAAATCAATACACCTCTTTCACACACGCACCCCTTAGGGTAATTCTCTCTCGATGCCTTTCGATTTCAAATGGTCATGTCCCTCGAACGTAGAGGTATTCTAGCACCGTTGCCTTCAAACAAATCATCATAGTCCCTTGATACAAAGATCATAAGACCCACGATGTAAGCCTCCGAATACATGATCTTGACCCTCGATTGTCGCCTACGAAAGTGATGATAGTCCGGAGATGTGCTAGAATACTTCCTACAAGTTGCTTCGATGACCATCAGATGTCCTTGAATGTCCGCTTACATCCAACAGATGGAGCTACCTACTAACTAATGATAAGGCTGGCTATTCTAAAGGAGCGAAGTACAACAAAGCGACCAATTCTAAGTGGGTAAATAAGTCTTTTAGTTGCTTGCTCTATCAAATACTTTTCACCACACACTTTTTCAAAGTTCAAACTCTTTCAAAACAAAAACATTTCGAACACTTTGTATACACTCTACATGAGTCATTACAAAGTCAAAGTGAAATGCCTTTTCAAAACATCTTTGTCAAACACCGCGAAAGCAATTTTAAAAAGTGATCTAGAGCAACTAAGAGCCCGTAGATAACTACGGATGGAAAGGGTGCTAATACCTTCCCTTTTCATAACCATTCTCCCGTACTCGAGAATCTAACGAAGGGTCTTTTTACATTACTTTTACCTTCCCTTAATTGGATAAAAATAAAAGTCGGTGGCGACTCTTGCTATCCGCACATTTGGATACAAAAAATCCTACAAAGTCAGTTCAGCGTATCACAAATTGTCGGAGACGGGCTTGAGATGCCATCTGGAAAGGTCAATGCTGGGGAGTGAGCCGTACGCTAGGCTCTGTAGATGTTCTTGATAGTGGAAGGAGTGCGGAGATGGGCTTAAGATGCCATCCGGAGGGAGTCGTATGTTAGACTTCGTGCTTACCTTTGAATGAAGTTATTGGTTTGTATTGATTTTAACCAAATATAAACATTCAAAGGTGGAGGAACGATAAGTAGTCGGAGATGGGCTTAAGATGCCATCGAGGGCAGGCCGGTGTGCGCTAGACTACGTAGTTGATGTTGATAATAAGAAGGGATCAGAATAAATCTTCGTGCTGATTACTCTGAGGGAGGTAGTAGTTGGAAAAATGTGGATATCTTCCCTATTGTGCATCGGGTGTTAATCCTTTGCATTATCGGAGGATAACTGCGATCGTTCGGATAGGGTTTCCGTCTAGCTTGGTATTAATCACGGATCCGTTGTCGGAGGACAGGGGCGGTCGTTCGATAGTTTCCGTCGAGATTGGGGCTTAATCACGGACCGGTAGGAGGACAACTAGGAGGCCTTTCGAGATAGTTTTCCGTCGAGATTCGGGCTTAATCACGGACCATCGTCGGAGGACAACCGGCGGTCTTTCGAGATAGTTTTCCGTCGATTGGGGCTTAATCTGGACCAATCGTCGGAGAGGACAACCGAGGCGGTCTTTTAGATAGTTTTCCGTCGATTCGGGCTTAATCTGGACTGCTGCGTCGGAAGTGACTTCCTCCTGTTTTGGAAAAAACAAGAGAAACTTTGATAGAATATTTGTTAGTCTTATGCAAAGTATGATGCATGACGATGTGTATGAATGACATATGCAAAAATTATGACTTTATGAGAAATGTATGAATGATAGATGTTGTGGTATTTCAAAACATATCCATCTTGAAGAAGATGCGGAGATTCGACTTACATTGGGGCGGAGCGGATGGAGACCACGAGAAGAAAGAAACTTTGATTCCTCCGATGCACTATCGACCAAGTCTTGGGCCTAGATATTGTTGAGGAAGGTAGAGATGAGAAACTTCGTTGTTGGAGATCCCATACATAGACCTCTTGGGAGAGTGCAGGGAGGCAATTTGTTGGGGATCTTGCATGTAGATCTGTTGGGAAGAATTAGGAGGCTACTGGGGATGATGAGTGCGGATCTCACTGGAGAGCATTTGATGGTTGCTGGGGGACCGGGTTGGGGCCCGTTGGAATCTCGGTGAAGAATAGAAGATGTAGATTTTCTCCGATGCACTATCGACCAAGTCTCAGTCGGATACATTCTTTGGAGAAAAGGAATTGTTGAGAGGTATCCGTTGGGGATAAACATCTTAGTAGGGATGAAGTGTTATTGATGTAACATTGCTCGGTTGAGTGGAATCCTTTCTCGTGGATTAACATATACTCCAGGGGGTTTGTTGTGGCGATCTTGCTATGGGGATCATGCTCGTGAGGAAATGCATTGGTGACCTTCGTCGTCATCTCAATTCCTAGAGCAGTAGTAATTACTCTTGTATGCCCATTTTCGTATGTTTGTGAAAAGATTCTTATTGTCGGATGCATATAATCATTCAAAGCAAGCGTTGGACTTATTGCAAGCGACAATAGTGAAAATGTAAAGAGAAAACTTGTATTCATTTGAAATGTGGCGTATGGCCAAGTAGTTTGTACAAGAAAAGGTAAAAGCTATGCGAAACAATCTCGTTAAGTTCCAACTATGCTAGTACTCATATATTTCACTATCTCATCTCCTTGCTGTCGTTAGAAAGTGAGTGGTGATCTTCGCCATTTGAATCTTGAATGTTGATAGTAGTGCAGGCGGTGATCTAGAAGAGACATAGTAAATGCGCTTAAATCTAACTTTTGCCAAGACCGCCCTTCGGGTTTCGATCTGGGATACCCTTTTTTGCCCAAACCGCCTTTTCGAGGTTTTCGACTTGCGGTGTACATGTTTTGTATATATCCTTAACTTTTGCCCGAACCTTTTGGTTCGCGGGATGCCCTTATTTTTGCCTAGGTCGATCGACCTAGCGGGTCTCTTTATCGTAGTATTTTTGACTATATACGTGTTCACGAGGGTGTGGGAAGTCTTCACCATCCATGGTGCTAAGTATCATAGCTCCAGGAAAACATCTTGACTACAAGCGGTCCCTCATGGGTGGGAGTCCATTTGCCCTGGGATCACCTTGTGGAAGAATGATGCGCTTGACTACTAGATCACCGACTTGGTAGACTCGGTGCTTGACCTTCTTGTTAAATGCTCGATCATTTGTTTACGATAAATCATCCATGGCGGATGGATGCGATCGTTTCTCATCAATCAAGTTAATCGGTCAAGGAGAGTGCGGATCGATCGTCTTCGCTAACTCTGCGTCACGGAGGACTCGGTTGAGGGTATCGAACCTCGATGGGTAGATGGCTTCATACCGTATACAAGAGAGAAGGGGTTGCCCTATTGATGTTCGTCTTTGTAGTGCGATAACCATGAAGAGAAAATGGTAACATCTCATGCCAATCTTTGTAAGTCAACATCATCTTACGTATAATCTTCTTAATGTTCTTGTTGGCGGCTTCCTGCTCCATTCATCTTAGGCCGATATGGAGAGAATTATGATGCTTGATCTTGAGCTGATGCGAGTTCGGTGATCATCTTATTGTTGAGATTAGAGCCGTTATCGTGATAATCCTTTCGGGAATGCCATACAAGCGGATAAGGTTATGCTTGATGAATCGAGCCTGACATTCTTTGTACAGAGATGCAAGCGAGGCGCTTCTACCCACTTGGTGAAATAGTCAATTGCCACAAGGATGAAGCGATGTCCATTGGAAGCGGTGGGCTTGATTTCTCCGATCATGTCAATGCCCACATTGCAAAAGGCCGGGAGGTTAGAACATTGAGAGTCTTGGAGGCGTGTACTTTGTCTGCATCGTCGGCATTTGTGACAAGATCGGCGTAGCGGTGACAATCGACTTCCATGGTGGACCAATAGTAACTTGTTCTCAAAATCTTCTTAGCCATCGTATGTCCTTTGGTGGGTACCAAATGCGCCGTGTAACTCTTCCATGATGCGTATTCTTTGTTTTACGGTCTACGGAGTAAGCACAAGTCGTGGTTGCGCTTGTATAAGATGTCGTTCTTGAGGAAGAATTTGGATGCAAATCTTCTCATGAATTTCTTATCATTGAGATGCCCCTGGGATATTCACGAGTCTCGAGATACCTCTTCACGTCGTAGTACCAAGGTTTCTCTTGTATCAAGCTCATAACAATATGCTTGGTTCGTCAAACTTCTCAATGATGATGCGGGAGCCTCGTTGTCCCATCGACCTTGAACATAGACGACATAGTAGCCAGCGTGTGCCAAGTGATTCTCTTCTCGTGGAATGTGATCAAAGTAATCTCTTGGTAGGGGATCAAACTCGGAACATGCTCTCGATACGGAATGAGGTTGGGATGCTTCGTATCCCACTCGCCCTAATCGGTGATCACAAAGTGAGTCTCCATACACTTGTAAGAACTTGATTCTTAAGTCGATAGCGACTTTGATACCCATGATGCCTTCATATTCGGCCATGTTGTTGGTGCAAGTTGAAACATAATCGGGTGAATGGCGTATGTCGCTGCGGGGGATGTAATGATGGCGCCAATGCCATTGCCAAGTCGTTTGAGGCTCCATCAAAGACCATAGTCCATCGGGATCCTTGTTCGGGTCCTTCGTGCACAGTTCTTCTAATCGTAACTAGTAAAACATCTTCATCGGAAATTGACGCATAGGCGATAGTCATCTGACTTGATGAGCCAAATGATCGGCTACCACACTTCCTTTGATCGCTTTGAGAAGTGTCTTGGATGTCATACTCGGTCGGGATCATTTGCCATCTTGCTATTCTTCAGGAGAGCTGGTTTCTCAAATATGTATTTTATCGGATCCATCTTGGAAATCAACAAAGTAGGGTGAGTCAACATATCTTGTCTTAGTCGGTGAGCAGACCAAAGCGTTGCAAGTTTTCTCATGTGAGTATCTTGTTTCACGATCGGTAAACTTTTGCTAAGGTAGTATATTGCATGCTCTTTTCGGCCAGACTCGTCATGTTGCCCCAACACACACCCCATTGAGTTCTCTAGCACTGTCAGGTACATAATGAGAGGTCTTCCTTCGGCCAGCGGCATCAGGATAGGAGGATTATGAAGGTACTCCTTGATTTTGTCAAAAGCGATCTGGCAATCGTCATTCCATTCCACCACTTGATCTTTCTTAAGTAACTTGAAGATTGGCTTACAAGTAGCACTTAGATGTGCAATGAATCTGGCAATGTAGTTCAATCGGCCCAAGAAACCTCTGACTTCCTTCTCGGTGCGGGGAGCTGGCATTTCTTGAATAGCTTTAACCTTGGCGGGGTCAACCTCAATACCTTTTCCACTAACGACAAACCCTAGGAGTTTACCGGATCTGACTCCAAAAGTGCACTTGTTAGGATTAAGTCTCAGTCTGTACTTCTTCAACCTGTCAAACAGTTTCTGCAAATGATCAAGATGTTCTTCTTCAGTCTGTGATCGAGCTATCATGTCGTCGGCGTAGACCTCTATCTCGTGATGAATCATGTCATGAAATAATGTCACCATAGCGCGATAGGTGGCGCTGCGTTCTTGATCCGAGCGGCATAACCTTGTAGCAAAGTGCCCCGTGTAACAAGTAGTCTTTTCCATGTCTTGAGGAGCCATTTTAATCGATTGTAGGGAGAAACCATCCATGAAAGAAAACCTTATGCGGTGTTGTCTACGAACATCAATATGAGGAAGCGGAAAATCGTCTTTCGGACTCGCTTTGTTCGGATCTCGTAATCCACACACATTCGTACCTTGCCATCCTTCTTAGTACGGGTACCACGTTGCAACCCACTGTGGATAGGAAGTAACACTAAGAAGCGGCATTGAGCTGTTTCATAACTTGGCTTTGATTTTCTCGACATCTCGGGACGCATCGGAATACATTTCCTTTGGGAAAACCCTCTTTTGTCGGCAATCGGTGTACCACAATATCAATGTCTAAACCGGGCATGTCTTCGTATGACCAAGCAAAAATCTCAATATAGTCTCGTAGCATCGAACCAACCTTTCTTTAACACTTTGTTCTCAAGACCCGCTCCTATCTTGATCTCTTTACTGTCTTCGCTAGTACCCAATTCACAACCTCGACTTGCTCTTCATGTGGCTGTATAACTCGATCTTCTTCTTGTGCGATCGACAAGTTCTCACGGCACTTCACAATCTTCCTCACTTTCGTCTTGGCTTGGTAGATCGGATTATCAAAGTCATATTTAGCAATAGCATAGTTGTTATTAACGAGATTCGGAGTGATTCTCGATGTATCACGTGGGTGTGTGTAAGAAACACATAGCTTTTGAAGGGGTGATAAAGTAAAAGAAAACAAACAATTGAATGCAAAAGTCCAACGAATTTATTGAATGAAAGCGCAAACACGAGATAATAACCCTCATAAGCGAGCCATGATGCCGGGAAGGCACTAGGCTTTAGAGTTTATTGTTCGAAACATAAAAATCGAAAATCGAAACAAAACAAGAGCAATTACTCGGCTAAAGGAGATTGGTATAGCGTCTTGATCTTCCAATTCTTGAGCCCATGATGGAGTTGGGAAGATCCACTTGCGATGTCGATCGTTGTCTTCATCTTCTATAGCATGGATTCCACTGGCGATGCGGAAAGGAAGTTGGCGGCGCGTTCGCGGCGTATCATCTTCGACCCTTGATGGTGAAGCCTAAACCGGTCTTGTCGGTTGAAAGGGAGATCGGGGCTGTCCCCAAATAGAACTACCTTCTTCAGCTGCTTGAGCATCTTTCGGTGAGGCCATCCTAGGCGGAGCTTGTGTAACGGGGAGTGAGGAGAGTCGGCATGACTGGGTATTGTTTCAAAAGCTTGACAGGGTCTCGAAGAATTCTCCTTCCATCTCGAGTATCGGAATGGTAGATGGTGACCATATACTCCTCTTCACCACCTTTGTAACAACCTTCCCTTTTACGGGTACTTGAGTTTCGATGCAAGGTAGAGGTAACGGCCTTTGCCCATGTATCAAGGCGTCAAGTAGGCAAGAGTAAGTGGGCGAATATCCATGACAAAGAAAGTGGAGTCAAAAGTGCGGGAACCGACTTTGATAAGGAGTGAGCTCTCCAACTTGTTCGCTTAGAACCATCAAAAGCTCTCACAATAATGTCCTTTGGGTCTCGGAACCAACCCTTGACATCAAGCCGATCAAAAGCGTCTTGGAAGGATATTCGAGCGAGCCGGTATCTACCAAGACATGAGACAATGTAGTGCCCTTGCATTCAGAGAGATGTGCAAGGCTTTGTTGTGTTTCTTCGTGAGTCAAATCGACATCGAGAAGCCTAGGCCATTGTTGGAAGCAGGCTAGCAAAACAAACTTCAACGGTGGTGGTAGTGTCTTGCGATGCGTGAGCATTCTTGAAACTTCACCAAGGCATTAGCATGAGCCTCGAGCACAAGAGCGAGCAAGCATGGATATCTTGGATGGAGTCTGTCCCAGCTGTTCCACAACGTTGTAGTCGCTTTCTTGATAATCTTAAAATTTCCTCCATTTCTTGTTTGGAGGTGTCTTGACTTCCTTTGGTACTTGGTTGAGCGGGATGAGTCCTTGGTTCTTTCCCTCTAGCTTGGGAATGGTTTGAATAGGCGGAATGCGGTTGGAGTCGCGGTGTCTTTGGAGGAGAGATCTGGAGAGAATACCCTTCGGTTCGGTCACCTTACTTGATCCGGTGATGTTGTCGATGTCGGGAATGGTAGCTTCAACTGTAAGATCTTCAATGGTCGAGAGGTCTTGCTTGACGCCATGATAGTAAACATCGACTCCATAATTCCAAGGATAGCCTTGTCGAGGAGGAATATGGGCAGGAGAAGTAATGATGAGAGGTGCCACTCTAGCACGAGGATCAGAGGAAATCCTTATGGTGTTAACATCGGCATAGTCTTACGGAAATCGTCACCCCATCCGGTTGCCTTAACATCTTCAATAGGAATCTTGTAGCTTTCAGGAACAGTGTACTTCACCATGTAATCATACTTTCCACTTGGCTGCCCCAAGGTATCCCACACAGACGGTACAGCTTCACTCACATCTTCGATCTTCAGCTTAGCCATATCTTCACACAGCTTCTGCATAGGTGGTTTCAAAAATAGTATCTCACGATTATCCATCATGCACTGAACTCGTCTTCTCTACCAGGGACAGCCATCAGGCGCAGATGGGCACCAACGGCAATTCTCTAGGCATCCTGGATTGACACCTGCTTGTAGCAAATTCTTCTTAACAATCATTAGAGGAATGGTCAAGTCATCTATGTTGAAAACATAAGTATCTTCACCAACAGCATTGGAACTCTTGTCATGGTTAGGCATAGGCGTTTGATCACATTGAGTCTCAGCGGAGGGTCAAACTCAATCTATTTTGCTTCATCATATCTTGAATCTTGTTCTTGAGCCCAACAATCATCGATACTATGTCACGGGCTATTGGAATGGTAAGCACACTTAGCATTAGGATTGTATCTCGGAGAGGAAGTGTTGACATTCTGAGGAGGATCCCTCAAGGTTATCGACTCTACTTTCAACATGTGTTGCAAGGCTTGCGACAATGGCATGTTGATCTTAAATAGCTGTCTTCGTTGCGTTACGTTCTGTTGTCTCGTAGAGGTTGTCTTGATGGAGGATTGGAGATCTGCTGCCCCAGTTGAGCACGGTCGGTCTTGGCTCGGCTTTTCGACCATACACAACATTAGTTTCTTTCTTACCACCAAAGATCTCTTTGCGACATTTGAAGATGTCTCTAATTGAATCTTCCACTCTTGATACCGACTTCACGCTCTTTGTCAATATCAGCTCGGTGAATTCGGTGAAGAGTTTCAATCGGATGATTGAAGAAAGGGCATGTCGGTGTTCCATGAACATATCAACCAACTACCTATTGGACAAGGGTGGTTGAACTCACTGCTAGATCTCTCGATTTAGAGCATACTCCTTGAACTTCTCATCACGACCCATAGACATGCTTTGTAGTTGCATGCGAGTGGGTGTCAATTCGCATTGTACTCATCATGCGTAGAAAGCATCGGCTAAGTCACTCCAAATACGGATACGGTCATTCTCTGGTGATAGTACCATTCCAAGCGAGTTCGGACAAACTCTCTTGAAAATAGTGCATCCTGACTTTATCATCGGTGTGGGATTGATCTTACGGACATAGGATTTCAAATGCGACTTAGGGCAAGACATGCCATCATACTTGGCAAAAGTAGGAACTTTGAACTTGGGAGGAATCACAACACAGGGGCAGACTCAAATCATCAAAATTCAGCCGGACATCTTGAGTTTTCCACACATTCGACGGTCTTCAAGTTGCTTATACTTGTCATCCTCATCAGAGTATTGGCCATCATCATAGTTCTTCTCATGCTCAGGCTGACTGCCTTCACCATCACCCTTGTTACTTTGCTCATCCTCCTTCTTGACACTTCCTTCAGAGAGCTCAATTCGACTAACCACTCTAGGACCTCCTTTGTAGCGTCTGCCCATGTTGAGGAGACCAACAACCTTCTTCTTTCAGTTGATAAGCTTCTTCAGATCTTCTTGGCCTTGGACCAAGTGGTGAACATCTGTTTGGGCCCAGCATTCGAGCTTGAAGATCTTTGACAGTTGTTCAAGAGCCATTTACGCTAAAATAAATAGCGAGCAAATGAGAAAACCAATCTTGATGTACAGTGATGCAATGTTATGCTATGATATGCAATGTTTATGCGGATGCAATGCAATGTTTTCAAGGACCTTAGAGATTTAAATTTGTTAAACAAGCAATGAACAAACATTTATTAGTACTCTTTTCATTATTCTTTTTTTTCCTTTTTTTAAGTACAAAAGATAGTTCAAACAAATAACATAAAAATCCTAAAGCTCTAAGTCTCCCATGGGCGCTTCCTCTTGGTGCCGAGGTAGGCGTTGATGCTTCGCTCCTCGTGAAGTAGCTTGGTCAACTCTAGCACTTTCTTCTCGCTTGCATAACACTGAGCTTCAAAGGTATCCCTCTCTTCTTTTATTTGAATCCAGGATCTCTTCAAGTCTTCAAAATCAGTAGGCATGTCGGGATGGAGAACAGTATAGTCGTCACCTATAGCAGAGTTCCATAATTCTTGGTAAAACATGCATGAATGGCATCATGAGGTTTTGAGCTCGAGCTCGCACCCATTTGAGGTAAGGTTCCCAAGGAATGGAGTTGGTGCCCCAAAGTCTTGGTATCGATCTTCTTTACCATGCCCCAGCATGTATGAACCTTAAATCGGTAATTCGGAGATCGTGATTGTAGTCGAACACAATATCTTGGAGAAGCATATCATGCGGACCATCTCTTGAGCAAAACCAAGCGGCGTAGAGCTAAAGAAGGGTTGTAAGTAATACCTCCCTTATACCAAGTAGTGGTACATTAGGAATTCTCCTGGCAGCTCGATGAATGTGAAATCCTTTTGAGAGAAAAGATTCCAACGGATATCTGAATGAGAGAGTGACATTAGTCTTTGAGACCATCTCAACCTTTGCTCGTTCTTCAAAACTGATGAAGGAAGGTGCGAAATAAACCACCTGGAAAGTAATGGTATATAACACATGAGAGTTCCTTGTCTTTTGATGGTGCAGTGTGGAGAATGTAGGATGTCTCCAAGTAAAGTAGGCACTGGATTGCGGGTAAGGAACAACTTGATGGCGTTGACATCTATGAATTGATCCGAGTTAGGGAATAGAACCAAACCATAGATTAGCAAGGCCACAATGTCTTCAAACGCATGGAAACTCATAACTTTGAGGAATTCTCGGGCTTTCATAATTAAGAACTTGGCAAGTAAACCCTTAACTCCTTGGTTTCCCAATTGGCTTCAATGTCGGCGCTTAAGATGTAAAGCGGATGCGATGTCTTCGTGCTTAGGAACCTTTCCAAACCGGTGAATGGCATTTGGTCAAGAATAGGTATCCCAGTAGCTTAGAGAACTCTTCAAAGTAGGAACCAAGCGATAATGGGAATGTAAAGCAATGGTGCTTCGGATCAAAGAACGAAATAGGACATGCATCATATCTTCTTCAAAAGGAGATAACCAAATCAAGTAGATAACCATGTCTTTTGATGAGCCGAGCATGGTGGAATTTACGAAACCAATTCTTTGAGTGAGAAGGTATACCCATGAAGTTGATTCGGATAGTCTTTCTAGAAACCATAACTCCTACAAAGCGAGCAAAGATAAATCCTAGGTCCTTGAAATAGTTAGAAATGATATGCAATGCGAATGATGTCATGATGTCATGTTTGGCACACACAAACAATTCACACAATAAGCCTAGGTTTAAGGCTTGCAAGAGGTATAGGTGATTACCCACCAAAAGTTTGAGTTGGTTCATCTGTCCTACAATAGTAACCGGGTTCTAGGAATCTCACATCATTGATCTTTCTCGTGGCGTTTATTTCAATCGACTACCAAGTGGTCGACCGAAAATATCCCAAAGTCGATCTCGATGGCGTAGCATCGAGTATCAACCAACCTTAGTCGCACCAAAGTCGGCCATCTCACTACCTTCTAATGGCCAAGATGGGTCAATTAAGGTTCTAAAAGTTTAGTTAGCGCTTGATGACACCACGAAGCCAAATACTATCCTCGACTTGGGAATGAAGAGTATCGGGACATCAAAGTGTCACGCTAACGTAGCCATCATGTTGACCGTTTTGATATCGTCTAGCAGTCGCGATGATTATTGCTACTTACCTAAAAGAAACCCGGATCCGGTGTAGGATCCCCAATAATATAATACCCAAGCAACCCTTAAAGATAAAGCAAGCAAGTCAAACAAAAAGCAATAAAGGTGATCTAGAAATCCTTAAGGCATTCTCTCTTTAGGGTGTCTCCCGTAGTCGCCGATTACATGTCTGGTGAGCCGACATTTTAGTGTTTTGTATCGCAAATGTGCGGATAGCAAGAGTCGCCACCGACTTTTATTTTATCAATTAAGGAAGGTAAAATTACGAAAAAAGACCTTCGTTAGATTACGAGTAAGGAGAAAGGTTATGAAAAGGGAAGGTATTAGCACCCCTTTTCATCCGTAGTTATCTACGGGCTCTTAGTTGCTCTTAGATCACTTTAAAATTGTGCTTTCTATGTGTTTGACAAAAATGTTTTGAAAAGACATTTCGCTTTGACTTTGTAATGATTCATGTAGGAATGTATACAAAGTGTTTGGAAATGTTTTGTTTTGAAAAGAGTTTGAACTTTGACAAAAGTGTGAGGTGTGAAAAGTATTTGATCGAGCAAGCAACTAAAAGTCTTATTACCTACTCAGAATTGGTCGTTTTCGTGTTGTTTTACGTTCCTTTAGAATAGCGCTAGCCATACCATTAGTTGGTAGGTAACTCCATTCATTGGATGTAAGCGGGACATTCGAAGGGACATCGTATGGTCATAGAAAGCAACTTGTAGGAAGTATCCTAGCACATTCGAAGGACTATCATCATTTTTGAGGCAACAATCGAGGGTCAAGATCATGTATTCGGAGGCGACATCGTGGGTCTTATGATCTTTGTATCGAAGGGACTATGATGACTTGTTTTGAAGGCAACGGTGCTAGAATACCTCTACGTTCGAGGGACATGACCATTTGAATTCGTAAAGGCAACGAGAGAGAATTACCCTAAGGGGTGCATGTGTGAAAAGAGTGTGTTGATTCAAATATTTTATCTTTGAAAATTAGTGGGCTATGTTCATTATTATCTTGCCATACACGCCTAGTTACTAGCAATTTATAGGTGCGGAAATTAAAATGCGGAATGTAAAGATGCGGAAAGATAAATGTCTCACGCTATTACATGGCTTTAGGCGGATACATAATTTAAACTTAGGAAAATTAAAACCTAATTTAAACTATTACATCCCATAAACAGTTACATTATTGGAAAAATGAAGCGATAAAGAAAAATCGTCAAAGCGAGATAACTGCAAGAAATTGAGAAAATCGAGAGAAATCGAATAGGAGAAAAATGTTAGTAAAATGCAAGTTTTTGAATGAGAAAAATATGACATGCTGGAAATAACATAAATATGCTAACATGATTTTTTGGGATTTTTTGGATGCAATTTAATAATTAAAATACAATTAAGATTGATTTAAATGCTAAATTATGAATAAAAATAAATATGCATGCAAAATTATATTTTTAATTTTATAAATTAAATAAGTATTTTCTGAAAATAAATGCAAAAGGAAAAAATATTTTGGTGATTTTTAATGCATGAAATAAAATTGTGAAAAGAATTAAAATTCATGAAAATATTAAATAAAATAAGAAAATATGGAAAATATGAAAATAGTGAAGTTTGTAAAAAGGAAAGCAAATCTGGTGCCAGTGAGGATCGAACTCATGACCCTGGAGAGCATCTGTGCACAGGAAGCGCCTTTACCACTAGGCCAAGTGGCTTTTTGTGTTGGAAAAGCTGAAATCAAACGAATATGAATGGTGACACGTCCTGGATAGTTGAATTCAAAGCGGAGTCGTAGCCCCGATTGTTTTGAATGGACGAATTAAAGCATCGTTGTGCCACGCACCTCCTCATGGGTCCTCGGTCAGGAGCTAGGGCTCGGTCGTCTTCTCCGGAAGCCCTCGCAAACACCGCAAAATAGCGAATAAAAGGAAAAGGAAGACCTTGTCCACCTAAATCGGACCTCCTGAATCCAATGGTGATATCCGTTTTCCCTAAAAACGCTTGTATAAGGTTGTTCGATTCAAACAGCTCGAAAAGCCCTAGCCATGGCAAATCGAGTTTCACACGTTTAAGCTTGCATGAGATGGTTTGTTCCTGACCTAATAATCACCCTGAATCCATACAAACACGCAAAAAACATTAATGATGCATGAAACATGGAAATCGAAAAATAAGAAAATTCCAAACCGGTGAGAGCTAGATAACGTGATCCTGGGTGGATTGGCTTCGAGAAAGGGTTGTTTCTGACTCCTGGGATGTCAAGGAGCAAGATTGGATGGCTGGAACACCTTGAAACTTGCTGCAATTTGAAATTCGAATTTCACAAGTTTGAGAAAAAATTTGACAACATAAGGGTTCTTTCTTGGGCTAGGGTTTTTTTCTTTTTCTGTAGTGTGTAAAAGATTTGATTTGGAGCATTCAATATTTTTCAAATAAAATCAATTTTTTGAAAGAAATTTGATTTCCTCTTCAATGCATGATCATGCACGAATTTGGCAAGTGTTTTGGGCTTCCTTGGACCTCAAGTTTGGTATAAAATCAGCCCTTTTTAGAAAAATATATTATTTTCATATTTTATATAATTTAATTTTGAATTAAATGTTCTAAAATTCAAAAATAAATTAATAAAATAGAAAATTGCCATGGCCAAGCGTTTATGGGTCAAGAATAATGTCATGAACAAGTTTGGATCAAAAGATTTTAGGTCCATTTGGAAAATTTTGCATTTTGACCAAAATGTCCTTTTGTGCAATTGTCCAAAATTGCCCAACTTCTGAATAGTGTATCTTGCTCAATTTTCCATATTTTTGAGTGTTCTTGGACTTTTTGGAAAGCTCTAAGAGTCCTCTAACCAAACTTTTTGGTCTCATCTCAATTGGAGTTTCCATTCTCAATATATATTCAAAACAAAATGTTGACTTTTTGTTGACTTTGAAAATGACCTGTAATGTTTTGAGCCATACCTCTCAAATGAAGCATTTTTTGGACATTCTTGTGAGACATGAAGTTGTAGAGAACTGAATTTCCTTCAAAACAAGAGGTGGTGGAAAACTTTCTGAGAAAGTATGAAGAAGTTATGATCAGTCAAAGTTCAGTTGACTTTTCGTCTAGAAACCCTAATTTAGAAAGTTTGACTTTTGAGCAAATCTTGAGTTTTCTTGATGAATCATGATCAACCCTTGATCAAATGATGAATGTAACTTCAAAACGAGGATGTTGACCAAAAATTATGAAGTTTGATTGTATGTTGACCACAGATTGACTTTTTGTCAATACAAGCGATTTTCAACCATCGAGCAATTATGCGAGAAACTTGACTTGTAAGGCTTGAAACTTGACATGGAGAATCTTTGAAGCATATGAGGAGGCATGAAGACCATTGGAGAAGTTAGAAGTCCATCTTGATCTGAGAATCACCAAACCTTAGTTTGGGTTGATTGTCTAGGAGAGGGTTTGTCTGATCAACTCTTGAGGAATCCTTGAGTATGGATGTATGAAATATCTTGAGAAGATGGAGGGAAAATTTTGGGGTATGACACCATCAAAAGGATTGGGTCTTGAGGACCCTGCTCCGGCTGACGCAACTCGTTGTCTTTTAGGAGGCATCTGAAACAACACCAAAATCAACAAAATGTGACACCGAAATGCCCGTTAAAATTAAATCATGCAAACAACAGTGGAAAGTAACCAAACCAAGCATCAAGATTAAACAGAATAACCAAAAACAAAGCAGAAAAATTTTGACATCTGCGACCCTGGCGGCTCTGCGATTTTAAATTTTTTAAGCAATTTTTCCAAGAATCTAACCCTAATCAGAATGAAATTCCTATCCTAAACATTATATACAATCACAACATCCTAATTCTAAGAGAAAAACCCTAAATTTCAAACCCTAAATTCCTAAATCCTAACATGCAAGGGCAGAAAACACGAAATTAAAGAGGGAAAGTAATAGAGAAACAAACTTTGATGCTTGAATTGGTTAGAAAACACACGAAATTGCACGAATTGTTGACTTGGGGTTGTGGGGTTTTGAGAATTTCTTGAGAGGAAGAGAAGACTGGTGTTTTTGGTAAAAGGGGAAAAGAAAAACCCTTAACTATGTAAAAACGAACCAGGCCAACAAGTTGGGCCTGGGTAAACTTGTTTTTTTAGAAATATATTTTTTTTAATAGAGATCGCGCTAAGCGCGGCCCCCATCGCGCTAAGCGCGAAATGTTCTGTCTGATGGGGTAAAAGTCGCGCTAAGCGCGAAATGTTCTGTCCGATGGGGTAAAAGTCGCTAAGCGCCATGGCCATGGCGGTCTGCAATTCGAAAAACTTGAAAAAACAGAAAATTGACTAAGAAACATAACAAAACGATTACAACATTAAATACTTACAATGTTGGGGTGCCTCCCAACCAGCGCTTTGTTTAACGTCATTTAGAGCTCGACGGTTCATGATGATCATGGATCATCAAAATACGATGCGAAAATCTCTCGGCTCACCCGCCGCCAACATACCTCTTCAACCGTTGTCCATTTACCGTCCATTCATTCTTACCCTCAAGATCTTGCAAAAAAACTGCTCCATAGTCTTTCACATCCTTGACTACAAAAGGACCGGACCACTTCGTCTTAAGTTTTCCCGGAAAAAGTCTCATCCGAGAATTGAACAAAAGGACGCTTTGGCCCGATTGAAAGTCTTTGTGTTTGATCTTCTTGTCATGAAACACTTTCACCCTTGCCTTGTATTTTTTATTTGAATGGTATGCTCCGTCTCTCAATTCATCCAACTCCACGAGTTGCTCTTTCCTCTTGTCACCAGCCAGAGAGGAATCAAAATTCAAGAATCTAAGAGCCCATAGAGCTCTATGTTCCATTTCAACTAGAAGGTGACAAGTCTTTCCGTACACAACCTGAAAGGGGGTTAGTCCAACAGGAGCTTTATAGGCGGTTCGATACGCCCATAAAGCTTCATCAAGTTTTAATGACCAATCCTTCCTTGAACTAGAGACAGTTTTTTCAAGAATCTTTTTAATCTCTCTATTCGACACCTCAGCTTGACCGTTTGCTTGTGGATGGTAGGGAGTTGTCACCTTATGCCTTACACCATATTGCTTCAAAATTTTCTGTAATAGTGTATTGCAAAAGTGAGAACCTCCATCACTTATCAACACCCTAGGCACACCAAACCGTGAAAATATGTTTTTCTTCAAAAAATTTATCACAGTCTTAGCATCGGCCTTAGGTGAAGCAATGGCCTCCACCCACTTAGACATATAATCAACGGCCACTAGAATGTATTCGTTAGAAAACGATGAAGGAAATGGACCAACAAAATCAATACCCCAACAGTCAAAAACTTCCACTTCCAACATATTATTTAGAGGCATCTCATCTCTCTTCCCTATTCCACCACTCCTTTGGCATTTGTCACAACTCTTTGCATGTGCATAAGCATCTTTAAATAATGAAGGCCAGTAAAATCCTAATTGAAGGACTTTAGTGGCCGTTTGCAATTCATTGTAATGTCCCCCACAAGGGGAGTTATGACAATGCCAAAGTATGTCCTTCGCTTCTTCACTAGACACACATCTCCTTAACAAACCATCACTACTCAACCTAAATAGATAAGGTTTATCCCAAACATAGTACTTGGCATCGGCCAAGAATTTTCTTTTTTCATTCCACGTTAGATCCTCCGGCATCAATCCCGCGGCTTTCTAATTGGCCATGTCGGCAAACCACGGCCGCTCTTGGATAGCATATAATTTTTCATCCGGGAACTCCTCCCTAACCTCCTTCTCTTTTTCAATGATTCCCACGTTTACCAAGTGGGATAAATGATCCGCCACCAAAATTTCCGAACTTTTTTTGTCTCGGACCTCCAAATCAAATTCTTGCAACAAAAGAATCCATCGAATTAATCGTTGTTTGGAGTCCGACTTGGTGAGCAAATATTTAATCGCCGAATGGTCCGTGAAAATCACCACTTTTGAGCCGATAAGATAAGGACGAAATTTTTCCAATGCATACACTATAGCAAGCAACTCTTTTTCAGTTGTTGCGTAGTTAACTTGAGCATCATTCAAAATTTTGCTTGCATAATGTATAGCATGGAAAATTTTGTTCTTTCTTTAATAAACTGCTCCCACCGCATAATCACTCGCATCACACATCAATTCAAAATCAAGTTTCCAATTTGGTGCGGTGATTATTGGTGCATTGATCAAATTTTCTTTTAATTTTTTAAAAGCCACTAAACAATCTCTATCAAAAATGAAAGACTTATCTTTGTTGAGCAAATTACTCAATGGCTTTGCTATCTTTGAGAAGTCTTTGATAAATCTTCGATAGAAACCCGCATGGCCTAGAAAGCTCCGAATGCCTTTAACATTTGTTGGTGGGGGAAGCGTCTCGATCACACCGATCTTGGCTTTATCAACCTCGATCCCTTTTGAAGATGTTTTATGCCCGAGAACAGTGCCCTCGGTCACCATGAAATTGCACTTCTCCCAATTCAACACCAAATTCGTATCCACACACCTCTTCAAGACGGTGTCCAAATTCTCTAAGCACAAATCAAATGATGCTCCAAAAATGGAGAAATCATCCATGAATACTTCAATCGTCTTCTCAATCAAATCGGCAAAAATGGCTTGCATGCAACGTTGAAAAGTTGTCGGCGCATTACATAAGCCAAAAGGCATACGTCTATACGCAAATATCCCAAATGGACATGTGAAAGTCGTCTTCTCGTGATCTTCCAAATTCACCGAAATTTGATTGTACCCCGAGTAACCATCCAAGAAACAATAAAATTGTTGTCCAGAGAGTCTTTCCAACATTTGATCCATAAACGGAAGAGGAAAATGATCCTTTCTAGTGGCTTTGTTTAGCCTTCTATAGTCGATGCACATTCTCCATCCCGTTACTTTTCTTGTCGGCACTAATTCATTCTTATTATTCGATACAACCGTCAAACCTCCCTTTTTTGGGACCACATGCACCGGACTAACCCAAGTACTATCCGAGATCGGATAAATCATCCCGGCTTCCAACATCTTGACCACTTCCTTTCTCACCTCTTCCTTCATAACCGGATTCAAACGCCTCTGAGGTTGGGCTACCGGCATGAACTCTTCCTCCATCATGATGTTATGCATACAATAAGCTGGGCTTATGCCTTTCAAATCGGCTAAAACCCAACCAATTGCATTTTTGTTAGACTTCAAAACTTGAATTAAGCTTCCCTCCTCCTTCTCCGATAATGTGTTACTAATGATCACAGGTTTCTTACCTCCATCCTCAAGGAACACATACTTCAAATGTGAAGGAAGTGCTTTCAACTCACATTTTTGCTCTTCTTCTTTGGGATCATTCTTCAAAATCTCCACTTCCTCCTCCCAAGGGTGCATTTCTTTAGAAATCTCCATCCCCTCCAAACACTCTTCAAGTTCCCGCCTATCATTATCATCAAGCACATTAACTTCTTCTATTAATTCTTCGATAGCATCTATTTTGAAACAATCTTTTTTGTCATTCGAATGCTTCATTGCTTCAAAAAGATTGAAACAAATTTCTTCATCTTGAACCCGCACCTTCATCAAACCATCATCAATGTCAATCATCATTCTTGCCGTCTTCATGAATGGCCGGCCTAGAATTAAAGGTGCATCCAAGTCTTCCTCCATCTCTATCACAACAAAGTCAACCGGAAAAAAGAATTTATCCACTTTGACCAACAAATCTAAAGCTACACCATGTGGGCGGTAATAGACTTGTCCATGATTGCAACGTCATTTTCGTAGACTTTAATTCGATATCCCCCAACCTCTTTACAATGGATAATGGAATCAAGTTGATGCTCGATCCCAAGTCAATCAATCCTTTGCCGACATAGACATCTCCAATGGTAACGGGCAAAGTTACACGCCCTAGATCACTTTCTTTTTTGGGTATAGTACGTTGAATTATCGCACTACAACTTGCATCGACCAAAATAGTCTCTTGACCCGTGTACCTTTTCTTCTTTGTCAATATGTCCTTCATGAATTTGGCATATTTCGGCATTTGCTCCAATGCCTCGGTGAATGGAATATTAATTTGTAATTGCTTAAAAATATCCATAAACCGAGCATAATGCCTAGCATCATCCTTTTTAGACGGAGCATGAGGATAAGGTAAGTTTCGTAATGGTATAGTGACTTCCTTCTCCTTTCCCCTTCTCAATTTCTTCTTCTTTTCCTCCACATTTTCCTTTTCAACTACACCATTATCAACATTTTCATTTTCGACTACAACATCATTTTCAACTAAAACATCCCCCACAACAACATTCTCATCATCTTTTTCAACTAAAACTTCCTCCACGACTATTTCTTCATCATTCTCCACTTGGTCTTTTCTCTCCACTTCTTTCTTTTTCTCTTCAACAACTTTACCACTCCTAGTTGTAATAGCTTTACAATGCTCCCTTGGATTTTCTTGAGTAGTTGGAGAAAATGAGGTTGAGGCACTTTGATCGGAAATTTGCTTTGCTAATTTCCCCATTTGAGTTTCTAAATTCTTTATCGATGCTTCCGTGCTCTTTTGGTTTGCCATTGAAGCTTGCATGAATTGAGCAAGTGTATCTTAAATGTTTGAAGTTCTAGCTTGATTTTGAGTTCCACTTTGGTAAGGATTTTGTCTAGCTTGATTGTTGTTGTCTTGTCTCCATCCGCCTTGATAACCTTGGTTACCTCTTTGTTGATAACCTTGGCCTTGATTTTGATTTTGATAAGCAGGTCTTTGTTGGTATCCTTGCCCTTGATTTGCCATGTAATTTGCTTCTTCATTTTTTGGAGGACAAAATCTGGTCTTGTGATCACCCTTGCATAATTCACAACTAGCAATTTGTTGAGTTTGCTTGCTAGATGATCCTTGAATCTCCATGATTTGTTATGGAAGCCTTGCCATTTGCTTGGTCAATTCTTCAACTTGCTTTGCAAATAATTTGTTTTGGGCTACAAGTGCTTCATGACTAGAACCAATTTCAAGAGCTCCCATTTTCATTTGCGCATTCCCTTGATCATTTTGAACTTGGTGGTCATTTCTTCCCATCTTCTCAATGATTTGAATGGCTTCATAAGGTGTCTTCGCCATTAAAGAATCTCCTGCCGTAGCATCCAACAATAATTTATGTTGAGGTTGGAGACCATTTCGGAAAATTTGAATTTGAGTGATTTCATCAAAACCATGACTAGGACATTTTCTAAGCATGGACTTATTTCTCTCCCAATCCCTATTCAAAGGCTCATTAACACCTTGCGAGAACACCGAAATTACGGTTTTTGCTTCCATGAATCTTGATTGAGGAAAAAATCTTTCAAGGAATTTCTCCTCCAACGCATTCCAATTTGTCATAGTGTCTTGTGGTTGGTCTAGATACCAATCCTTTGCTTTCCCTACCAAAGAGTGAGGGAAAAGCCTTTGAAAATATTGCTCCTCTTGACTTGGAGCTCACCGCACCATGATTTCGTAGAACTTAGTGAGGTGGGTGTATGGATCTTCATGGTCATGACCATGAAAATGATTTGCATAAAGAAGTTGGAGAAATCCCGTCTTCATCTCCGTGAACCTCGCATTGGCTTGGCGAGCAAATTGAGCGGTGTGACGAGGGCTATTTGCACAAGGCCCTCTCGGTGGTGGTGGTGGTGGTTGATCCGCCATAATGACTTCTCCTAACACGGGTGGTGTAGAAGAAGTAGATGATTCTCCTCTTTCTTGTCTTTGCCTAGCTAGTCTTTTCCTTCGTTTAGCACTGCTATTAAGTCTTCTTGCCGTCCTTTCAATTTCTGGATCGAATAGGAGTTGATCGACGGAACACTTCCTCGCATAAACTATAACCTGAAAAATTCTAGCCACACAAAAGAAACAAAGAGATATTAGTAGAAAAATATCTTAAAACACACAAACTATTGCAATACTTGCAATATCAAACGCCAATCCCCAGCAACGGCGCCATTTTGTTGTAGGAATATTTGATGAATCAAGTATTTCAATTATCGTATCCACAGGGATTGATGTGATATTGTCGTCTTTCAATAGTAAAAGCGTATTTTAAGATTAAGTAACAAAAGGGTTTTGTTTTCTAACTACTAGTATCATAAGTTTCAATCAAACAACTTTAGTATCCTTTTCAAAGAGAGTTATGTTTGGATTCAAGAGAGTTTTGGTTTGTTTTCAAATGATGGAAGCATGTCAAGATTAGTTTCATTAACCTAATTTCATATACATTCTATTAACCAAGTGATGAACTAGTTGATGATTGCTATAAATACGTATCCTCTCAATCTTGTTGATTTCAAACCAAGATTGTGAGTTTTATCATGTAAATCTTTGAATGATTTCTCACTACAACTATTGATATGATAATAATGAAGTTCAATACAAGTAAACACTAACTCACAAATCTATTTATAGCATTTGTTCATTAGTGGAAGAATATCCTAGGTCAACTTTAAAACATCCTTTTTCCTCATGATTCAAAGCATAAAGAGATAGAAGAACAAAGATATTCAACATATATAAATCATCAACCATGTTCATACACAAAGAGATTAAAAGAAATACATCAAAGTTAGGTCAACTACCTCTAATCTTGACACCAAAAGAGCTTAGCTACTCATTCTCATGGTTGCTTTGCTTGCAAGATTTTTGGAGAGGATGATGAACATAGAAGAAAAATCAAGAAGAACAAGATTCAAAATCCAATTCCTATGCCCTAGATTACAACAATGATGAATTATGAAGAAGAAGTGTGTTTTTCTGGTTTTCTAGCACAACAAAGTGGGTGAAAATAGAGAGTAGGTGAGCCAAAAGCTGGAAGCATGGGTCACTGTCCTTTTTCTAATTTCATGACCCAAGCCCGCTTGTTTGTGGCCTTTCCAAGCTATCAGCGACCTATAGCATGCTTCTTCTTCCAAAAATTTCTTCAAAAAGTCCCAAGAGCTCTTCAAGTTTCCTTGAATCCAAGCTTGAGGGAATCAATATCAAAAACCTAAAATTTAAATATAAACTAAGTTAAATAATATATTATAAACAAAAACTAAATAAAAACATAATTAGACCAAAATACTATACTAAATACTACTAATTAATCAAAAGACATTGTAAAGGACCACAAAATGATCTACAAAATATCCACAATTTGGTCCTTAACAAACAACAAGTTTGGACCGTCGGATGATGTTGATGATGATATGATAGTAGAACGAAGGGCCACCGGAGGAGAGTGCATCATAGGAATGAAGGAGTAGCTGCATGGAATTAACAAATAACCAACAGGGAGGTGACAAGTGTCACTGCCAGATTAGAAACACTAATTTAAAATTATATTCACTATAATCTGATGCTTTAAACAAAATAAAATAAATAAATAAAACACAAGAGATCAAAATCTCTTCCTCTAGTTCTCTCTTCAAACACCTCGCTGGAATTCTTCATCGAAAATCGCCTATGGCGGCGCTTACAGCGGCGAAAGCTCCGATCCTTTTTTCCTACACCGATCTCTTTGTCTTTCTCTTCTGATCATGATTTTGTGACTTGATTTCACAGGAAGCATCTGGTTCGAACAGGATCTTGAAAGGGGTTTCGAAACCCTAGGGCTCCGATGGTGAGAATCGGTGGTGACTATGACGATCTGGGCTTTGGGACGATGAAATCAGACTCTCTGAGGCAAGGTGGAGAGTTCGACGCGAGAGGACAGTGGTCTGTAGCCGCAACCTGCTCTAGTGAGATCTTTCCGAAACTCTCTTCTTCTTCTTTCTCTGTTTCGAATCTGAAGGGTCTGTTTAGGAAAATGATGAGTAAATTTTTTAGGGTTTTTCGTTTGGCATGATAACTTGTATGGTTTCTGTTTTCTGTGAACTGATGATGATCTTTTTTTCTGGAAACAATTTTTTTTGTCTTTATATTTCTGAAAGGTTTGTTAATGGAAGATGACGATGAAAAACTGGGTCTGTTGGTTGTTTGTTGCGGTTGTGCTAGGGTTTTCTATGGGAATAGTGATGAAAAAAATTTAGGTTTCTTTTTTGTTCAGATGCTGCTGTGCAGCTTTTCCTTGTGTGAACAATTGTCTCTACTAGGGTTTTTTCTATGAACAATATAGCTGCCTCTCTTTCTGTGCCAATGATTGGGTTTATACTGTTGATAACTTGTGATTTTTTCTAATAAAAACAGGCTTTGTAAGTTTTTGCTTTGGGCCTTGGCATCATTTTGATAAACAGACCTTGTGTGCATTTCTGACCTGTTATTGTGATGGCCATTTTGTTCAGTTTGTACTGGTTTGAATTTACTTCTTTGTACCTTCCTTGTGAACCAAAGCTTGTTTTTGTGATTTGTAATTGGAGGTTATGGATGATGATTGAACCTTACAGTTTTGAGGCTTTTTCTATACTCGAACCATGATTAGAAAACCCTCCTTGAAACTTGATTCCTAAACTTCAACCCTAATGATAAGATTGAGAAAGAGAAATTCTTTGAACTTTTCTAGCTTGCGTTTCAAATTTGTGCTTTCGATCACTAACCGTTCTTTTTTCTCTTTGTTTCATGAACAACAGGGATTGGTGGCAAAGCAAAAGATTCATAGGAATTGGAATCTTTGCAAGAAGTGTTGAAGAAGAAAGTCTTAGAGACGGAAAAGATTCGGAGGACATGGTGAATTTACAAAGAGAATGATGATTTGAAGAAAGCACACTAGCTTTTTAGGACATATAAATTTGATCAAAATCTTGTAGAACTTTTGATAAACTTTCTAGTTTTTCCTTGTGTAATTACTATGGAATCAAAAATCTTTGTATCTTGTAAAAGTATCTCCAAAGTTTGTTTTATTTCTTTGTCAAATTGAATTCAAAATTCACTTTAAGACTTCTAAATTAAGACTTGTTCTAATTGAAAAACTTGTAGAGTTTGGATTACATTTGAATGAAACTTGACACTTGAATGGTTATTGACTCGTGTTTTATATCAATACTTTATAAAAAGTATGTAAGAGCCTATTTGCAAAAAAACTTGTGAATTTTTAGATCATCAATTCAAATTGGAATTTTCAATTCCAACTCCTTTACCAATGATTTGAATCTTGAACAAATGGCAATCCTTGATTTTGATCTTTTATTTAAAGATGACTTTATTTCGAAGTATCAAAAAATGTCTTTCTTTTTAATTGAACTTGGTGATGATATAGACCTTTGAACCTTGAATGAATTTTGAAAGAAATCCAAAATGAGGTATTAGAAATGGTATAAATTATGAATGTCATAAACTACGGATTCTAAGAAATTCAACACAATGAATCTTAGCATTATTCACTCTTGAGTTACCAAACTTTGAATCCCGAACAAATTATTTGCTCTAAATCTCTTGAACCACTTTGAATTTGGTAAATTCGGATTGACACAAATTAAGTTCCTCTAACTTTACGAAGTCTCGAATGAACTTGGCTTTTTCCTTTGTACAATACTTGAATGTACCTTGAATAAATTTTTGAATTAATTCTGGTCGAAACAAGAAATTAAGCATAAAGGGATGTTCCAAACTTTTCTTGCATTAACTCGTGTCATCATAAACATATAAGCTTTTGAACGAATCTAAAACTTAATGTACCAAATAATCAGCCACAAATCCAAATTCTAATCATTCTCAAGTTCAAACTTCAATTTCCAAATCCGAATAAAAACATCAGGTGAATCAAAGAAGCAAGAATGTCATGATCGTAATTCCAACCTTTGTGCTATAGCCTACTTCAAAGATGAGAAACTTCAATCATATAATAAACCAAAATATTATCTAACTTAGAACCAAGAATCATCAAGAAATCCGCATTTCTGAACTCATGCCTTTGCAAAGAAATCCAAGAAAATTTATGATAAGGAGGGAAAATTTTGGGGTGCGACACATTGCCTCACATTCTTAACTTGTGAAGATAACAGTGAACTTGGATATTTTGTTCACACTAGACCATGAATTTCTCAAACAGATACTCAGCTCCCGACAGTGTATATGAATTCAAGTTGCATACCTAATAAGTACTAAGTCTCCCATCAAAGTACCTACTAGTTTAGTCAGTTAGAATTAACTACTCACACTAGGTTATTCTGACTGATTACATCTTTACACATACTTCTACTTTCAGGAAATAACATACATATTCAAAAACTTAAGACATTTTGATGATGTTTTGACATTTGATATGACATCATCCATTATGATTCTTGGTTAACATCCATAACATCTTATTCATATTGCTTTAGGTTAAGGTTAAGAAACATAATGATCAACAACTTTTATCCAGACATATCAAGGATTAGCATAGACCACATCTCAATAGGCTTTTCATTAGGCTCTCACTTCTGATTTTGAGATGATGGATGCCATAGTCTATACCTATAGAGGAGATTCCCTCGTCTAGGTTTCTGGAATAGACTTACTTATGTCCTGGCACTTAATAGTTCAGATCCTTCACGGCAATCTGATATCCTTGATTCTTCTTGACTCTACCCTTTCTGGATACCTTCTAGGGCTGTTAACATTCATGACCATATTTCACTGTGTTTGAGGCACAAAATTCAGCTCCAAGTTTGTTATACGGTTATGAATTAAACTTCACACATTTGGTTCCTTTGATCATAAGAGAATACCAGATATAAGCTCATCTTGATTATACATAAGGGACCTGAGAGGTATACCTTTATGTGTTTTCTTCCATGCATTGAGCTTTACTTTTAATACTCCTATAAGCTTAGGTCATAAGTAAACTGACATCTGGAGTATAAAGACTTGTTGATCGTGTCTTGATCAACCAATGCAGATGTCTCCTCTTCCAAATCATGAGCATGTTCCAAACATATGTACTCACACTACATTTGTTTAGCACCAAGAACATTTGTTCTCCAACTTGTAGCTCCATACTAGTACTAATGTTCCAACATCCAGTATAACATTTGTTCCATCTTCTAGGAACACTTCAAGCATGAAGGTCTTCAAGGTAAAATACTTTGCAGATGAATATGAGAATCATTGATCCACTAATGCCCATCAACTCTAATAATTCATGCCTTTATGAGTGGACTTGAGAGAATCTTTAAGTATCTTTGACACTTTTACCATAGTTGTAATAATCTGCCATATATTTTGTTGAATGAGAATAACCCTAGGATTATTCTTTCACTATAGGGGTTGCATCAGAGGCTAGGCAGCAGAAAATAGTCATACTTCAACAGAATGTACATAACACTTCCTACTCTGTTTTTATTGTAAGCATGGTACATAAGGATTGAGAATGAATCAACCCTACAATCAGCTTGCTTCTACATCAAGCAACAATCAAGACCCAACCAAAAATCCTGACCATGTAGTAATATATGAGCACAGTTATTACCTTTTCAATGTCTTCACTCCCGCATGAAGGTTTTGATAACTTATCTTTGTGCTGAGGCTGAACAATACAATCCAAACTCTTCACTCCTACATGAAGTCTTGAATTTAACTTTCTTATTCCAACATCTTCATCTTCTTTGGCCAGGTTGGTCTAGTTTTCCACATATAGGTCTATCCTCCACTTCTAGGGACCATACAATTTAAATATTCCTTGTTCAAACATTCTTCTACAACCGAACAGATCCCCTATGGATCTCATCCAGAAACAGACAGGATGCCTGCTCTTATACCAATTGAAATTCTGGTTAGGGGCCAGACTCAGGATGTCGTGACATCTGATCCGACAATACAAAACAGACAAGGAAGGCATAAACAAAACAGTGCAGAAACATAAAGAACACAAGGAATTGTTAACCCAGTTCGGTTCTAACCAACCTACATCTTGGGGCATACCAAGCTAGGAATGAAGTTAACTATCAGCAGTATTAATTCAGAGGCAAACCTCCCTGTTTACTCTCCTCACTTAATCAAACTACCCAATGAACCTTCTACCTAAGATACCACACTCAGATATGAGAATCCTCCGCTCACTTCCAATCACCTTAGTGATGTCTATCAGCTACTATCACACCAGCAACAGTAATGACTCTTTTTCTCCTATTAAAGTTAGTTTGGAGATACCTCACTCCAAACACAAACAAACTTTGTCACAAACGTGACAGAAACTAACTTGGAATTGCTTCACAGCTTCTTCTAAGAACATAACTACACTCATTGGTTCATAACTTCTAATTTAGTAAAATCATCCTCTGTCCTAAAGGTTTAGAGGCTCAAACATGGTGACCATCCCATAACATGGGTGGTTCACCTTACATGGCTAATCCTAAATATTACATCTTTCTAAAACTGGCTAGCTTACCAAAACTAGGTTACAACTGCTTATTTATAACCTATTACCCAACTGGATTTGGGCCTTCAAAATAACAGCATAAGATGTAACAAACTTCATTAGAAAATAAACTTCTGCACAAATAAAGCGCAGATAACTTCTGCTACAATCAAGGTCGCTTCTGGTTTTTCTCCTTAGCTCTTGGACCTTCACATATGCCTTCAAAGTCAGGTCACATAAGGTGCATAATATTCCCAGAATATTCTGCACAATTGAAACAGAACTGTAACAAACTTTGCAGTTCAGTAGCGTGATGTCCTAATGTCTAATGTCTCGACATCTCATAAGACATGTTGTTCCAGATGTTGAAACATTTCAACACAGCATGTTAAGGCATTCTATATAGGATTATAACTTGGAAATTCTACTGTAAACATTACATTGTTGTTGCTTATTATTTGTTTTATTAAAATTTAGCAAATACATAAGTTTTGGAATTTACAGAAGCGATCAAGAACGATTAAAGAAGAAGAATTCACGATGGTAGTTAGTTATGGGAATACGAATTATCCACCAAGTCTACCAATTCTGAAAGTAGATAACTATGAGAATTGGTGCAAGAAAATGAAGGTTTCATTTCGTTGTCAAGGTCTTTGGGATCTTGTAAAGGATGGAGTAGAAGAGCTTGAAGAAGACGCTTCAGAAGAAGAAAAGAAAGAAAACATAGAATCGAAGAAGAAGAGTTATAAAACTCTCTTTATAATTCATTAATGTCTAAGTCCAGACAACTTTGAAAAGGTCAGTGATATAGAATCTATAAAAGAAGCTTGGGATATTCTTGAGAAATCTTTTGGAGGCACAAAAAAAGGTGAAAGAGGTGAGGTTACACACTCACAAGAGAACGTATGAATTGCTTCAGATGGAAGACAGTGAAAGTATATTTGATTTCTTCACTAGAGTTACAAAACTAGGGAATCAAATCAAGATATGTGGAGAAGCATTAACAACAAGAGCTGTTGTTTCAAAGATTTTGAGATCTCTGGCTCCCAAGTTCGACCACGTGGTGGTGGCTATAAAAGAGGGAAACGATTTTTTGAAATTGACAAAGGAAGAGCTTCAAAGGAAGCTTGAATATCATGAACAGAGAATGAATGAGAGAGCTGCTAGCAAGACAAAGAGTAAGGTGGCTCTGCAGGAAAATTCAGCAAAAGAAACCAAAGGCAAAGGAAAGTGGTTCAAAAAAGGTAGAGGTGGCTACAACAATTCGACTGGCAGAGAAAACCAGAACGAAGGAAACATGTAGAATCATAGAAGACCATACCAAGACAACCAAAGAGGTGGTGTTGAAAATAGAGGAAGAGGTGGTGGTCGAAAGCCTGACAAGAGTCACATTCAATGTTACAATTGTCAAAAATATGGTCACTATTTTAGTGATTGTCCAGAGAAGCGAAAGAATCAAGAAAGTGATGCCAAGATCGCTAAGTATGAAGAAGAATAGATGATGTTGATGGTCACAACAAGAGATGAAGAAATATTCAAGGATCAATTGTACTTGGATTTATGATGCTCATCACATATTTCTGGAAGGAAAGATTGGTTTGTCAATCTAAAGCCCTCAATGAAGAACATAGTGAAATTTGCAAATGACGATACTCTAGCAGCTGAAGCTATTGGAGATGTTATGATCATGAAGAAAGATGGCAAAAGGTCAGTAATTTCGAACGTACTATACATTCCAGGCATGAAGAGCAACTTGCTCAGTATAGGGAAGTTAGTCGAAAAGAATTACAAGGTGATTGTCATAGACAAGATGATGAGAGTCGTCGACGCGAATGGAAGGCTAATCTTGAAAGCTCATATGTCCCAGAATAGAACCTTTAAGATCGAACTCAATGTGATGGAGCATAAGTTCCTTTCGATTGCAGCTAGAAGAGACGAATGGACATCGAACTATCGACTAGGCCATCTCAACTTCAGAGACATCAAAGATCTAAAGAGGAAGAATATGGTTTCAGGATTTCCAGAAATCGACATTCCAAACGAAGTGTGTGAAGAATGTGTGCAAGCAAAGCAACACAAGAATAGCTTCAGCAAGGATGCAGGAAGCAAGTTGAAGGTTGTTCTCGAAGTCATATACTCTTATGTATATGGACCAATCCAAGTGGATTCGTTTGGAGGTAATAAATACTTTATCACGTTCATAGATGATTTTAGTCAAAAACTATGGACTTACCTAATCAAGAAGAAAAGTGAAGTGATTGAGGTGTTTTCCAAGTTCAAGTCTATGGTCGAAATACAAAGTGGTCAAAAACTCAAAGTTTTGATAACTGATGGTGGTGAAGAGTATGTTTCGAAAGATTTCAACATGTTATGTGAAAAAGAAGGGATTATGCATGAGGTGGTGCCACCATATACTCCACAGCAGAACGGGACTGTAGAAAGGAAGAATCGAACCATCATGAATATGGTTCGAAGTATGTTGAAAGACAAGAATTTACCTAAAGAGTTTTGGGATGAAGTTGTGTCGACTGCAACATATATTTTGAACAAATGTCCGACAAAGAAGAAGGAAGGAATTACTCTAGAAGAATGTTGGTCTGGTGTAAAACCTAGCTTGGGTCATCTAAAGGTATTTGAATCTATTGCACATAGACATGTTCCTGATCAATTGAGAAGAAAAATTGATGACAAGCCGAGTCAAATGATTCTAGTAGGATATCATTCGACAGGAGTTTACAAGTTGTTCGGCCAAGTGAACAAGCAGATTGTGATCAGCATGGACGTGATCATAGATGAGTTAAAAGAATGGGATTGGACTCAAAATGTCAAGAAAGATTTAGTGAGAATCTTACTTGAAGAACCAGAAACTCAAGTCGAATGAGAAGTTCGACAAGAGGAAACATCAATTATAGATCAACCAAGCACAAGCCAATCTTAGAGAGAAAGACGCATGCCTGCAAGGTTTCAAGATTGTGTGGTTACATCATATGATGTGGTTGATGACGAAGGTGAGCTGGTACATTATGCTTTCTATGCAGATTTCGAACCTGTCAATGCAGCTGAAGCATTGAAAGATTCAAAGTGGGTGAAAGCGATGAACGAAGAAGTGAAGTCCATCGAAGACAACAACACTTGGTCACTTGTCGAATTGTCTCAAGGCAAGAAGGCAATTGATGTCAAGTGGATATACAAATTGAAGATGAATCGTAAAGGAGAAGTAACTCGACACAAAGCAAGGTTAGTGGCGAAAGGATTTCTCCAGAAAGAAGGAATCGACTTCGACGAGGTTTTTGCACCTGTGGCTAGGATCGAAAAAATCAAGTTGGTTGTTGGTTTAGCAGAAATAAACTGTTGGCACATATGTAAGATGGACGTGAAATGTGCATTCTTGAATGGACCCTTAGACGAAGAAGTTTGTGATAAACAACTAGTTGAATTTGTGAAACATGACGAAGGGAGTGCAGGTTGAAGTATTCAGTGGACTAAGAGCTATGATGAATATAGATAGCTTAGATACAATGAATTAGGTGGTGTGTTGAAAGCAAATTCCTTGTGTCGAAAAATATTTGATTTGATTTAGGAGTGTGGAAACAGTTTGTTACACACAGATTTGATTTTAGATTTAGATAGATTTGATTTAAATCTAAAATAGAATATATTTGATTTAGCTTAGGGAGCAAGCCTACCTAAATCTATAAATATGGAAAGTAACCCCTATTTTGTAATCAAGTTGTATTCACAGAATTTGCAGTTGCAAGTGAATAAGAAGTTCTCCACAATTTGTGGGCAGAGAGTTACTCTGCAGAAAATAATTCTTTATTTTTCTTCTTTTTTCTTTAATTATTCATTATCATTGTGTGGTGATATCAATTTTATTCATTAACATTGGTAGAAATTCATCATTGGTGGATTTCCAACAAATATGGTTGTTTTGATTTGCAGTATTTTATTTGATTAACAATTTTCATAGCTTATACTAAACAAATGAAGCAGAACATGAGACAACCTAGATTGATGGCTTTTGTGCATGTCACCCTTTCAAAGATTAAAATTATTAATAACTATTAATATACATTGGAAGATAAAGGCAAAAAGTATTAAAATTATGAAATATAAATATGTTCAATCAAATAAGAAATTTTTTAAGACAAACTAATATTAATAATCGAGGTAAGGGTAAGTGACTATGATTATTATGATTTTAAATAAAGTACTGGTTTTCAGCTTTCTATCTCTTGTAATGTTACAGATCAATGTTTAACAGAAGAAATAAATAAATAAAAAACCCTACTTTAGATAAAATAAGAGACAACAAAAAGAAAAAGAGAACGATAAATATAATGTCCCAAACAAACAGCATCACAGTAAATTTCTTGAGAAGAAGCCACCAAATAAGAACTACATCAAAAATAAAAGAAGTTAGATCTCAAATTATTGGACCACCAATGCCGAATCAAATGTCAACAAAGAAAAATAAAGGATCATAGTCTGTTATATGAAATTAATTTTGGAAGGTGTAATAGTTTCCATCACATTTATTCAAGAACTATTTTCAAGGAAAACAAATACATTAATTTTCTCTTTCATTTCTTTGACCTTTCTCATAATACTTGAAAACACAACATCATTTCGGATTTTTCAGATGATTGTCCAAATCGCTTATCAAATCATAGAAAAACCACCCCTAAACTTTGTTCCACCTCACTCTCAAAGAGAAGAGTATTTGAATACAAGACATTTAGTTTGTTTTTAAATTGATATTTTTGTATATAAGACAATTAGTTGTATTTAAAAAAAAAGTTATAACTATCAACAACTTAATTACATTTATAAAAATGTATAACTTAATATTGCTGATAGCGATTGAATCTTATACTAACAATTTACATTTATATTTAGTATTAGATATAAATTAATTTGAAAAATAAAATAAAAATGTATCTAATTATTTTTAATTTAATTTATATTTAAATTAAATTCATGGTCTAATATTACTCCGTCTCATATTATAAAAAATTCACATTTTTAAATTTATTGAACAATTAATGTATTTTAAAAATTTAATACAAACTTTTATCACATTCACGCATTTTGATTATTCGTTTGATCAAGATCTAATAATAATTTAACAAAATACATATTTTGATTTTTGTTTTTTAATTTAAAATATTAAACTTAAATTTAAAGTATTCAATCTTGATCAAATAATCCTTAGTATTTTGAATGCGTGAATTGTGTTTTCATGACCACAAGAAAATGCAGTCCTTAATATTGTAGTTGTTTTGATTCAAGTTGATAAATTAATTGCTTAAATTAATATCTGTGTGATCTACCAAATGTTACATACCGTGTCGTACAAGGTGGGATTTGAAGTTGAATTGTTCTACATGATTGATATTATTAATTCAATTGAATTAGCTTAGTTGGACCAAACTTGAATAATATAGCTCACTTTTAAGTCAAAATATTATGAGTAATTTAAGCAGCAGGGCTATTTTAATAAGCATGAAGTTATTAATATATTTTATTTATCAGAACTCAAGCATACCAAAAGATTGCATAAGATTAATTCTTCCAACACTTATTAAAAAAAAAACATGTGTTTTCTATGATGTTTTCTAAGATCAACTGTATGTATGCAATCAGTTACTACAGGACTGTAATTTGTTACAGCTGAAATATAGTTTATATATGACTACTGTGGGAATATAATCGGTTATAGTTGTAGAATTTTTTGTTATTTTTGTTTTTACTTGTTTCTCACTCTACGTAAATGTATATATACCCGTTAAGTATCTCAATAATAAATGTTCATTATTTTTCGACCTCTCAATAACTACTCTCTCTCATTCTCTCCTTCTCCACAATGAAAAACAACATTCTTGTGATTACTTGTTCCAACATTTGACATCATTAGTCTAGTATGATCCATCAAACACTTAGAGTGCGAAAATGCTTTCCATTTCTAATAAATGAATCCTTGCGAATTCTGAATTCTCAATGCAAAGAATTATGATAAGTAATTCAAATAGATGAAGGTGTTGTTAGGTTATCAAGATGTTCATGAAGTGATAAAGACTAATGTTACTCCACTTGTAGAAGGTTCAACAGTTGCACAAAGGACTGCACATAAGGAAGAGAAGACATAAGATTACAAAGCATTGTATTTTATTCATCAATGTGTTGATGCAGATAATCTTGAGAAGGTTTGTGATTGCACAACCTCAACGGAAGCTTGAGAAATTTTGGAGAAACAATATGTAGGAGCTGATAAGAAAAAGATGGTGATGCTACAAACTCAAAAGAGGCAACTGAAGTTGAGTCAAATGGAAGAAAATTAAACAAATCGACGAATTAACGACGAGATTCGCAAGTTTGATGGACCATGTAAAAGACGCGTGGAAAAATGATCATAAAGAAGTATGTTGTTGTGAAAATCTTGTCTTCTTTGACGTCAAGATTTGACAATGTAGTAGCTGCAACTGAGGAACCAGAGGATCTTACGATAATGAACAATGATGTGCATGAAAAGCTCTCTTGAAGCTCATAAGCAAATAATGGAGAAAATGAACATTGAAAGGAAAAGGTAGAGATCGCTTTGAAATCCCATTTCAATTAAAGAGACAAGAAGGCAAAAGGCAAAGTGGCTCATACACTAAGGTATAGGGAACTTTCAGAATTTTGGTGGGAGAGAATTTCGATACTCCAAAAACTCAACATTCCAAAAGGGTGAAATGGAAGTAGAGTTGGTGGATCATACAACTCTCGAGGTGGAAACATAGAGAAAGTGGAGGAAGAAAGAAGTGTTTCAAAAGAAATGTAAAATTATTTAGTTAAGAAAATCTTGGTCGTTTTGCAAGTTAATGTAGTTCCAACAAGAAATATCCTCAAGAAGATAGTCAGAAGAGGTTACAACAAGTCGCTAGAAAGACTCTAATCGATTACCTATACATTGTAATTAATTACCAACAAAATAAAATTCAATGGTGACTACGAAAGAGATTGTACAGTACACTGATCAATGGTCTATAGACTCTGGATGATCAACACATGTGACGGGAGAAAAGAATGGTTGTTACAATCACTCATTCCATGAAGAACAAGGTAAAGTTCGTGGATGATACCACTCTAGCGGCGGAAGGGATCAGTGACATGTCGATCAAGATAAACGATGGTAAACATTCTTTGATAAATGATGTGTTGTGTATTTCCATAATCAAGTATAACCTTCTAAGCATTGGTCAATTACTCGAGAAGGGTTACAAGATTCATATGGAGAACAAGGCACTATGAGCTATAGATGTAAATGAAGTTTCTATCCTAAAGGCTCCTATAGCTCCAAATAGAACCTTTAAAGTTTAATTAAATGTCATTGAACATAGGTGTTTTGCTATAGAAGCTAATAGAAAAGACACTAATAGAAAAATCACTTTTAGTGACCGAAATATTGCAGTCACTATATCCATTGATTTAGCCACTGAAGTTAGATATCAATGAGTAAATTTTTAGATGTCACTGAATCGGTCACTAAATAAATATAGTCACCGATTTAGTGACTAAAATTTTCAGACCAAATTTTTCGTCTTTATAAAAGTTTTTATATAATATTTAGTGACTGAAATTTTGTGAGTAATTTAGTGACTAAAATTTACGATTTTTTTTATTATCTAATTTCCTTTTATTATTTTTTAACAAATAAAATATATACTTAAAAAATGATGCAATTTTTATTTATATTTCGAGATCTCAACGCTTTGTAAAAGAACAAGATGGTAATGCGGCCGACATTAATCAAGACACCGATTGAAATTTGTGACGAATGTGTGCAAGCGAAACAACATAAGAAAAAAAATTCAACAAAGATGCAAGTTGTAGAACCAAGTGTCATCTTTAGGTATTTTTGAGATCTCGAGACCTAGGGACCTAACAAAGTGGTGGGGAAAAAGTCTTAATTTGCAGTAACAATCTGCTATAGATTTTGTAATATGAATTTCTCCTATCAAGCATTCTGTAAATTATGTCATTTAAGTTTGTTATAACTGCTCTACAGGAAATCAAAATTATAAAGACACTACATCATGCAAATGTAATTAAATTGAAGAAAATTGTCACATCTTTGAGTACTTTATTCTAAATTAATCTTAATGTTTGGTTTTTTTAATATCTGCTCTTCAGTTATTGACTATCATATTTGCCCTCTTATACAAGTCGTGAGAAAGGTGAGAAATATGATCAAAGAGAATTTACAAAATTATAGTTCTGGATTTATTTTGGAAGTATATTTTTTATTTTCTTTTATAAAATGAGAGTGTAACTCATTTATGTATGGATTTGGTGTAATTTGAATGCGTCTGAAAGTACATTTTTAGATAATTTTGTTTTACAAAATAATGATACGACTTACTTATGCATATATTTGAAGTATTTGAGATAGGCCGAAAATACATTTCTAAATTCTAAAGACAATTTTAGTTTTTTTACTAGAGTTAAGAACCGATACTTAGGTATCTTAAACAACCAAAGAATAATAAGTTTTAAGCATAGACCAATGTAAAACAAATTCATCCTATCGTTATATAAAAGATTAAAAACAAACAGATCAATATCGTGACATGTTCATGTTTGTATAGAGACAACTATTTCAGGTGAATGTTTTCATTCTTAGTCAATATGTTTGTTTTGAAATGCCACATTTAACTTGTTTGTCGATTTTTGCAGCTTATATTAAATAGAGGAAGCAGAATTATACAATCTAGATTAATTGTTGTTGTGTACTATATGATGTACATACTTGCTTTTATCTAAACCCGTTAAAAATTAAAAAGGTTAAATGCAAAATTCCCCCTATGTCATATGCGAGTTTTAGTTTACCCCCTTTAAGCAAAATATCCTTTTAGGACTTGTATGTTTACCTCAATGTTCATTTTGGTCCTTTAATTTCAAATAATTCACATTGGTCCCTTAACTCTTCAAATCCCTTCATTTAGTCTTTTTTTCGTTGCTAATTAGACGAAAAGGACTAAAATGAATCGTTTTGAAGAGTTATAGGACCATTATGAACTTTTTTTAAGTTAAGGGGCCAAAATAAACCTTGACATAGATATTGAGACCAAAAAGGATATGTTGCCATTTTATTTTTTTCGAATACCCCCTAAAATTTTAAAATACTAAGTCTTTGCCCCATAAGTGTAAAAATTACTTTCCTGTAAACTTTTTTTAAAATTTATTCCCCTGATTTTTTTTACACTTAGGTGGTATCCAAAAATTACAGGGGAATATTCCAAAAACTAAATAATTTAAGGGGGTAAACTCAAACTCGTCTATATTATAGGAGAGAATTGTGCATTTAGTCCAAAAATAAAACTATTAATATATCTGCTAAGACAAAGACAACAAATATTAAGTTCATCAAATCTAAATATATTTAATTAATAAATAAGAGAGTTAAAATATATAACAAAAGAAAAAAGAGTATGCATTCATAGTATAAAATATTTTTAATTTTAAAAATAATAATATGACATGGTTGAATGTTATAATTCTATTGAATTATTGTGTAAAATTAATTTACACTAACACTCTACTACCTTTAATCTCATAAAAAAATATAGATTATAATACAATAATCAATCACTTGGTAAAACATAATAACACTTCCATTAAATGATAAAGATATTTTTTAATTTAATTAGAATTTTTTCTTCAAATCTATTTATATCCTTTTGTAACCTTAATTCCTTAACCAAATTGATAACCTAAAAAACTACACATAAATGTGTGTGAATAAAATAATAAGTTAATTTTTGTGGGTGGAATAATTAATTATGTTAATAACTTTTATGGCTTAGGTAACACAATATTGTAATGCATGATTTTTTGAACTCTTTCTAAAAAATTACTTTCATTTTATCCTAGAAAGCCAAATGTGAAGTATGACAAGGGTATACAAACATGTTGATTGTCATATATAATTTTTTTTATGTTTGATCACATTACTTAAAGTAGCTTAGAAGGTTATTTATTTAACAATAAAACCATTTGTTTAACATTAAAACCCTTAGTTCTCAATTTCACAAGTGAAGAAACTCCAATCAAATTGGCACATGAATGTTTTTCTCATTCTCACTTGTACACCAGAATATATGTTTGTAAGAACGAGAAGTGTTTATACATCTGGCCTTGAGATTTTTATAATAACTTTACATGTTATCTTAGAGAATAATTGTATACACTAATAGTTTCTTTCTAGTGTGTAGCTCCTTCTATAATATTATGACTATGATATCAAGGCGTGTGAAGTCATCAGGTTCTAAATATACACTCTAGAAGAAAACATGTGGTTATGTGTTTTGTTGAAGTCAAGATTCTGAATCTATCATTTGTAACGTGTCTAAGGAACGTTAGTACAAGAGGTTATAATCGTGACTTAGTGGTTTAGTTTTGAAGGTCTTCTAAATCTTTATTTTTGTGTGTTACAAGTTCTGAAGATTATGAATATAAGGTTTTACCGAACAAGTACTGATAATCTGAAGAAAAACAAGTTCTTACAACCAAGTTCTAAAGACTCTGAAGACAAGGTTCTATGTGACAAGTTATGAAGACTCCAAGACTTAGGTTCTAAGGCTTAAGAAAGATTCTTCTACAACAAGCTTCAACGTTCAAATATTCAAATATCGGAAGCCTATGAAAATAAGAAGAATGTTCAAAATGGTTAACGTGTGATAATGTACAAAAGGTACATAAAGTGTCTGTGACCTCTACTCTTCTAGAGTGGCACAAGGACAATCCTTTTTGTATTTGACTATGACTACTATCATTATAACTGTTGAGAACCAACATCTAGATTTTTTATTACCTTTCTACCCTTTCAATGAATCTCTCTTATAAATTATAAAAGGAAGACGTGGAAGCTGAAGAAAATTAAGAATAGACACTACAGCGACAAATCTATCATATTAAATCAAGCTCAACAAAACTACACCAAAGCGTTGTGCAATCTCTATAGAGAAATAGTCTGTGTATAGTTTTATAAATAAGCAAGAAGTTGTTGCTCGTATCTTGCAGTAGAACACTTATGTGTTTTTCATTGTACTAAAAAGTCTATGTAATCTGCTTTCAAATACACTAGAAGTACTCAACTATTGTTGAATGATACATTCAGAGACCGAGTGAAGGTTTGATCTCAAGAAGACTCCTACTGTGGCTTGAGTGGTTTTGCAATAAGGATCAACGAGTTTATTGGGGGTATCAATATGGTTGGTTATACTTATTGTAGGTTGTTCTGTAATCAGTTTGGTTATAGTGGGTTAAGTCCTTGTTGAAGGAGAAATCATCCTTGAGGGGTATACTAGAGTAGATTAGTTAACATCAAACCAGGATAAAATAACTCTGTCATTTATTTTTATGTTCTGAGTTTATTTGGTTCATCACCACCAAAAAAAATTAATTTGAGAATCTCAATTCAAACCTCCCCTTTCTTGTGTTTCTCACACCTTCAATGTTGACATAAGTGTCGATCTGCACTCTTGTGGGTCAGTCAAGAAGTTCTTCGTTTTCTTCACAAGTAACCATACTTGCTTAAATATATAAATAATGACAACCATAACAAAGTTATGCCGATATTTTAATCCTTAAAGTTCTCTACAATAAAGTGTGTGCTCACAACAAGTATCCAGACACTTCTTATGGTAAAACATGACAAACATGATCAATAGGAAATAATATAATCATGGGGGATACTTAAGAATAGTATGATGTTATATTAGAGACCTACATTAGTATATATAACTCATCAAAGGAATGACTAAAAGAAAACCATGAGCATGTGTCGTTTGTCAACAACCATAAAATATTTTTTTTGTCTTGTAGTAATGTCAAACTTTATTTTTAACTCTTGATCAGTTTTACTAAAAAGGAAACTAACTAATTATCATTTAGGTGATCATGAGAACCAGCTATCATTTTGATAATCCTTTAACTACGAAAGAAGATACATTAGTTTGATAACCTTATGAGCTCTCATCATGGACAATTCATTGATAAAAAATCTATCTCTACTAACATCCCATCCGAGCAATTTTGTCCATAACATCGTCCTCCAAATGTTTGAAAGGAAAATGTGTTCAAATATTTACTACCATCACGCGAAGTCAAAAAGATCTCATTCTTAAAAATATTTGATTTGAGGCCCAATCCTAAACTTGTATTCCGAATATAGTCGAAAGTTTTAGCCACCTCCATTAAATATCCTACGATGGCCCCATCATCAAGATACCAAGTATGAATAATAAACCTACATTTGACTCTAATCATATGAATAAGAGGGTGTAATACAAGATAAAAAGATCATGCCTAGTGGCTTGCCTTGCTGCACTTTAGTGGCTAACTTAATATGTTAATCTCCAAGGTACAACAATTCTACCTAACAATAAAGAAACTCAACCTAAAAGAAGCAAATGTATATATCATCCTCAGCTTATTTGTAGTAATAATTGATCTACCATGTCGAAAGCATTCAATAAATCTCTTTACTTCTTTCTCATAACCATGTTGGCAATGAGTAAAATGGCTTCAACACCACCTGAAACACACACCCCAAATCATATGTCTCAAAATAGAACTTACAACAATTTGGTGTATCTCACCAGTAAACTTTAAAATAAGGTCAATGGTGTGAAAGCTACAAACCTTATCAAACTCATCAGACATCTTCCTCATAACTATAAATTATATAACAAAACATAATATTCATCAAAGTACTACATATATAACAAAACATAATATGCAGGATTTACTTAAAAGTAATAAATTATATGAAATATCCGATAAATATTAAAACAAATCCTAAGTTATAAATCCATACCATGATTGGAATCTCTATTCGATTTAAATGAAAGACTTCTCTCGTAAACCTCATATCGAAGTATCCGCAATCTATACCATTATGCTGACCAGCAGACTACATGGAAAAACAAATATCAGCACACTACATAGAAAAACAAATAAGAATATATAGTTGTCTTGTTTTATCAAGTAGCATCACTATTATAAGAAAAATTGTGAAAATTAATATACCTCCACTTTGATCCATGTAATGTTGCTTGATCTAGACTGTGGTACTCGAGCGTCTCTTTGAGATCAGAATACTTGTATTGCTCTAACAAAATAAAAAACATATATTTATAACAATCTCACAGAAATAATTAAATATATAAATACACACGAATATTTAGAACAATCTTACTTACGTATCAATCATTAACTTCATATCCGGATAATTTATCCAATCACCATCTACCGAATTCAAATAATACACCACTTCTTTTATAGGATCCATAGCAACCAACAACCAGTGGCATCTATAAATTAAACCAAAAGTTTAGATGAAAATTTTCTATGCAAAAGATTCAAAGATTAGAATGAACTTAGAATGAAAATTTAACCTTGTAGGAATAGTATTATACGGTAAAAGATACAAACTTTCTGTACTGCTGGCTGTAAATCTCTCGACTAAGTGATCTCTTACTAAATCTAGATCCTTAACAATTGACAGTCTGTTGACACGGGAGGAAGACACAAAATGGAATTTTTTTGACAATTGATTCCCGTGCATCAATTTTTCATACAAGAACCTTAAATAAAAACATAATAAACATTAGACTATTTTCATTGAAATGTGTAAATAAATTGCTCAACTAATTAAATAATAGATTGATCGGATTACCGGATGTATGAGTGTACAACACTGATGCCTAATTTTGTATGCTGAAAATTTTGTTCCATGTCCTCTTGTGCAATTGCTTCGGAGCAAGAAAAATCAAAGATACCTTTCTCCATATCTATTTGATGAATAGCACCATACATCAAATCTGATGTTCCCACGAGTGTTTCAAGACACATCTAAAATTGAGGTACAAAAGATTTTCTTGGCACGGTCCTTGGAAGATCCCTTTTCTTGTTGGATACATTACTAATTTTCTGGATGACTTGTTGTGACTCTTGAGCAGGTACCTAAAAATCATATAACTTAGGTAAATTATAAAATCATGCAGTTTTTGAATTCACATCATAGAATTAACCCTTTTAATGTACCTCTTTTTGTGATGCAACAGACTCGTTGTGCCGCAAAATCCCTCTATCCTTAGATGCAGATTTTGTAGGAGTCTAACATTACCATGTAAAAAATGCATGTAATGGTTCAGAATTGACATTTGAATATTAAATATTCATAATGGTTTTTAACATACCTCATCATCTATGAAAATGAGGTCCGACGGCCATGCAACAAACGATCTTATTGCATCTCGCAACAATGTTGTACTGAAACAATGTCAGGTATCGATAGCAACGCATCCAGATCTAATGCAACATCAACTGATACTTTTAGATGTCCATCAGGGAGCAGCCTATGGTGAAGTAAATCTCCCAAAGTGTTATGCACTTTTCCCTTGTCAACTATGCGATAAGTCGGTGACGATAAATATAGCTGACAAGATGAAATGCCCTAAACCAATAATAAATATGTTACTTTTATGTGTATATATGTCAATTAAAATAAATGTGCTAATTTAATTTCATAATAACATATATAATTACCTCAGGAAATTTATTTTGGCAATTGATACTAGCGTTGTCACTAGTTTCTTTCTACTCTGAACTTCATTTTTCCTCCATATATCTCTCTTTATCCTTTTGCAATTCACGGACTTGGGCTTTTAATTCCTCCAACGTTTACATCACTTCTTGATTGCTAGGATTTTTTTCCTTGGATTCTTATACAAGGAAGATGGAGTCACACCATGTCCTTGTCGACCGGAATACTCAGCAATATTTGGTGCTCGACTAAGTATGCTCCTATTATCCTGGTCCTCATCACCCGTGGTTACTGATTGAGATAGAGTCTCCTGAAATTCATTTACATATTGAAAATTATTAGAGGAGATTAAAAATTAATTATATATTAATAAAATTTTGATTTAATTAAAGACACAATGTTATACTTACACATTCATCATAAATATGTTGAACATCTTCCCTAACAACTCCATCTTTGCCCACACGAGCTTCCTTCCACAAAACATGTGCCAGAAGTGATATTTCTTCACTTTTCGTATCTTCTAACTACACATTGACACAAATAATAAGATCATCAATTATAACACATTGATACAATTAATAAGATCGTCGCATTTATATATACTTATAATTTTTTTTTTGTAAGTGTGCATATCCCAAACGCCCTTTTTTGTATGGATACGTGGGTTTTGATGCTCTCTGGAGATTTGTGTCACTCACTTTCTTGAAATTAATGTCTCTTAGTTTTCCTACAAAAGCATCCCATTCTTCAAGTGTAATCAAGTTTGCATACTTCCTTGGATGTTCCGCTTCAACAAAATTTCCTTTCTCATCCTTAAGATACTTGTTTGTTAAAAAAGATCGAAACCCTCTGTGTCTTTTTTCGGACAATTGAAGACAATACTTTTTCGGTTATCATCAATGTTAAAAGACCTCTACGAAAAAACATACGCATAAAGTGTGTTAGTATAAGTAATTTAAATACATTATCATCAACAAAAAACAAATAACAACAATCATATATGGTACCTGTATCTCAGTCCAGATTTTCTCTTTACCGGAATCCAACTCTTCTTTACTTCATCTACCAGAGGTGATTGGAATGTGCATACGAACAATTTAACCAATGTAGCTTGTCAAATTTGCATCATTAGGCTCAATTAGTTGATCATCATCATTCCAATTTACATTATATTTTATTCCTCTATCTCTATCACGAATGATTCCCTTCATTATAGTTATGCCTCGTGTAATTTCTCTTTCTGAAGTCTAATTTGGATCATTTGTATCGTGTGAGTTTTCTTGATTACTAGTCATTTGACCTATAATAAAGAAAAAAATAAAAATGAAATGACAAATATAAAAATCTATAATCCATATATTGAATATATATAAAATGACATATATTTAAATTTTATTGAATGATATAGGCTATAATTATACTAGTACCTTTTTCACTAACGTCTCTTTATTTTCTTAGTTGGAATATGTTCTACTCATCTCTTAACAACCCGGATGGTTGGATTGATCCAAATACCCTCATTGTGATCATTTCTAATATATGATTCATTCGCTACAATATTCCCATCATGATCATTTCTAGTAAACGATTCAATCTCAACATCAATATCACCTTGATCTCCAATGTTTTCATCAATTACTTTGTTAGATAAAAGCACTATAAACCATTTCGTACTTGTCGGATCAGTGACATAGAACACTTGTTTAGCTTGAGAGGCTAGAATAAAAGGCTCATCTTTGTACCCCATCCTATTAAGATCCACTTGCAAAAATCCTGACTTATCCATTTGTATGCCATTATTATTTTCAACCCACTTGCAACCAAATATAGGAATCTAAAACTTCTCATAATCAAACACCCAAATGCGCTCGATAACCCCAAAATGTGACAGATTTGTAACTTTGGGGTTTAAGTCCTTCACACTTGATATGTGCATTGCTTCAGCTACCAAGGTGACACCACTATTTTGCATATTAATTTTATCATCTTGTTCTTTGGTATAAAATGTGTATCCATTAATTGCGTATGCACTATAAGAAAACACAACAAAACTTGGACCATATGCTAAACATCTCAACCTTTATGTTATTGAAGCGAGATTTGAATAATACTTTGGATACATATGTTCCTTAAACCATGGTATCACACTTCGATTGTTCTCACGTACTATCCAATTCTCATTTCTCTTCAGATTTAAACCTCGAAGAACACACTTATGCATTTCAACATACGGCTCAACCTTAATCTCATTGTGCAGAACATACAAATGCACTTGATCCCGTTTGACCCTTGATATTGTCACAACTTTATTTCCAATTAAATTTTTACCTTCTTTTTTTTCAACAATATGAGATTTGGGGAGTCCAATTTATTGAACATTTGACAGATATTCAGTACAAAACTCAATCGCTTCTTCAACAATGTATCATTCGGCAATACAACCCTCGGGTCGACTTCGGTTTTTCACATACCCTTTTAATATTTTCATATAACATTCAGTAGGGTACATCCATATCATATAAGTTGGTCCACACAATTGTGTCTCTCTTTCACAAGATGAACAACTATATGAACCATTATGTCAAAAAACGAGCGAGGAAAATACATTTCAAGATCACACAAAGTAATAACTATTTCTTTTTGCAATGTTGATAAGATCGCAGGATCGGTCACCTTACTGCAAATTGACTTGAAGAAAAAACACAGTTTAGTTATTGCGCTTCTTACTTTTTCTGGCAGAATAGAACATATACCTATTGGTAAAAAATGTTCCATTATAACATGGAAATCATGCGTCTTTAAACTCTTTAACTTGAGGTCTTTCATAGACACAAGTCTTCTAATATCTGATGAGTAGCATTATAGAACTTTAACTCCACTTAGAAACTGGCACAATATTTTTTCTCCTTTCTAGATAGAGCATAAACAGCATGTGGTAGATATGTTCGTCTTCCTTTCTTCACAGGTCCCAATTTAGTTCTTATTCCCATGTTTACCATGTCCTCCTTTACTTTAAGGTCATCCTTAGACTTTCCTTGTATATTGAGTAACGTACCAATAACACTATCAAATACATTTTTTTCATTATGTATAACATCAAGAAAATGTCTTACATACAACGACTTCCAATATGGCAGTTCAAAAAAAATTGACCTCTTCTTCCACCCACTTTTGACAAGTGTATGTGCAAAAGGCTTGCAAAACTGAGTACTCACATCTTTCACCTTTTCAAAAATTTGATCATCTGTCAATATAGGTGGAGCTCTACCTTGTTCTGGCTCTCCATTGAATGCTTTTCTCCACCCACGATAGTGATGATTAGAATTTAAGAATATATGATGACCGAGAAAGACATTCTTTTGACAAAGGTCCAATCGCGTCGTATCGATTCCATCTCCACAAACAGGACAAGCTTTTTGACCTTTAATGATGTACCCTGATAGATTTCTGTATGCTGGATGTTGTGAATCGGATGCCTTGGAAACAAAATATAAATTTGTTGCTCAATGTAAGGAAAAAGAATGAAGAACAAGATGAACACAAGGATTGGTTATTAACTGCTATTCTTTCCTTTATCTTCAAAACAAGATTACAAGTATACAAGAATAACAAATAACCCTCTCACCCTAAATTAGGATTTGCAATATGCAATGATGAGAGACTAGTATGCTATTTAAAATATACCTAACATACTAAACTAATGGGCTTATATCACAAATATCCATTACAAGCTAACTTAGGGTACAAGCTAACTTAACCAATTGGACATAACAAACAGGCCCAATTCGATGCTAACAATCCTAGCATCCTTCGACACAATAGAGTTCGATCCAATATCTTACAAATCTCCACCTTGGAACAAACTCTATTATCAACTAACGAGTTAGTTTTCTTCATGCAGCTTTATCAACTGCATACAGTGGAAAAACTTGCAACTAGACAATGTCTTGGTGATCATATCAGCAGCATTATGATCTGTCGAAACCTTCAGCACTTGGACTTCTCCACGCTCGATTACCCCTCTGACGCAATGCAGCCTCACATCAATGTGCTTGGTTTGCTCATGATAGGTTGAATTCTTTGACAGGTGTATTGCCCTTTGACTATCACATTTAACAGTGATAACTTCCCCTTGAATTTTCAGCTCCTTAGCAAAACCTTCAAGCCACAATGCTTCTTTCACAGCCTTAAAGCAATATATTCCGCCTGGTTGGTAATGCAAAACCTTCCAAGTGTTGCTTTCAACTAATAGTTGTACCAAACATAGTGAAAACATATCCGAAATAGATTTTCGAATCCATACAACCCGCATAATCAGAGTCGACATATCTTTCGATTCTTCGCTTACTATCTTCACCAAAGGCTCCACAATAAATTAAGACTCTGTTCAGAGAACCATTTATGTACCTTAGAATCCACTTCAATGCTTGCGTTGAGCCTTTCGTGATTCGCCATGTACCTGCTTACAAGACTTATTGCATATGCTATGTCGGGTCTAGTACAAACCATAGCATACATCAAAGAACCTACTACATTAGCATATGGGATGCTACTCATATAAGTTCTTTCGACCTCAGTACTGGGACATTGATCAATACTCAACTTAAATTGAGGGTTTGTTGGAGTCACAACAGGCTTCGAATTCGACATACCAAACTTTTCGAGAATCTTTCATAAATATGCCTCTTGAGATAAGCATAATCTCGACTGCTTTCTATCTCTTCGAATGTCAATTCCAAGAATCCTGGAAGCTGCTCCTAGATCCTTCATTTCGAACTCCTTATTGAGTTCTGCCTTCACCCTCATTACCTCTTCGACATTGTTACTTGCTATGAGAATATCATCAACATAAAGTAACAAAATAACAAATGAATTACCAGGACGAAATCTTAAGTAAACACAGTGGTCGAACTGACTTCTAACGAAACTTATGTCTGTCATGAATTTGTCGAATCTCCTATTCCACTGTCGAGGAGATTGTTTCAGCCCATATAAGGATCTTTTCAACTTGCACATAATCTTCCTTTCCTTTTCGACATACCCTTCAGTTGCCTCATCGAGATTGTTTCATCTAGATCACCATACAAGAACGATCTTCACATCCATCCTTCCAGCTTCAAGATCGAATGCCACCATGGCAAGCAACATTCGAATGGACCTATGCTTCACAACAGAGAAAACACATCATTGAAATCTATACCTTCTTTAGTGAAACCCTTACCCAACCTTGCCTTGTATCTTTTCGACGCCACCCTCCTTCCTTAACTTTGAAAATCCATTTATGACTAACCTGGCACCAGCAGGTTTCTTGATCAATTCCCAAGTGTTGTTATCATGAAGAGACTTCATCTCATCATTCATGGCCTTCAGCCATTCAGTATTATTTCGACTCCTCATAACTTCCTTATGGTCTCTTGGTTCTTCGTCTAGAACCTCACTTGCAGAGATTAAGGCATAAGCTATAAGATCTGCATCCCCAAACCTTTGAGGTGGTTTGATGACTCTTCGTGTCCTATCTCTTGCCAATAGATAGTCATCAATAGTTTCCTCAACTTCATCAGCATCATCTTCTTCTTCAACTTTATCTGGGATATGCAATTCAGCATCACCATGCTCCACCTCAACAGGAATCTCTACTGCTCCACTCTTCCGATACTTACGCACTTGACCAACATCATTCGTTTTCTTGAAAGCCATTTCAGCTTCATTGAAAACAAAATCTCGACTGGTGATAATTCTTCTGTGACCTGACTCTAGGCACCATAGCCTATAAGCTTTGACTCCTTCAGGATATCCCATGAACATGCATTTAAGAGCTCTACGTTCGACCTTGTCTTGCCTAATGTGAGCATAGGCTACGCAGCCAAATACACTCAATTTGTCGAGATTTGGTGGATGTCCCGACCAAACTTCTCAGGTGTCTTCATATCTAACGCAGTCGAAGGACATCTGTTTATCAGATATGTTGTTGCCGAAACACCCTTAGCCCAAAACACCTTCTTTAACCCAACACTAGTCAACATGCATCTAACTCTCTCCAAGATGGTTCGATTAAACCTTTCAGCCAAACCATTTTGTTGTGGAGTGCTGCAGTAGTATGTGCCTTGCAATACCGTAGGCAGACAAAAGGCCGAATGCCTCATTGCAAAATTCAAGACCATTATCTTCTCAACCTCTTGAGCTTCGCCATTTGGTTTCGACGAGTCTTCCAACCTTGAAATTCTCAAACGTTTCATCCTTAGTCTTCTGAATGAATACCCATAACTTTCTGGAATAGTCATCTACTATAGATAGAAAATACCTTGCTCCTGAATGTGATGGACACCTTGCAGGCCCCCAAAGATCAGCATGGATGTAATCAAGGGATCCATGTGTTCTTTGTTTGCCTTTGTTGAACTTCACTCTGCAAGATTTTCCAAGTACACAAGGTTCACAAAACTTCAGTTTTTCGACTTTGTCTCCACCAAGCAAATTTTGTTTCCCCAATTCGACCAAACCCCTTTCATTGACATGGCCTAATCTCATGTGCCAGATTTTTGTCTTTGACAAAGATTTCGTGGATGCAACATTTGTCGAACCACTTACAACTTCAGCCACAAGGGTATACAAGCCTTGTTTCTTCACGCCTTTCAAGACTTCCTTCGACCCCTTCATAACTCTTAGGATACTTTTCTCTCCTTGAAAAACATATCCTTTCTTGTCGAATTCACCAAGAGAAATCAAATTTCTCTTCAAATCAGGTACATACTTGACATCAGTCAATAACCTTATTGACTCATCATGGAGTTTGAATCTCACAGATCCCACACCTGCAATCTTGCAAGCTTTGTTGTTTCCCAGCAATACAGACCCACCATCTTGATCACATAATTCCTCGAACAAGTCTTTGTTTGGAGTCATGTGCCAAGTGCACCCAAAATCCATAATCCATTCCTTCGACGAGTTGCTGCTCGAAACCACAAGAACATCAGATGAGTCGAAATCATCTTGAATAATAGTTGCATTGCCATTATCCTTTCCTCTATGATTTTTCAGCGGGGAACACGTTTGTGACCCTCCTTCTTATAATGATAGCATCAATACTAGATCCTTCACCACCGTAAAACTTCGCGACTTTTACCTTTCTTCTTGTCGACCTTATTATCCTTTCGCAAGAATTTTCCTTTAATACCAAACCTTCACCAACCGTCGAAGGTTTATGCTCCTTCGCTCATTCAAGTCCTTCAATACAAGGTCGATTGAACCTCTTCAAGGTCGAACTCCTTCCATACAAGAGTTTCTTTGAAGTGGGCATGTGATCCGGGCAGCGCACAAAGAACATCGCTGATCTTCATCATCGATCTTCACATTGATATTTTCAAGATCAAGAATCACTTGTTGAACATATCCAACTGCTCACCAACACTTTGTCTTCAATCATCTTGAATGAATACAAAGCTTGCTTCGTGTAGTCGATTCACCAATGATTTAGTCATGTACAAACTTTCAAGTTTCACCCATAACCCTACCGCCGTCTCCTTTAATACCGTCAAGAACCTTATCACCAAGGCTCGACAAAATTGCGTGGGCCTTCTCTATCATTGCCTTCTTCTCGATGTCGTTAACGCCGCTCATGGATGACTCTCCTTCAACGCTTCAAACAACCCCGAACCAAGGGGCTTTCATCTTCAAGCGCCACAGACCGAAATCGTTCACTCCGGTGAACTTTTCAATGTAAGGAAAAAGAATGAAGAACAAGATGAACACAAGGATTGGTTATTAACTGCTATTCTTTCCTTTATCTTCAAAACAAGATTACAAGTATACAAGAATAACAAATAACCCTCTCACCCTAAATTAGGATTTTCAATATGCAATGACGAGAGACTAGTATGCTATTTATAATAAACCTAACATACTAAACTAATGGGCTTTTATCACAAATACCCATTACAAGCTAACTTAGGGTACAAGCTAACTTAACTAATTGGACATAACAAACAGGCCCAATTCGATGCTAACAATCCTAGCATTCTTCGACACAATAGAGTTCGATCCAATATCTCACACTGGAAAATCATTAATTATTCCAAAAAACATCTCCCTCAAGTTGAAAATTTCTTTCCTATACCCATCATAAACCTCCACACCTTTCTCCCACAAAAACTTTAAATCTTCGATAAAGGGTGTCAAGTATACGTCTATGTCATTCCCTGGTTGTTTAGGCCCAGAAATTAACATAGATAACATCATGTACTTACGCTTCATACATAGCCACAAAGGTAGGTTATAAATCATAATAATCATAGTCCATGTGCTATGCAAGATACTTTGAATACCATGTGGGTTCATTCCATCAGTAGACAATGTCAAGCGAAGGTTTCTTGTTTCTTTTCCAAATTCAGGATAATCATTATCAATTTTCATCCACTGTGGTGAATCTTCTGAATGTCAAAATTTTCCATCAATAATTCTTTCATTTGCATGCCAAGTCAAGTGTCTTGAATCGATTTCACTATGATACATGCGTCTAAATCTCAGGATTATAGGAAAATACCATAAGACTTTTCTAGAGACAACTTTTTCTTATATTGAGAGACACCGTATTTAGGACACTCATTTAACAATGCATACTCATTTCGAAACAAAACACAATCATTTGGACATGCATGTATCTTATCATAACTCATGCCAATAGAGCACAACATCTTTTTGGCCTCATATGTTCGATTTGGAAGAACATTATCCTCTAGTAGCATATCTTTCATAAGGGCTAATAACTTTGTGAAACTTTTATCCGACCATCCGTTGCCCGCCTTTAAGTTGTACAACTTTAATACGAGATACAATCTTGTGAATTTTGTACAACCATTATACAACAGTTTCTCTGCATCGCTTACCAACCTCTCAAACATTTTGGGACAATCCTTAAGATCTTCTTCAGTTGCTTCTGCAATCTCTTCGACTCGATCATAATCGTATGTATATGTGCCATTGTCGTTTGAAGCATAAGTCGTATTATCCCCCGATTCAACATTCCTGTTACTTTTCTCACCATGAAATTTCCAACATGTATAACTTCTATCAATTCCACACCTCTTTAAATGCGATGCCAATTGAACCGCGTCAACCCAACTCACATAACAACAACCCAAGCAATGACATATCATTCGACTGGGGTCTTTGGCGTGCGCAACAACAAACTTAACGAATTTTGATACCCAATTCTCTTACTCTTTCGACAATCGATTGGAATACACTCATGTCTTATCCATAGTTTTACTAATTAAGCTAAACAAAAACAACTAATCATAGTTCATTCAAAGTAACTAATTACAGTTCATTCAAAGTACTTAATTACAGTTCATTCACAAGTAGAGAAGTAATCAACTAATTTAAGTGGAAATGATCCATCATAGTAGTTCATTCAAAGCACAACTAGTTACATTGGTGAGAGAGAATAAATAATTACATGTATATAAGTAAGCAACTTCTAGACCCACACAGTGTAAGATTCTTGTAAACGATCAGGCTTTCACTCTTCACAAGTAACCCCTATAGAAAATTCACAAAGTTAGTAAGTTCATCACTTAATTCTCAAACAACATGAACAAATGATAACTTTTTCTATTCACGAATGAAACCAATAAAATGGTAATGTTAGCAAAATTTAACGACACTAAATCCACACATGTTTGATAAATTCACAAAGTTAGTAAGTTCATCACTTAAGAAAAAAAACCATGGCCAATAGGCCTAGGATGAGGATTGAATTTTTTGTAGTGAAGGATGAGAAAAACTCAGGCAGCCACCCCATAAATTCGATTATTCTCAATAGAAACATCTTGAACACGTTCAACATCAATCACAACCACAAAACGTCATAACCGATTTTAGATATTCAAATTCAAGCACAAATGAAGCGAACATACCATCAAAGACTCTTTCAAATTGATTCAAATATCATGATATAAGCATAAGCTTCATTCAATATTAAAAACCAATAACGGCATTGCCATCACATATTCATCATTCAGAATCAAAACAATTAACAACATTGACATCAAGAATTAACATCAAGAATCTTATGAACTTATCACACAATTTGATACTAATGACAATCAATTCTACACCTAAATTCAACACATAATCAAACTCACTATTCCAATTTAACTCGACAACTCAATAGCACCATCAATCTTTTAGTTCAACCATAACATCAACAATAAAAAATCAACAGAGGAATGGAAATTTTAACTCGATAACTCAATAGCATAGTCAAAACAAACTAACTAACATAGATGAAAGGAAATTTTACCAAGTCAAAGCCAACGATATTGATGAGCTCAAAGCAAACAGAGGAATGGCGGAGTAGAGATTACGGAAAACAGAGTTGAGTAGCTGTTTGGAGGGATTTACGCTAGAGATTACGACGAAGATTATGGCAAATAGAGTTGAGTAGCTGTTTGGAGCGAGTTACGGAGGAGATGTTTAGGTTTGTTACCCGTGAAATGACTTGTGGTTCGAGTTGAGTAGCTGTTCGGAGCGGAGGTACGGCGACGAGGAAGGAAGGGTGGTGCCAGCGGCGAAACGGAAAGGAGAGGGTGAGAAGAAGAAGAAGAGGGATCGTAGGTACCGTTGTAAGAGAGAAGAGGGAAAATACGAAGAATATGGTTATTCATAAGATATATTTTAATTTTTTAAAATGACTTTTAGCAGCGCTTTTGGAAAGCGCTTTCTTAATTGTAGACTTAGCAGCGCTTTTTTCTTAGAAATCACTATCTTTTCATTGGCCTATAGTACTGCTTTCAAAAGCGCTTTCAATTGTGGGTCCAATTTAGAGACTTTAGCAGCGTTTTTCAAAAGCGCTTTCTAAGGTCAACATTTAGCAGCGCTTCTATAAAAGCTCTTTCTAAGGTGGGGTCTATGTATAGCCTTTAGCAGCACTTTTATCTAGCGAATTTTTTTTACAACTTATAGTAGCGCTTTGTGATAAAAGCGATGTCTTTTTAGTTATGCCAAAAACGAATTTTGGCGTAGTGAGGTTTATGGCACGTGATACCATTTGTTGGGGGGAGGAGTTTACTATGGAGCATTGATACATAATGTTGGACTTGACACCTTTGTGAGAGACTAACTCTTTATTCACCTAAAATTTTAAAGTGATAGGTGAGTGTGTTCTCTCACTTATAATATTCAAGTCACCACATTTTTTATCTAATATGAGACTATTTCTCCACTTACTTACACTTTACATTATTATTATAACAATAATAAAATCTCCGAAAAGAATTTATTATTGTTTACAAAGATCATTTTTATGCAGTTCTTAAAAAACTTCAAATTTAATATTCAAACATTTTTATAATACTGCTCAAAGCAATATTTTTAAACATCAGTAATATTTGTGACATGTTCATAAAAAAAATTAGATTAATATCTCTAAAAGAATATATATAAATTGTGATTTTTATTTATTATTGTTTATAGAAATATGTGGTTGAGTTTTTGAAGAAATAATCTTTTGAACAATAGGTAATGTTTACAGGACCGTACCCGAGATTTTGAGTGCCCTGTTTGAAATTATTAATTTGATGTCCTTTTTTAATTCATAAATTTTTATCAGATTTATAGCTCATATGTATCAAACAAATAATCAACTTAATATGTATATATAATATATTAGTGTTTTTTTTTACGAAATTTATAAGTCATATGTATCAAATATATGTATTTATTTATAATATATTTGATCCTAAACGGAGAAAAATTCATTTCATGCCCTTTGAATATGTTGTGAAATATGTATATATATTGGGAGGCAACTTGGAATTTGCAAAACCTATATTCTACGCACTATTGTGATTATTTCTCTGCTAGAGTTTTTGAAACAAAATTTATGATCAAATTTTGAGATATAATAAAATAAAGATTATAAGTTTTAGTTTTAGACCAATGTAAACAGGTCTATTCTATCATGATCTATCAAAATAAAAACAAATAGATCAATATCTTGACATGTTCAAATTTTTCTCGAAACATTTTTTGTGTTTTAGGTGTTTGTTTTCATTTCTAGTCAATATGGTTGTTTTGATTTGCAGTATTTTATTTGACTAACAGTTTTCATAGCTTATATTAAACAGATGAAGCAGAACAAGACAACCTAGATTGATGGCTTTTGTGCATGTAGCTTCGTTCCAAGACCCTTTCAAAGTTTAAAATTATTAATAACTATTGATAATTTGAAGATAAAGACAAAAAATTTGAAAATTTGAAATATAGATATATTCAATCAAATAAGAGAATTTTTAAGAAAATAATTTTAATAATACGGGATAAAAAGCTCAAACAAAGTGTACCATCATCAAGTAGACTACTAATAGAAGAAATACAAAAAACCTATTTTAGATCAAACAAGAGACAACAAAAAAAAAAGAAGATAAAAATAATGTCACAAACAATCCATCAACACCGAATTAAAACTCAACAAGGAAAAATAAATGATCACAGTCCATCTAAATTAAGTCAAAATCTCCATCCGTTATTGATTAATTAAAAAAGTAGAGTTATGAAGTTATTTTGTAAAGATGTAATAGTTCCCATCAAATTTTTCCAAAAAGTATTTTCAAGAAAACAATTATTTTTCTCTTCCATTTCTTTGGCCTTTGATCATAATCTTGAAAACGCAACATCATTTCTGATTTTTTAGATGATAAAATCACAACTTATCAAATTATAGAAAAATTACTCATAAACTTTGCTCCACCTCTTGAAAATGGGAAACTCTTGAAGAGAAGAGCATTTGAATATAATATACATTTAAGGACCGTTTGTTTTGAATTTTTTATAAAATGATTTTTATAGTTGTAATATTGCTTTGTGAAAAAAAATTATAATGAAACTTTTTATAAAAGTAACAAATGAAAATTTTATTTGAATAATTATTTTTAAAATGTTATTTTAGATGATTCATCATTTTAATGAAAATATTTGACATCAAAATTTTAAAAAATCACTTGATTTTGAAGCTATTTCTAATAGCTTTTCATAAAAATTATTTTTAAAATATATCTTTTTGAAAAAATTGTGATTTTGACATCTTCAATAATGTATGTTTATGTTATAAAATGTCAAAATTAATCTTACAATTTAGAAAAAACAAATATAAAAATTTTCTAATATTTTGAAATATTTGTTCATAAAATCTACTTTTAAAAATAGAAATAAGAAATCAATTTTTTGAAAGGGTGTTTTTAAATTGATTTTATGTATACAAGACAATTAGAGCCCGTTTGCTTTGTCATTTTAAAGAAATGATTTTTACAGTGTTACATTATCTTGTGTAAAAAAAATTATAGAAGTTTTCATAACATTTTCAAATAAAAATTTAGTTGAATAGTTTTTCTTAAAATATAATTTTAAATATTTTATTTTTTATTTAAAAAAATTGAAATATCAAAATTTAAACAAAACCACATAAATTTAAAACTATTTCAAATAGATTTTTATGAAAATTATTTTGAAAATATAAGTTTGTTTAAAAATTGTAATTTTGATTATGTTTTAGTCTTTAGTAATCTATATTTATGTTATAAGATGTCTAAAGTAATATTTTAATTTAGAAAAAACTAATATAAGAAAAGTTTATAGTATTTTTAAAAATGGTTTTGTAAAATATTTTTTAAAAAAGATAAAAAAAAAAAAAAATTTAAATATCTGAAATACACATATTCTTAATTGTATTAAAAAATAGTTTATAACTATCAACAACTTTATTATATTAATATTGTTGCTGGAGATTCAATCTTATACTACATCGATATTTAGTAATATTAGATATAAATTAATTTGAAAAATAAAATAAAAATGTATCTAATAATTTTAAAATTAATTTATATTTAACAATACATTCATTGTCAAATAGATATTAATTATATTTTAAGATGGATCAAATACTAATTAATAGTGGAAGTTGAGTGAACGCATTTTTCACATTCACTCTTTTGATTAAGATTTAACAATTGAACACAATATATATTTAATCTTTTTATTTGTTTAAAATGTTAAACTTAAACTTAAATTTAAAGAAATCTTGATCAAATAATCATTAGTATCTTGATCAAATAATCATTAATATTTTGAATGCGTGATATGTGTTTTCATGACTACAAGAAAATGAAGTCCTTAATATTGTACTCACTGTTTTTTATTATAAATTGTTTTAAAAAAATTGATATTATAATATAAATTATTTTTTAATTTAAATAAATAATAAATCATATTTTTTTATTATATTTTTAAATATTTATTATTCTCTCATTTTAATTATATAAATTTATTTTATATTTATTATTAATAAAGAATAATTATGTAAAATTTTTTATAATTTTTTACTTTCGTATAATAATAATAATAATAATAATAATATTTTTAATATATATATATATATATATATATATATATATATATATATATATATATGAATGAAAAGTTCAAAACGATTTATAATAAAAAATAGGTAATAGTTGTTTTGATTGAAGTTGATAAATTAATTACTTAAATTAATAAATGAATGATCTGCCAAATGTTTCATACCCTTTCGCACAAGTGGGATTTGAAAGTTGAATTTTCTACATGTTTGATATTATAAATTCAATTGAATTAGCTTAGTTGGACCAAACTTTAATAATATAGGTCACTTATAAGTCAAAAAATATTTTTATGCATTAAAAAATTTAAAAAATTTAATTATATGATTCATTGATAGTTTCTGACCAATGTTAAGTGACATATTCTTATCATTATATTTCAACTTTTTTGAAAAGAAGTTTGAGAAAAGAACTCACATGTAGCAAAAACAACATAAAGAATCAATCTATTTAGAGGATCTAGAAGGTAATTTAGCCTAAAAATAATAGCTACATAAAAAGACGTCAAACTTTTTAGAGGACAACATTCTCAAAAATAATATTTAGACAAAGAAATCGGAGAATTTTGTTGACGAACGCACAGTGAAAGCTTATGTAAGTTATTTATTTTACATTGTTTATACATTGTTTATATATATATATATATATATATATATATATATATATATATATATATATTAATTTAATGACAATTTTGTGGCGTAATTTTCACGTGGCAACTGATAAAATATTGTTGCGTGAAAATCACGTGGCAACTATTTTTTCAAATTTAATGACATTTTTGTGGCGTCATTATCACGTGGCAACTGATAAAGTTCTGGCGTGAAAATCATGTGACAAGGCTCGGGCTTATATCACTTACGAGGAGAAAGAGGCTGTCAATCGCGCAAGGGACTCGAGGAGTCGCGGTTCGGGCAATTCCGCTCGGCACCAAGATAACCGACGCCCAGAGGTAGGGTCGTCTCCCGCCCTGATGACAAACGGCGCGAGGACCGACCCCGAGATCCCCGGACCAGCGAGGCCCCGCTGGACGCTTCACCGACTATACCCCGTTGACAACCTCCCGCGAGCGGATCCTGGCAGAATGCTCGGCGATGGAATTCAAAGACGGTGGGGTCAGACGCCCAAAGCCCACTCCTGCGAAGCCAGGCGACAGACCGCATCACAAGATCATCGAGCCATGGCCACCTCACCGAGGATTGCGTCCATCTCAAGGACGCAATCGAAACGTTAATCAAAGGCGGAAGGCTCGGGCAGTATAAGAAGCCTGAAGCATCTCGAGGTGCCCGAGAAAACAAGGAAGTCGAGGAGGAGGTGATCGCGACTTTATCGTCTATTAATCAGCAGACTGCAAGTGCACAGTCCTATCGCGTAGTTTTAAAAGATATCGAACCCACAGAGACTATAAATCGAACTATTGTTATCCTAAGTTACGGTATACAGCTAAGGCGAATAATTCTTTAAGGTTTTTGGTTAAGGAAAATATAATAAATAAATAGATATTAGTTTCGTCTAACCTAAGGGGATCTGAATTTCCACTGACGTGTTACTTAAGTTGGTAGAAATCTTATTTCAGCAAACAATATTCATCTAAAGATCCTATCTCAAACTGTCGCTCTGTTGAATCGGATCATGCAATTAAATCCTAACGTATGCTCTCGCTATCCCGCCGAATTTAAAAACACTTTTTGAAAATAAATAAAGTTTAATCTCTTTTAAAACGATGTCGCAGTCTTTAAAATTAATACCTAGTATCTACTATCTGGTTCTAAACCTCAAACTCTCGCTGCTGGTTTCTAACCTTAGTCCGCTTTATTAACCTCAAACTTTCGCCTGTTGGTTTCTAAACCTTTAATAAATTAAATTAGATAACTAAATCGGAAAGAATATTTTTAACAACGTAACATTATGCCGCTTATTTTCGATTCCTTTGGTTCGATTAATTTACATACCAATATCAAAACAACTTAGCCGTATATATTAATTAACTCGTATATGCATAAATAATATGGTTTAATATATTTAAACATTTCCACAATTAAATAAATAATATCAGCAACAATAAATAAAATAAAATAAAATAAATAAATAAAACCGAAATTAAGAATGCCGGAAATAATCCTTTCGACTTTTGAATTGAAAGGAAAAATAAAATACGATAAGGAATAAAAGCAATCGGATCTAACGTAAGGTTAGATCGCTGAAAACCGAAATAAAATAAATTCAAAATACCAAACTGGAAATAAAATTGCAAATATTAAAATAGCGGTTGTTCGTAAAAATGCCGACCTCGACTCAAACTGACTCCTATTTATAGATGCATTTGGTAACCGCTCAATTTCCTCCGCAAGCCATCGTGAACGGGAGTAAAAATAGGTGCTCGAGAGTAGGAGGCGGGGCCCACGCTGAGAGAGAGAGGACCGAGACGGGCGCCTCGATTTTGGGAAGTGAGTGGGACCACCCGAGGCGGGCGCCCTATTTAGGTGGGGTGAGACGACCGCCTCACACGACGGGCAAGTGGGATTTGAATTTGTCTCGGTCAATGGGCTTGCTTTGGGCTTGCTTGCTTTGTGTAATTTGTTTTCCTCATATAACACCTCCTTTACTATATCACACCTTTTGCTTCATTTCTTTGCTTTTAACTGATTTTTCGATTTTACTTTGCTCGATTTATCTTTATTTAATACAAAATACCAAACATAGAAAATACCAACGTAGTATAGAAATAAAGTGAAATAATTAAATAAAAACATTAACATTATTTATGAAAAATACATCAAATATGTTATATAAAATCGTGTTATCAAACTCCCCTATACTTAATCCTTTGCTTGTCCTCAAGCAAAAAGTAAAAATGGAAATCACCTGAGCATATGTTAAACGCAGATATATAACACAATTCAATTTGTACTAGGTTGCACCACTTTGTTGGATAACTCGAGTTTAGACTTTGACACCAAAATTACCGTAATAACACTAGATAACCCCATTTATGCAGACCAATTAGCTCGACCTAATACTTTCGTTTTGTTTCACCCGTTTTCATTCTGGCGCAATCACATTAAGCCCATTACCTTACGCCGCATATAGTGGAGTAACCGTTAGTGACTTTGATCTTTATAATCCAGCTAGGAGTCCCGGTAATTATATTTGGTACCCTTTTATCCAATTACAAATTATGGGATCGGATCGTCATCCGCCTACCAAGTTCAAGACTGTGGACCACCGAACCAATTCATAATGGATGTTTGCATAAATATTTTATAGTTTCATGATCGTTGAATTAAATGATCCGTAAGGACCATCTAACTTAATAAGTGCATCTTCTAATAAAATTTTCTTAAAAATTTTGATCAATCACTTATATTCATCGATTCTCCACGTAGTTTGTCGTTTAAGGCGGTGCCGACTGCTTAATAAACTACTCGGGATTACTTTAAAACTAAGTCTTAAGGTGTTGGTATAATAAGTACTTAAATCAATCTAACACGTTGGGGGTTTTGAAGTGTTAGGACGATAACAATTTTGCTATGTCGCGCTCGAATTCTTATTTATAAAAATAAGCAACCTTAATACTAGTTGAATACGTCAATAAATGCGTTTTAATTTTTGTTAAAATTTGTCGTTATGGCTCAAGAAAAGGAGAAATTCGAATAAGCACGAAATTTAAACATAAAAGACTAAAATTTCATAAACATGTATTTTATTGAATGGAAATTTTGCAATACATTAGAAAAAGGAAACTAAAAGGGAAAAACTAAATAGAGCAAAGAAAATAAAAATGAACAGAGAAATGTTCTGACTCCCCCAAACTTAAAATAAGCATTGTCCTCAATGCGATAAAACCAGGAGAAATCAGAAAGGAGAAGGGTGGTCATCTCGAGCAGGGAATCATGAAGGCATGGCACGAATAATTGAAAAGCATGGAATCTTAATTTGCATGCCTTTTTAGTAATACATGTGACTTAGGCAAAAGAGATAAGGAACAATTTTGTAGACCACATGCATACATACTACATACTTGTATATATATATATAGATGATTTAGAATTTTTTTTAATTAATAGGATATATATATAATACTAGTATATAATGCTTTTTAATTAATATAATAAATATTGGGAAAAATTGATTCAGTATATTAATAGGAGAAATGCGATAATTAAAATATTACTCAATTATAATTATAAATATTAACGTGAAATTTTTATTGAGTTTAATTATCTATTACGGGAAATAGTTCAAGCGCATCAAGAAAGTGGCAATAGATAACCGACTAAAAATTTAAAATTTAACATAAAATAGGAAAATTTAAAATACTAAAAAGAAAATTTAAATTTAGAAATTAGAATGACCACTGTTGATTTTCCATGGCCACTTATCAAGCCATCTCACATATCCTCACCTTTTCTTACGCCTCAGAGCGGGTTATTCTTTCAAATTTTGGTAGTGGTCCCGGATTTATAAGTTTTTCAATTTCGAGCTTAGTGATCTCATCCATCGCCTCATAAGTTAACCTCACCCTTTAAAAGTAATTATATCCCTAATTTTATGGTCCTCTAATTTTCGCTTTTAGGCAAGACTTCAAATAATGGTGAATTTGTATGGATATTTTTCAATACCGCAACGCATGCTTTTAGATTGGGAGTTCACCGAGTTTCCATAAAAATTTTGGAAGGAATCGGGATGTAGTGATTTGGGGTTACGATAGATGCTTCTTTTCTACCTCTTTACAACCTCCTCTTTGAATGTTGTTGATGGATTTTCATCAACCTCCCTATTTTCTCGCCGAACTTTCTCGCCACAATATCATTCTCCTCAAACTCATCATCGCTTTCTAGATTTCCAAGTAGTATTTCCATAATAGTTGTTTCAACATCCACATCTTTCTGCAAAGGTCCTAGAAAGTTTTGTTCGAGGGAGATTTGAGTCTCTAACGCCATACCGGAGACGCGAGGATTCAACCATATTAGTTAGTTGGCTAAGGGTTTCATTATTTTGAAGATTTTGGATAGTTTGTGTCTCTATAAAGTGCTCAATCATAGACTCTAACCTAGAGTTAGTTATCATCTCATCGGAATCCTCTATTGATGTTTCGAAATTAAAATCTTGCGATTCTTCAGAGTCTTGAAAGTAGGTTAAAGTCTCTTTTTGTGTTTCCCAATCGCGTTCTATCATCCGACATGATTCGTTAAAATCTTCCATTAATATTTCGAGATCAGATTTGTATGGTTTTGGTGATTCTTCAAAATATTGGGCGTGATAATTGTAGGAAGAGGTTGGTTGAGGAAAGGTTTGGTTGAAATTATAAAGTTCTTGTGGTTCTTCAAAATACGGGATTGGTAGTTTTGAGGTAGTGGGTAGAGTAGGTTTGTGAAGCATTAAAGTTTTCCATCAAGATTTCAAGGTTGATTTATGGGATTCTGTGGTTCCTCAAAATACCGATAATGGGCATAGGAAAAATTTGGGTCATACATGGTAAAAAAAAAATGCCTTAGTCTATACGGTAACACCGTAGTTACAATATCGACTTAAATAGTCCCCAGAACGGCGCCAAAAACTTGATCGCGACTTTATCGCCTATTAATCGCCAGATCGCAAGTGCACACCCCTATCGCGTAGTTTTAAAAGATATCGAACCCACGAGACTATAAATCGAACTATTGTTATCCTAAGTTACGATACGCCTAAGGCGTAATAATTTTTAAGGTTTTTGTTAAGGAAAATATAATAAATAAATAGATATTAGTATGTAATTCGTCTAACCTAAGGATTCAATTTCCACCGACGTGTTACTTAAGTTGGTAGAAATCTTATTTCAAAGAACAATATTCATCTAAAGATCCTATCTCAAACTGCCGCCTTGAATCGATCATGCAATTAAATCCAACGTATGCTCGCTATCCCACCAATTTAAAAACACTTTTGAAAATAAATAAAGTTTAATCTCTTTAAAACGTCGCAGCCTTTTAAAATTAATACCTAGTATCTACTATCCGGTTCTAAACCTCAAACTCGCCTGCTGGTTTCTAACCTTAGTCCGCTTTATTAACCTCAAACTTTCGCCTCTGGTTTCTAAACCTTTAATAAATTAAATTAGATAACTAAATCGAAAGAATATTTTAACAACGAATATTATGCCGCTTTATTTTCGATTCTTTGGTTCGATTAATTTACATACCAATATCAAAACAACTTAGCCGCATATATTAATTAACTTACATGCATAAATAATATGGTTTAATATATTTAAACATTTCCACAATTAAATAAATAATATCAGCAACAATAAATAAAATAAAATAAAATAAATAAATAAAACCCGAAATTAAGAATGCCGAAATAATCGTCTTGACTTCGAATTGAAAGGAAAAATAAAATACGACAAGGAATAAAAAGCAATCGGATCTAACGTAAGGTTAGATCTGAAAACCGAAATAAAATAAATTCAAAATACCAAACTGAAATAAAATTATAAATATTAAAATAGCGTTGTTCGTAAAATGCCGACTCGATTCTCAAACTGACTTATTTATAGATGCATTTGGTAACCGCTTTCCCGAATTTCTCTCGCAAGCCATCGTGAACGTGAGTAAAAATAGGTGCTTGAGAGTAGGAGGCGGCCCACGCTGAGAGAGAGGACCGAGACGCGCCTGATTTTGGGAAGTGAGTGGGGACCACCCGAGGCGGGCCCTATTTAGGTGGGGTGTGACGCACCGCCCACACGACGTGGCAAGTGGGATTTGAATTTTGTCTGTGGGCCACGCGTGTAGGTCGGGCTTGCTTTGGGCTTGCTTGTTGTAATTTGTTTTCTCTCATATAACACCTCCTTTACTATATCACACCTTTGCTTAATTTCTTTGCTTTTAACTGATTTTTCCTCGATTTTACTTCTTTGCTCGATTTATCTTTATTTAATACAAAATACAAACATAGAAAATACCAACGTAGTATAGAAATAAAGTGAAATAATTAAATAAAACATTAACATTATTTATGAAAAATACATCAAATATGTTATATAAAATCGTATTATCGAGGCCCACCACAAGGATTCCGCCCTTATCGATAGCATACCTGGTGACCGCACCGAGGACTTCCACAACCCCGATTCACTCACAACCATGGGAGGAATTTCTGCCATGGTCATCTCCTGGTGGTGATGCCCAACTGTCCATCAATTCGCCAAGAGAAAATAATTGATCGAAAAGGCCCCAATAACGAGGTCTCTCGAATAGCTCATGGAAAACTGAGCCGATCACCTTCACCGAAGAATCCCGGGAGCGCCACACACATCCCTCCTTATCAAGGCAAGGATGGCGAATTTTGAAGCAGGATCCTCGCCGATTTAAGGCAGCTTGGCCGACGTGATGTATACTCATCTCTTCCGAACTCGCTGACGAATCGCATCTATCACCATACGTGGGATCTGACCTACAGGTGTTCAACGGATCAACCTCCCGACCTTGGGGATACGTCGAGCTCCTCGTCACCTTCGGCGAAGACATTGCCTCGCGTCAAGTCAAAGTCCTTTTCCTGGTGGTCGACTGCCACTCCCTCTACAATGCTATTTTGGGGAGAACCACTGCGAACTCACGCAGCCCCTCACCGCCCATTTGAAGTCAAGTTCTACACCAGCGGGACGTGTCGCCACCATCCGCGCGACATCAAAGCTGCGAGGAGATGCCACAATGTCGCGGCCAGCGGACAGACCCTGGTCGATCCGAAAGCACCGGCGACAAACAAGAAGGATGGGCCGGACAACGCCTAGATCGAGCTCCCTAAAGCCGTAGAGCCCCAGAACCCCAATGTAAGCACAGTGGACCTCGACACCAGGTTTGCAAAGGACGAAGTCGACGGACAAGCCGGAGACACGGATCCCCTCTGCCCAATTCTAGATGGCGAGTTCGAGCTACACTGGAGAGGACCCCAAGTGCGCCAAGATTGGCGCCGCCCGACTCGCCAAGAGGCAACTCGGAGCCCCGCCGGACAACGAGGATCTTTTCGCATGGAGTGCAACAGAAATGCCCGGACTCGACCCTGAGGTCGCTTGTCACCAGCTCTCCATAGATCCAGCCGCTAGGGCCGTAGTACAACGAGAGGCGAGGGCCTCCCGAGAAAGTGAGGTCAAAAGTCAGAAGGACCTCCTGAGGCAAATTTTATTTCGAGGCTAAGTATTCAACTTGGCTGTCAAACGTTGTACTTGTTAAAAAATCTAATGGAAAATGGCGTATGTGTGTGGACTATACTGATCTCAATCGCGCATGTCCCAAAGATGTTTTCCCTTTGCCTAATATTGATATGCTGGTCGACAACCGCCGACTATAAATTACTTTTTTGGACGCTTATTCAAAGTTACAACCGCATCCCCATGGCTATGGTCGACAAAAGTTGCACGACTTCATGACCGCCGCAACTATTACTACAACGTAATGCCCTTCGGACTAAAGAACGTCGGAGCAACTTACCAGCAGATGATGAACAAAGTCTTCCGGAGCGAAATCGGCGACATGCTCGAGGTTTATATGGACGACATGATCACAAATCCCATACCGAGGACTCACCACGCTCACGCCTCAAGAGGTTATTCGACCAAGCTCAAGGCAAGCGCTCAATCCTAAAGTGCACGCTCGAGTCGTATGAAAGTTCCTGCTTCTATCTAACCGAACGAGGAATCAAGCAAACCCCGACAAATGCCGGCATCTCGAATTACCCACCCTGCATCCAAAAGTCCATTCAAATCCTGAACGACATGCTAACCTCCCTATCCCGTTTCGTCGCTAGGTCGGCTCAACACGCCCTTCCGTTTTTTAAAATATTGAGGAAGGGGCCGAACTTCGAATGGAACGAGGAATGTGAGCAAGCCCTTTTGCACCTCAAACAGACACTTTCACAGCCACCAGTGCTCTCGCGGCCACTTAGTGGAGAAACGTTGTACTTATACTTAGCCGTATCCAATGAAGCAGTAAGCGTGGTCCTAATACGCGAAATCGAAGACGGACAAAAGCCCGTTTACTTCACGAGTAAAGCCCTTCAAGGGCCTGAGACTAGGTATCAACAAATCGAAAAGGTCGCGCTCTCCCTCGTCATCACCGTGAGGAGGCTGCGATACTATTTCCTTGCCCACGTAATCGTCGTGCGAACCGAACAACCCATATAACAGCTCCTTGCTCGCCCCGATATGGCTGGCCGGGTGCTGAGGTGGTCCCTCGAGCTTTCCGAGTTCGACATCTGCTATGAGGGACGGAAGGCCCTGAAGGCGCAGGCACTGGCCGATTTCGTCGCCGAGATGACGGCGCATGAGCGACCACCTACTAGGGACAAGAGGTGGACCATCTACGTCGACGGAGCCTCAAGCTCGATAGGAAGCAGCGTTGGCGTCCTCCTTGAGAATGAGGAGGGCATATTCATCGAGCATTCCCTAACCCTCGCTTTCCCAACGTCCAACAATCAGGCTGAATATGAAGCCTTGCTCGCAGATCAGGTCAAGACTTTGGCGCCGAGACATCCAAGTGTTCATCGACTCCCGACAAGTCCTCTGAGAATACCGCACAAGAACGATAGCCTCATCGAATACCTCAACTCGTTATGAGAAATTGAGAAACTCGACCGAACAGATTAAGCATGTCCCCGAGAACAAAACACCAAGACATCTTGTCCAAACTGCAGCACAAGGAAAAAAGGTGGCAACAAGTCCGTGATACAAGAGTCGCTAGTCCGCCCGAGCATCGAGAAATCCTCGGTGTCGCTTGACATTAACGCAATCGGGGACGCAGACTGTTGGATGACCCCCGTGTTCAATTACCTTACCCGCGGATAAATTAGAAGCAGCTACCACCAAACGACGCGCGTGCTCATATGTCGTCCTCGAGCAGCGTTTATATCGACGAAGTTTCTCCATCCCCCTCCTCAAATGTGTCGAGGAGTCCCAGGTGCCCGACATCCTTCATGAAATCCACGAAGGAATCAACGCTCAACACTTGGGTGGTCGGTCACTGGCCCGCAAGGCATTACGCGCCGGGTACTATTGGCCCACAATGCCAAAGGACGCAAAGGAACACGTCAAGAAATGCGACAAATGCCAACGCCACGCCAACATGCACATTGCTCCACCACACGAGCTCACGACACTTACGTCCCCGTGGCCCTTCAGTTGGTGGGGAATGGACATCCTCGGTCCTTTCACACAAGGCTCATACCAAAACAAATACCTCATCGTGGCCGTGGATTACTTCACAAAGTGGATAGATGCCAAGGCACTCGCCAAAATCACTTCCTTCAACATCCTCCGTTTTTACAAACGGAATGTCCTTGCCCGCTTCGGCATCCCGCAGGCCCTTGTCATGGACATTGGAACGCACCACCGACCGAATTTACGCTGCGGCACGGCTAGGCACCAAGACTTCACTTCTACACCCCGCACCAATGGCCAAGGGCCGCAAATGTGATCTTGTTGTAAGGACTTAGGAGGCGGCTCGGGGAGGCCAAGAACAGGTGGGTTGAAGAGCTGCACAACGTACTATGGGCATATCGAACAACTCCCCATTCAACCACTAGAAAATCCCCTTTTCGGTTAACGTACGGAACAGAAGCGGTTATACCTGTCAAAATCAGGGAACCATCGAGGCGTACCGAATTCCCCCTTGAGGAGGAAGTGAACAACGAAGCGCTAAGCGAGGAGTTAGACTTGGTCGACGAGATCCGAGAAGGCGCGGCCCTCCGGGAAGCCCGCTTGAAACAACAAATTACACTATGCCACGACAACAAAGTCATTAAACGCGAGTTTGATATCGGCAGCCTAGTCCTCCGCAGGAACCAAAAGGAGTCTCGCGAGGGGAAATCGCCAATCGAAGGCCTATATCGCCCGGCAAAAAGCATACGTGAGCCTACTATTTGAAAATTTAACCGAGTACAACTCCTCGACCTTGAACGCTACAAAGCTCAAACAAGACATAAAGTCACCAATACATGCCCGAGACTTAGTGGCCGACGATCCCCGTGCACGGGAACTTAGCTCAGCCTTGGGCCGTGAAATGGTGCTAGCGCGAGTCCCAAATTACCAACGAGCGGGGGGTCTTCTCGACACTAACGAGTAGGAGCCCCTCGTGCGATGCGGCTTCCTCGATTGAGGCCCGCGGGTTATCACGCACCTTGGCAGGATGTCCGGCTCGCGACGGACAGTCCACGCCGAGGATGTCGTCCCGAACGCGACTACATCCCCGTCAAGAGGTCTAGCCTCCGAACCTAGCATGAGCTAGGAACAATAGCAAGGTCGAGCATATTCAAATAAACCAATTGACATTCAATAAAACGTAAAACATTCAATAAAGCGTAAATTAAATAACAGCGGAAATTCATAAAACGACCAACAAAGGTCGACAAAAACAATAACGGGCATCCATCCCAGTGTTCGTACAAAAATTCCAAAGGGGCACAAAGGCCAAAAACAACGGACTCGCAGGCCCAAGCAAATTCAAATTACAAACTATACATCGGGGCAATCTGCCCGTCCACCACACGATGAAAGGGGCCGATCCCAACTGTCACAAGTTCCACGCCGGAGTTCACCACCTGCAGCTGCTGGACGACTTGATCGAACCCACAGCGGCTTACCATCTCTCTTCGAGGACCCTTATCCGCCTGACGTGTCCTCGAAAGGAGGGCTCTCTCCAGACTGCCCGACGAGAGTTACCGCCTCGCAGAACTTCACTGGGCCTCCGCTTTTCTTCCTCGGCCAACGACTTGTACCGCTTCGGCCATCTCCCTTAGCTCAGCCATCTCTTCAGATTCTGTTCACCCCGAGCCTCGTGCCTGCCATACTCCATATTCTGGAGCTATAATTCGGCATCACGAGCATTAGCTTTGTCGGCCTTAGATCGAGATTTAGCCACCTCGTCGTTGAGCGTCAACGAGGTTTCGAGCATCCAGATGACCGCGGACACATCGGCATTCAGACCTTCCGCCTGCCTTCGGTCGAGCCCCGTGATCATGTCCCTCCGCCTCAAGACCACCGAGATTTGCCCTCAAAGAGCTGCCTCAAGACGCTCACCCCTTTGCCTTTTGAGCGGTTGTTCGGGGGAGGACGCAGGGGAAGGAGTGTTCCCAACAGCTTGGGGGTCTGCTCGCGCCTGTCCTTGAAGCACGCCGACATGGTCTTTGGCGGTTGCACGGGAACCCTTATGCCGCAACTTGAGCATGCGCTCCTCCATGGCCGCCATTCGATCTGCAAAACAACAAAAGGAAAATTAGAATAAGTCAAAAGACGAGCAACACGTCCACCTCTATGTTTCCGAACGCAATACCTAAAAGCCTCAATGCGTCCTCGCTTGGAATATAGCAGGCCTTCAGATAACGTATCACGGCAATTTCAATCTCCCCGTTGGAGTCGAGGAGCACGTTTCCTTCCCGGTCGACACAGATGGCCGGTCTGAAGCTCTTCACAAAATTCTCCAACCTCTCATAGGAGAGCTGGTCTTGTTTATCCAACTTTTCGGGCCTCACGGAATAGAAATCCGGTCCCCGGTCGTAATGTTTTTTTATCCCATTCGAGTGGGAACCTTGCCCTCAGTGTAACGCCCTATTTTTATTAATATTATATTATATTAATATTTTCGAATTTCCGATCGATATTTATATTAATCAATATATCTATTAATATATTTGGCGATGTTCCGTTCGGTCCGATAAAATATTATTCGAATCTGATATTTAATTTCCCGGAATTATTTTAATTGATTGAATTAATTATATTAATTAATTAGGAGTGTGAGGATTAATTGGGAAGGATTGGATTTACACCTTAGTTTATTAGTAAGGTTATTATAAAACCACTTTCCTCATTTTCTTTCCATCCAAACACTTCTCCTTGTTTTCTTTCATTTGGCAAAACACAAAGCAAGCATGGAACTTGGAAGGTTTATAAAACCATTTCTTCCTCCTTTCCTTTCTATTTTTCCTCACAAAACCAAACTTAGAGTTTGAGAGAAAAGAAAAGGGTTTTGAGAAGAAGAGCATGAGGGGAAGAGAAAGAAGATCATGAGCAAGCTTATGGATTGAGCTTTGTAGAATCATCATGGATCATCCAAGCTTATGAGGTAAGGGGTTTGATTTCTCCATTTCATATTATTAGGGTTTGATAGTATATTTTGGATCTTGAGAAAAATTGTTAGGATGAGTTGTTAGTTTTGGCTGATTAATGGTTGAAAACAACTTAGAAAATGTTGGGTTAGGAGTATGAATTGGTGGTGTTTTTAATTTCTATACTAGTAGAACTAAGTTGCAAAATGGAAATGAAGAAAATCTATAAAAGAAAGAAAATAGAAAACTGGAAAAAATTGTAAAAGAAGAACACACTGTAATGCAATGGACGAAGAAGATGAGGTGTGGGGTGGAGGACATGGGAGGCGCCCACCTCACCATGAGGGGCATCCGTCCCATGCCCCTAGGGAGCACGCCTCCACTTGTGTTCAACCAAGGGACGATCGTCCCTGTGTGCTTGGGGGGGGGAGGATGAAACGAATTATGCATTTTGCTGTTTTGCTGTTTTTCTGTATGTTGTTGTTCTATTACCTGCAGAATTGGTTTTCTCCATAACTTGCTTCCTAGTTTCTGTTTCTTTTAAACCTTCCAATTCTACATAGTAATAGTTTATATTAATAAAATATAACTAGGGCACAAGTTAGCCAATTTAATTTAGAACCCGATTGTGTTTCGATTTTCCGATTCCGGTAAATTCGGCGACGGAGCAAGTTGCTCCGAATTCAACGAAAATTGACGTGCTAGCTAAGTTCGACGTGTAGGACGTAGTGGTGAGGTTAGTTTTTAGAAATTACGAGTTTTTACGAAGCGACCAGAAATAGGCCAATTTACGGTAAATTGAACCGGATTGTGTTTTAGTGGATTTAAGGCACGTATGGACAATCCGATTTCGACGTTGACGATTATGATTAATACCGGTTATTAGGAATTACTTTCGCGACGATTATTGATATTTTGACTATTTTTCCGTTTTTGGAATTTGGCGAATTAATTGATAATGACGCGTTGTGAATAAACATAATGTTTGCGACGGTGTATTTATTAATGAATGCTTGATGATATGCGATGCAATGATATATGTCTTTGTACATGATGTTTATATTGATGTTGTTAATAAATGCTTTCGATTTGTGAATGCATGATTTTGATGATGATGAATTATTAGTGATGATTTGCATAATGCAAATATGATGCGATGATATATTTATCTTGATGTGGATAAATTATAGCGATGCGGGCTTTATGCCAATTTCGACGAGCGATGATGGTGTGTTTGTGTTGTGTTGTTTTATTGTCGAGTCACATACATTGCATAAGCGAAGAGGCTTTTATGCCAAGCGAAGAGGCTTTTATGCCAAGCGAAGAGGCTTTTATGCCAAGTGTCCCAAATTATGGACAAAGTGATGGGTACCACATGCATAACATAGTCGTGTCTCATGGAGTCGGTTATGTTTATGTTTGAGTTGTTTGGCGTTGAGTTTAATTGATTGACGATGTTAAATTGCGATGGTATATGATGTTTTGTTTGGCGAAGATCTTTATGATAAACATGAAATGAATATAACTTAGTAATTTTATGATAACTAAGCGATGAATATAAGTGATGAACTTTGTGATGATTTAACTTGATGAAATGCTTACTGCAATTGTGATGTGATGATGTTTGTGATGATGGGCTTTTATGCCAAAAGCAACGATGGGCTTTAGCCGATTTGTGATGATTTGTTTATGTTGTTTATGTCATTAGCATTATTTAATGTTGTTGTTGTTGATTGCCGTGCTAAGTAGTGATGTATTAGCTTATGACGATTTCATGGTGATGAAAGTTTATATGTTGTTGCGACGAAGTATGCCGTTGAGGTTATGGCGATATAGTGTAAATTATACACATTAGAATGACGATTGAAGTAAATGAGTTTTGGATAAGTGTTGGAATTTCACTTGTTAATCTATACCCGTTATAATTTCGAAACTATGTATATATTTTATCATGCCTTTAATTATATGTTTTGGAGTATCTCACCCTTTACTTGTTTCGTCGTTACCTTTATATTGGTAACGTGCAGGTTATGAAGACGATGTTTATAGCTGCTCTTAGTCGAGTCGGTGTCGCTCTGATACGTAGCACTCAGGGGGAATATTTATGTTGTCTTTGTTGTTTTCCTTTTGTAAATAAGAAGCATACTTCATGAAAATATGATTTGATAAGGAAGTTTAATAAAAGAAGATGTTTTGATTTTTAAGAATCAATTTATGTTTTCCGGCGATGCTATGTATCCGAGATATATACTTTAAAGAAAAATGTTTAAAGTGAGTTGTTTTTGAAGGTGCGATGCCTCAGTATTAACTTTATGAAATTTTAAATTACTCTGATTTTTGGCATATTAAACTTTGGGTAATATTGAGGTGTTACATTAGTGGTATCAAAGCAGGTCGGTCTGTCGGCCAGGTTGTTAATGTGTTTAACCCTTTTGTATGCGATATGTGTGAAACATCTTGTACTTGCTTGTTTCTATTTGTTTGTCTGCAGAGACGAGTTTGAAACAAGTGGGGAGAAGTTTTACTTCTTGGCGGCGCTCGTGGCTTAGGATGGAGCCTCATGCAGTGTTACACTTCGGTAACTTGAAGTGTAAGTTTGAAGACGCTGTTGTAGTTGGTAGAGATGGTTTATGTCACCATCATGATTGTCGACTGCCTATTGAAAAATTGAGGGAGTGATCATCCTTAATCTCTTGTTGATAGTAGTCGGGAATTGTGTTGGTTGGGATAGACTTGTCTTGCCAACTTAATAGTGTATGAAGCAGATGTGTTGGCACAAGGTAGTGCATGGTTACTTGTATTGTGAGCGAATTTGGATTTTGGGGAGAAGCAAGATTTTGGCAAGCGAGCTTCTTGTTGTGATTCTTCTGAAGCGTATTGTGAAGATGTGAGTGAATTGCCGCAGTAGTGCGAAGTGAAGTTTTGATGGATTTAGTTTTTGGGACTAGTTGTGAATTGAAGTATCCTTAAGGGACGTTTGCTTCTGGATTAGAGTTAGAGAGTCAACTTGAGGATTGGTTTGAGCAGAGTTGTTTATTCAAGCGGGTCACCGTGGAGTGCTACCGTTGTGTTGTTCGAGAAGAACAAAGGTCGCTTGAGTTGATGTGTCATTTTCAGACAAAGGAACGAAGTGGATGTCGAGAACAAGTGTCTACTTCCGAGGATTGATATTTAAGTAAACTAGTCATTTGGAACTTTTGTGTTTAGTGGGATCGATGTGAAGTCTGGCTGTCTACGGGTTAGGATGAGAGCCGGAGATGTTTGGACAATGCTTTTCAAGATAGTGTATGGTCTTGGCGAGTGTTTGTTGATGTCATAAGTGTGACTGATGTGTCAGGGGTGATTTTGGAATGTTCAGACAGTACTCTCATGAGTAGCTGTAATAGTTATTTCGTGTTCATGAATATTATTTGGTTCACATCAAGGTAAGGAATTGTGGCAAGCATCCGAGCGTTGCGTTATCAGTAGTGAAGTTAGATCGGTGCATGTCGAGTATTCTAAAGGAGGAGTTTTGGAACTGTTGGATGTGAGTGCCTTAAGTAAGCAACCTAGATGGTGATATTTTGGATAGTTCCACGAAGATTTATTTTGTATCTTGCAAAAGACTTCAAGGGGGTTATTTCAGAGATTAGAAGTTCTTTTGTTTGGATGGTTAGCTTTGTGAGTTGATGGAAGACCTTTTTATAAGTTGGTATTGATCGTGGTTACTTTGACTCGAGATGGTTGAGTCGCTATTTGGACTTCACAGTGGGAAGCGAATTTGTTTAAGCCAGTGGAAAGTTTAGCGAGTGCTTTGAGTTTGGTTTTGTTTTGTACTGAAGAACCTTGTGCGGCGTATTGTGATATTCCATTTTGGACTTAATATGTATTTCTACTTAGAGTTGGAAAAATGTATTGCTACCTTGGAACGATTTGATGTTCATAAGGAAAAATTGTCGGATGCGTGAGTTAGAGTTTGATGCGGTTGTGCTCATTGAAATTTTAAAGGTGCAGATGTTAACGACGAGGAGATTGGAATTGTGGAAGACAATTCAAGTTTGAGTACGATTTATAAGAGACTTCGTCTGTTGTTGAGTTTAGTAAGTTGGTATCACGGAAAACCCAAGAATATCTGATTTGGGATTTCACTACCGTGAAGAATGTTGCATGTTTGTTCTGGGACACTTGTTGAATTTAAGTTTAGAAGGTTATTGAGGATTTGTTCACTACTAACATATGGATTTCTTCGGATACTAATGGTCGCGATGGATTATTAGATTACGACTAAGATAAGTCTTGACGGTAAGGAATTTTGAGATGGTTTGGTAACTACAAGTACCTTGAGATGATCGATGTATTGTAAAGAAGAATGTTCTATCTGTGACTGAAGTGGGTCGCGACAGTGTTCGTGTTGCATTTCAGAAAGTTATGTTAAGGTTCTAAGTCCAACCTGCGTTGTAAGTCAGGGGTATGAGACGACGTTGATGGGTAGAGTTCTTGAGAGAGTGTTTTGGTTTGAATTACCACTTGGGACGATGGAAAGTTATGAAAGGTGTTTCGAATGAGAAGCCTGTGTATAGATCGTTGCGACAGTACGAGGATAGTGATTACTTATATACTTTGGGAATTGAATTGTTATAAGGGACGACTTCGTTGAAGTCAAGTGTATACGTCAAGTTTCACAAGTGTTTATTTGGACGATAATTGAAAAGGTCAAACTATGTCATGTATTTTAGAGGACCAATGGACGTTGATCAATCGAGAATGAAAGAGTGATTCTTCGAGTTGATGAAGCTGATATTGCAAGGTGTCTTGATGGGTGTACGCTTTGAATGTATCCAATATGAGTAATTGTGAAGTTGAGGACTGACCAAGTTGTTTTACGTTTGACATCTTATGCTTAAAAGTGAAGCAGCATGGTTTATATATCGAGCATTGAGTTTTAACAGGTATGCGAGATTGTTGGATTTGGACTAGTGAGTTATAGTCGCAAGTCGTCTGTTTAAGCCCTAGATTGAGTGGTGTATCTCAGTTCGATTATATTTGAGTGGCTTGTTATTATTCAAGGGTTGTACTTTGGTAATCTACAAGGATGATGTGACCTTGTGATTCTCTGAATTGAAAGCGATAACTGATATGGTGATTCTTGAGTTCATCTTATGCGTGAGTGAAGGCATCTTTTTTTCGTGTTTGCGTAGCACGCGTAATTCTATCCTATTCTGATTTTTTTAGTTTTGGTTTGTATAACCATTTTGTTGTTTTCATTTTAGCGATGGTGTCGGTGTTGTGTTGTAGGACTTTATGTTCCTATCTTTAGTGACTCGTTTCTGAGGCGTCGGTTCGAGTGTATGACTAATTCTATGGTTGAGACGTTGGGATGGTATCAATCTTGTTTGTTTGGTTCTCGAGTGAACCGGTGTGTCTGCGACTTGTTTAGTTGTTGGGTGTTAGTTGGTTGTCGAGTGCATTGTATGGGCTTTGTATCTCGACATGGTTGTTCTTGTCTAGACGTTGTGGTCAGGGAGATGTCCTTGTGTTTGGTGTATTTTATATGTTGTTTAAATGACGCGAGCATTGTGTGGACGAATGCGTAGGCATGTCACGTTTTGTTCGTTTGGGTTGAAATTTCGAGGGCGAAAAGTTCATAAGTGGGGGAGAGTTGTAACGCCCTGTTTTTATTAATATTATATTATATTAATATTTTCGAATTTCTGATCGATATTTATATTAATCAATATATCTATTAATATATTTGGCGATGTTTCGTTCGGTCCGATAAAATATTATTCGAATCCGATATTTAATTCCTCAGAATTATTTTAATTGATTGAATTAATAATATTAATTAATTATATTAATTAATTAGGAGTGTGAGGATTAATTGGGAAGGATTGGGTTTACACCTTAGTTTATTAGTAAGGTTATTGTAAAACCACTTTCCTCATTTTCTTTCCATCCAAACACTTCTCCTTGTTTTCTTTCCTTTGGCAAAACACAAAGCAAGCATGGAACTCGGAAGCTTTATAAAACCATTTCTTCCTCCTTTCCTTTCTATTTTTCCTCACAAAACCAAACTTAGAGTTTGAGAGAAAAGAAAAGGGTTTTGAGAAGAAGAGCATGAGGGGAAGAGAAAGAAGATCATGAGCAAGCTTGTGGATTGAGCTTTGTAGAATCATCATGGATCGTCCAAGCTTATGAGGTAAGGGGTTTGATTTCTACATTTCATATTATTAGGGTTTTATAGTATATTTTGGATTTTGAGAAAAATTGTTAGGATGAGTTGTGAGTTTTGGTTGATTAATGGTTGAAAACAACTTAGAAAATGTTGGGTTAGGAGTATGAATTGGTGGTGTTTTTAATTGCTATACTAGTAGAACTAAGTTGCAAAATGGAAATGAAGAAAAAATATAAAACTGAAAAAAACTGTAAAAGAAGAACACACTGTAATGCAATGGACGAAGAAGATGAGGTGTGGGGTGGAGGACATGGGAGGCGCCCACCTCACCATGAGGGGCGTCCGTCCCATGCCCCTAGGGAGCACGCCTCCACTTGTGTTCAACCAAGGGACGATCGTCCCTGTGTGCTTGGGGGGGGGAGGATGAAACGAATTATGCATTTTCTGGTTGCTTTTCAGACGTTGTTCTATTACCTGCAGAATTGGTTTTCTGCATAACTTGCTTCCTAGTTTCTGTTTCTTTTAAACCTTCCAATTCTACATAGTAATAGTTTATATTAATAAAATATAGCTAAGGCACAAGTTAGCCAATTTAATTTAGAACCCGATTGTGTTCCGATTTTCCGATTCCGGTAAATTCGGCGACGGAGCAAGTTGCTCCGAATTCAACGAAAATTGACGTGTTAGCTAAGTTCGACGTGTAGGACGTAGTGGTGAGGTTAGTTTTTAGAAATTACGAGTTTTTACGAAGCGACCCGAAATAGGCCAATTTACGGTAAATTGAACCGGATTGTGTTTTAGTGGATTTAAGGCACGTATGGACAATCCGATTTCGACGTTGACGATTATGATTAATACCGGTTATTAGGAATTACTTTCGCGACGATTATTGACATTTTGACTATTTTTCCGTTTTTGGAATTTGGCGAATTAATTGATAATGACGCGTTGTGAATAAACATAATGTTTGCGACGGTGTATTTATTAATGAATGCTTGATGATATGCGATGCAATGATATATGTCTTTGTACATGATGTTTATATTGATGTTGTTAATAAATGCTTCCGATTTGTGAATGCATGATTTTGATGATGATGAATTATTAGTGATGATTTGCATAATGAAAATATGATGCGATGATATATTTATCTTGATGTGGATAAATTATAGCGATGTGGGCTTTATGCCAATTTCGACGAGCGATGATGGTGTGTTTGTGTTGTGTTGTTTTATTGTCGAGTCACATACATTGCATAAGCGAAGAGGCTTTTATGCCAAGCGAAGAGGCTTTTATGCCAAGTGTCCCTAATTATGGACAAAGTGATGGGTACCACATGCATAACATAGTCGTGTCTCATGGAGTCGGTTATGTTTATGTTTGAGTTGTTTGGCGTTGAGTTTAATTGATTGACGATGTTAAATTGCGATGGTATATGATGTTTTGTTTGGCGAGGATCTTTATGATAAACATGAAATGAATATAACTTAGTAATTTTATAATAACTAAGCGATGAATATAAGTGATGAACTTTGTGATGATTTAACTTGATGAAATGCTTACTGCAAATGTGATGTGTTGATGTTTGTGATGATGGGCTTTTATGCCAAAAGCGATGATGGGCTTTTATTCCAAAAGCAACGATGAGCTTTAGCCGATTTGTGATGATTTGTTTATGTTGTTTATGTCATTAGCATTATTTAATGTTGTTGTTTGATGTTGTTGTTGTTGATTGTCGTGCTAAGTAGTGATGTATTAGCTTGTGACGATTTCATGGTGATGAAAGTTTATGTGTTGTTGCGACGAAGTATGCCGTTGAGGTTATGGCGATATAGTGTAAATTATACACATTAGAATGACGATTGAAGTAAATGAGTTTTGGATAAGTGTTGGAATTGCACTTGTTAATCTATACCCCTTATAATTCCGAAACTATATATATATATATATATATATATATATATATATATATATATATATATATATATATATTTTTATCATGCCTTTAATTATATGTTTTGGAGTATCTCACCCTTTACTTGTTTCGACGTTACCTTTATATTGGTAACGTGCAGGTTATGAAGACGAAGTTTGTAGCTGCTCTTAGTCGAGTCGGTGTCGCTCTGATACATAGCACTCGGGGGGAATATTTATGTTGTCTTTGTTGTTGTTCTTCTGTTGTTTTCCTTTTGTAAATAAGAAGCATACTTCATGAAAATATGATTTGATAAGTAAGTTTAATAAAAGAAGATGTCTTGATTTTTAAGAATTAATTTATGTTTTTCGGCGATGCTATGTATCCGAGATATATACTTTCACGCAAACTGTTTAAAGTGAGTTGTTTTTGAAGGTGTGATGCCTCAATATTCACTTTACGAAATTTTAAATTACTCTGATTTTTGGCATATTAAACTTTTGGTAATATTGGGGTGTTACACTCAGCCTTTCCCCTTCTTTCCCATCTTCGCCGACCTCCACGGTACGAGCAAAGAGGGTGTCCTCGGCATCCCTGGTGAGGGGCTTCACCACGTAAAAGCGTTTCTTGAAGTCTCGGACAGACTCCAAATACGGCCTGAACAGCTTGCCCGACTGCTTGAACGACACCCAGACACATTTTTCGCCGACCATCTGCCGTTGGAGATGGAAAATACGGAAGAATAAAGGGAGGGTGGCCCCAATGTCCAGGTACCGGCACACCAGCTCGAATACCCGCATGAAAGCCAGGGCATTCGGGTGGAGCTGCGACGGGGCCAAGTCCAACCATGTAAATACCCCCATTTGGAAGCCTGTGAAGGGCATACGGAAGCCCGCCTCCCGAAATGCGAATTCATACATGGGGAATCTAGTGGAGGAGTACGAGGAACAAATCCTCCTGCATTCTCCGGGTATTTGAACGGCCCAGGAAGGTTCAAAACCCTTGTCCAAGTCCTCGATCTGATTGAACGCGATGGAAGGATCAACAACAAAGTCCGAACGGAACTCCCTTGGCTCGGGTGCGACCCAGGACAGGTCCGCGGCTAACCTTATTCGGCGGAGCGTGCATGTACCCTCCCCATGAGGTTGTTCCCCGGCACCTGAAAAGCAGCGAAAGAAAAGTGAATTCAAGGATATCAAGTCCACCCTTCCACCACGACTCAAGTGAAAGAGCGAGGGGCCCGGTGGCACGAGCAAGAGGAACGCACGAGAAACCTACGTTTACGACCACTAAGCTCAAACTCTCTCGGGAACCCAGCGGAGCCCCTCGGGAAATAATTTTCTCCCCGTAGAAGTCGTGCTCCCCTCGAAAAACCCTTACCGTTGCCCGTAACACTCAAGCACATCCTTATAAAACCCACGAATCTCCCCGCGGTATCCAAGTTTTTCCGTACGAGATCCAATTATCTCCCCGCGAGATCCAAGTTTCTCCCCGTGATATCCAAGTTTCTCCCCGTGATATTCAAGTTTTTCCCCGTGATTTTCAAGTTTTTCCCCGCGAGATTCATGAAAATTCAAGACCTAGATTCATCCTAAACGTGAACTGAAAAAAGATTATCAAGGGTTTAGGAGATGTTTACCTGCGTTTGAGGTTGAGGACATGATGAAAGTTGAAGATTTGAGTTTCGCAAGCTTTGCGTAGAGAAATCTGTTGGCAGAAACTTGAGAGCTGGAGAGGAATAAACAAATGAAACCCTAAAGAATCCTTTTTATAGCCAAACTCCTTGGGCATACGAAAGGTCACACCCTTTAGGCGCCATGTTTCCCCTCTGGAAGCGACATGTGGCACAGACTGACACATTGATTGGCCGGTCGACCTTCTTCCCAGGTACTACAGGCCAAAACGTGTCCGATCGATGATCACTAGGCGTACACGGGTTCATGCGCGCTGACACACGTGGACATCCCCGGTGCAAGCAAACCAAACATGCCCGATCTACGACTCTTGTTCATACGCGGGCTCTTGCACGCTGAACCTCCGGAAAACGTGCTTCGACATTGGTCCCAGACGGGGATCTTTTCGCTACAAAGTCATTCCTCTTGACAAGAGCAAGCAACAATGGCGGAGGCAGAGTAGAATGATGGGATTCAACTGAACCCCCTGGATTTAAAATAATTGCACCAATACCCCTATCTAATTTGTATTTTGAACCCCCTACAAAAATAATTTTGCACCCTTAATCCAACTGATCCAAAATAATTTTATTTTACTCATTTTCTGATTTCACCTTCTCTCTAAACCTCTCTATTTTAAACTCTCTCATCCAAAATAACCTAAACACTCCTCCTCTACCCTTGTTCCCCGACGGTGGTGGTGCCACCACCACCATTCTAAAAAATAACTTCTCAAGCATTCAACACCATTCAACTACTATTAAGGTAATTAATTTTAAATTTTCATTTTAGGGTTTTGTGGGATTTGTTTTCCCCTTTTCAAATTTGTTATAAATAAAATGTGTAAGTTGAAATCATTGGCTTTGTGACATGCTGATACTAGTTGGAGTTATCATTTTGGTGAGTTTGATATTGAATTATAGATTTGTTACCGATGTTCTTAAAATGTTGAAAGAAGATGTATCTGTCAAAGATGTAAAGGCGAAGAAAATGATCTTTTATTTTTAATGGATAATTTTGATCTTGCACTAACCACTTTGCATTTGATGAAAAATGTCTTAGATATTTCAAATGAGTTTTACATTGCAAAAGAAAGATCAAGATACCATCAATGCTATGAACTTGATTAACACCACAAAGAAACATTACAAACTCTAAGTGATAATGGATGAGAACTTTTATTGAAGGAGGTGAATTTATTTTGCATTGAGCATGACATTGACAATTCAAATATGGATGATATATTGAATCGTTATCGAATTGAATTGTTATATATTGTTGCCGACAAGCAGCTTTAAGTACGTAGCAATTATTTTAATGAGACAAATAGTCGATGGCTCATTTGTATGGCTTGTTGGTGTCCAAACAACTTCTTACTTTTACCGATTTCTTAACACGAGACCGCGTAGAGGAAAATATATAATATATATAATTTTTCAAGACAATATAATTTTCAATATATATATATATATATATATATATATATATATATATATATATATATATATATATATATATATATATATATATATATATATATATATATATATAATTTTAATTATTAATTAAATTTCAAATGTTTGCACCCCCTGGATCAGGGTCCTGGCTCCGCCACTGATGAGTAGTATTAGTAAATTGACCTTGAACTGAGGGAGTTCAGCATAAGCTCATTTTTTCTTCTGACTATTGAGTGTAAAATAGTTCTATAAGAAGTTCTTGATAAAAATACACGAATAGTATTATGAAGATGGACACTGAACAAGGATTGTTCATCTAAGACACGTTGTATTAATACTATTGAGAATGAATTTGCTTTCTTGAGTTGGAAGCCTTCAAACTTAAGTATTGTTGCACCGAACTTAGATAACATTTATTGGTGTTGTTTTTTGCTTAAATTGTTATCTGCTATCTATCTTACAAACTGTTTTTTAATATATATTATCTTAGACATTGTGTCTAACATGTATCCATGCATTATGTCATATTTCATGTAAAATGTATGAAATGAAAAAGAAAATACCATTTTAAACAGAAATGACTTCTAAGATTCTATCTAAAGCAAAACCATTTAACTACAATTATATATTAAGCGACTCAATACACTAATTGCTCATACTCGACTTTAAAAATGACAGTTTAAATTTAAATTTAAATTTACCACTAATGAGACATAAACCTTAAATATTTTGATAGGACATTGCTTTGAATTGTACGTATAATTATCAATTGATATAGATCTTCAAACTTTATCAAATGAGGGACAAAAAGTCGGCAATACTCTCTTAATTTAAAATGAGTTTAACATCAGAAATAACATATTTTGAAATAAATTTTTATTTATTTTTTAAAATATAATTTTTATTTTTCTAATTATCCTTTATATTGTACTACTCTCAAGTTACTACATTCAAGTTTACTTTTTTTAGCCACCAATAGCTAATAATGTTAGTTTCGTAAAAGTGTGATTTTTTAACAATTACATTGTTTTTTTTAATTGATTTGCAAAAAAATTAAATACAACTTACTTTTATAAGATAGAGTACAAGAGAGTCTCACTTTAATTTTAAAAACAAAACATATGTTATATTATATATTATACAATAAAAATAACATAATAAAAAACATTATCCATGTGTTTGCCTGTTTGGACTTTCTGACCAAAATATTTGCAAAACATTTTTTCAAAGAATTAACCTCTTTCAAAGTGTAAAATCCATATATATTTTTAGAAAGAAAATTTCCTAGCATTACTCTTCATTATAGACACGTACGTTAAACAACTCTATAAGTTTTATTGAATTTGACATGATTGCATGACCAGAATTATTAAGATTCAACACAGATAATCATCTTTGAAAGCTGAACTTATATCTTCTAGAGTAATATTATGCTTGACATATTTCCAACATATTTTATTTACTACATTGAATTAGTCAAATTATACCATAATGTATATTTCTTATTAAAAAATATATAGAAATCAATAGATCTGGAAGAACAAATTAGTATACGTCTCATTCAAGGGGTTGTTAATTAACATTTATATAGTTGAAAATAAAATTTTACTATTTAAATAAAATATTATATATTCTGTTCTATTTATTATATTATAAAAAAAATATTTTTTTAAAGTTTATTGCTATGCATAGCCGGTTCTAAATTCAAGTAAAAGGAGAGGATTGTGTTAGACATCCGACAATCAAAGTAAAATTTTGATTGGATCTCTATGACATAGACTCACTACGAAATAATGTGAATGCTAGGTCACACTACAAAAAATATTCTCATTTGCAACGTGAAATTCACGCAGCAACGTGAAAAAACAAGTCATAATCATTAATTTGTGACGTGAACTTTCACGTGGCTGGGGAGTAGGTGACAAATATTTGCCACGTGATTTTCATGTCACAAAACTGTAACGTGAAAAATCACGTGGCAACTTGCAGCAAGGATAGCAGCTTTATTTACCACGTGTTTTTCACGTCACTTAGTTGTGAGGTGATAATCATGTGAGAGCACATTCAAGTTGGAGCAGGCGTGGAGTAGGAATAGTAGCTTTACTTGCCACGTGATTTTCACGTCACATATTTTTTTTTTTTTAATTATTCAGACAAATAATTATTATTTTTATAATAAATTAAATTAATAAAAATATAAATTAATAAATAAAATAAGTTTAACATAATAAAATTAATAAACTAAAATTCTATTTTAAATGCATAACATAATTTAATTATATTATTTTTGTTTTAAAATTCTGTTTTTTTATTAATATCTAACTATGTATTCTATAACCTATATTATTTATATATATTATGTATTCTATATTCTATATTATATAAAATATATTTTATATTCTATTTTAAATTTATATATATTATTTTATATTTTGAAATAAATAAATATTATATTATATTTTTTATAAACAATAAATTCATATTATAAATCTATTTTTATTAAATTTATTGATTAATCTACTTTTTGTAATATTTATAAATTTGTTTAAAAAAAACATATGTATTATAAAAAATTTGAATACATATCTATTAAATCAGTTTTTTATTTATAAATTAACAACAAAAAAACACTATAACAACAAACAACATACCCAATATAAATCTGAAAAAAATATAAATTAAATGACAAAATTACCTCATATAATATCTTTAAGATTGAACCTTGAAGTAGAATAAACGAAAATTAAAATAAAATAATGACATAGATGTAAAATCATACAAAATAAAATAATAATATAGATGTAAAATCATACCCCACTTAGCTTCAAACCAACTCCTGCACACCTGCTCTGATACCATTTGTAACGTCGTATTGCCTTCAGGATTGCCGATTGACCCCACAAACCAACACGAGTCTTTTCAACATGCTTTGACCTCACTCGCACACGTTCCGAGAAACTTTCCAGAAGGTCACCCATCCCAAAATTCTTTTCAGCATGCTTTGGCCTCACTCGCACGCGTTCCGAGAAACTTCCCAAAAGGTCACCCATCCCAAAATTGCTCCAAGTCAAGCACGCTTAACTGTAGAGTTCTTATGGAACAGGTTCCCGAAAAGAAGATGCATCTTGTTAGTATAGGTAGTATCAATTAATCCTTATAAGTCTCCTTCAATCATGCAGTCTCATACCCGAATAGTCTCAAGATTCCTCTCATTCTGATGTGGCGACCACTCTTAGCCTTCTTTGGTCTCGAGTGTTACATGCGGTGTAACCACCCCCCGCCTTCTTCGACCTCGGGTGTTACATGTCCACCAGCTTTCGCATGGTTCGTCCGCGAACCACATCGTACTGGGAGATGTCTAACTTGATGCCACTAATGTAACACCCCAAATATACCCAACAAATATCAATAAAATCAGAGTGCGAAAATTTTAATCATATAAGGGATGTCACATTTACTTCATATAAACAACATAAATTAGTTACAAGTATACAGATACATAACACTTAGGTCATGGATGAATTCATAACAACGTTCAATTAAATCAGTTAATCAACTACAACAACGAGATCATAATTCTTCAACGGTATCAACAACACATATTTTCTTCGACCTCAAAACACTTCACAATATTATTAATATTATTCAGCTTCACTTAACATAATTATTTGACTAAACAACTTCATAATTCAGCTTAATCATGTATTCACATTATTCATAAATTTCAACAACTTAAGTAATAGTAACCGTTAAATAACAACGTTCATCCCCTCGAGTGCTACGTATCAGAGCGACAACACCAACTCGAACTAACAGTAACTAAAGCTTCATTCTTCACTACCTGCACGTTATCCACGTAGAGGCAACATCACAACAGAACGGCAGAGCCGGCCATTGGGCCAAACAGGTAAAGATAGGGTTTTAGGCCCCTAAATATATTTTTTTAATCAAAGATATTAAAACCTAATAAAAAAAAGCCTCAATCAATTAATTTAAATTAACTTAATAATTTTAATAAATTTGTTTACCAGTCAGACATGTAAAGCTGTCATTGCTTTTTCAATTTTGTACTTTTTTGACTCTTTCTCTTCCAATCCTAACGTTCTAAAATAATTAGTATTAATTGATTTAATATTTTCTCAAATCTGAATGTTCCAATAATAACTGATTCTTCTTCTTCTTTCAATATCAAACACTCAAACTGCAATTGAATATTTTTTTAGAGAGGCAAACACCATTTTCTCCTATTCTAGTTTATTGAGTTCTTTCTAATTCTCTATCTCCAATCAATCATCGGTTTATTTTTTTGATTGGCGGCAAATAAGCGGTTCTTTCTTCTATTCTGTTTTTATCGACAAACAGTTTCTATTTTCTTTGTTACTATTTGTTTTGTTTATCTTATATTTTTTATTCTCTTTTATTTCTTTAGTTTTATTTTAGTTTGTTATTTTATTTCAATTATTTTATTTTGTTTGTTTATTTTAGTCTTATTTAGAGTTTTATTTTAATTATTTATTTTATTTATTTACTTTCAAGATTTGATTGAATTGTTCATTTGTTTTAAAATATATAAATGTCGACTCGAAAATATGAATCGGGCTATTCGAAACTCAAGAAAAAGAAAAGCATTGAAGCTTTGATTGAATCACAGAAAGGGGCTTTAGACAAATTTGTTAAGACAAACAAAAAAAGTGAAATTGAAAATACTAGTGATTGTTCGTTGAATGAACAAGTTAATAATGTAAACTATGATGAAAATGAAAATCGAGAAGAGGTAGTTGATGAACAAGTTAACAATATATATGCTAATGAAAATAGAGAAGGAATAGCGGGTGATAATGAAATTATAGTATCGGTTAATAGGCAAGATAGTATTGATTCTGACACTAACAACGAAGATAGAGAAGAATTATTAGAAAAATAATCTCATAAAAATATATATGACCCAAGTCAATGGAAAACTATTGACACAAATTTGAGAGATTTATTAGTAGAAAAGGGTCCTATTAAAATTACCGATATAGATTTTCCTAAGGATGCATATGCAAGACACTTTTCTTCATCACTTTACATTCAACAATTATCCAACGGAGAGAAGCGTGAAAGAAGATGGTTGGTTTATTCTCAAAAATTGGATAAAGTGTTTTGCTTTTGTTGTAAATTATTTAATGCTCTTCATAGTACAAGTAAATTAGCACATGAAGGTAGTAATGATTGGAGAAATATTTGTGCTAAGTTGAAGAGTCATGAGATGAGGAATGAGCATATTGTTAATATGAGTTCATGGATTGATTTAGAAATGAGATTATTAAAACATAAAACAATTGACAAGAATGTTCAAGAAAGAATTAATAGAGAAAGAGAGCACTGGAGAAATTTATTACTTAGAATCATTGTAGTTGTTAAAACTCTTGGAAAACATAACTTAGCATTTCGTGGAATAAACGAAAAGATTTATCAAGAAAATAATGGAAATTTTTTATGTCTAATTAAAATGATTGCAGAATTTGATCCTCCAATGCAAGAGCATATTCGTCGAATAAAAAATTATGAAATTTATAACCATTATCTTGGACATATAATACAAAATGAATTAATAGATTTGCTAGCAAATGAAATCAAAACAAAAATTATAAAAAAAGTTGTGGAATCAAAATATTTTTAATCATACTTGATTGTACTCCTGATATAAGTCATCAAGAACAAATGTCTATTGTATTACAATGTGTAGATTTTTCTTCAACTCCGATACAAGTAGTTGAGTATTTTTTTAGAATTTTTAGTAGTAGATGATACAACTGGAAAAGGTCTTTTTGATGCTATTATGAATGAACTAAATATACTTGGTCTTGATATTATTAACTTAAGAGGACAAGGTTATGATAATGGTTCTAATATGAAAGGAGAACATCAAGGTGTTCAAAAAGGATTTTTAGATGTTAATCCTAGATCATTTTATACACCATGTGGTAATCATAGTCTAAACTTGGTACTTTGTGATATGGCAAATTGTTGTTCCAAAGCTACGTCGTTTTTTGGAGTGGTGCAACGTATTTATACAATATTTTCTTCTTCTACTAAAAGATGGAAAATTTTACTAGACCATATCCCTAACCTTACTTTGAAGTCATTGTCACAAACACGTTGGGAAAGTCGTATTGAAAGTGTAAAAACTATAAGATTCCAAACTTCACAAATAAGAGATGGTTTATTTAAATTAGATGAAATGAATGATGAACCAAAAATAAAAAGTGAAGCTGAATGTTTGGCAACTTACGAGCTTGAAAATTTTGAATTTTTGCTAGGCATAACTATTTGGTATGAAATATTGTTCGCTGTAAACTCAGTTAGTAAACAATTTCAATCAAAGGATATGAGCATTGATGTTGCTATAGAGCAATTAAAAGGGCTTATTTCTTTTTTTGAAAAATACAGGGAATATGGTTTTGAAAATGCCATAATTTCGGCTAAAGAAATTGCTACCGAAATGGATATAGAACATAAGTTTCGTGAAAAACGTATTATTCGTAGAAAGAGACAATTTGATGAGATTATTGACAATGAAGTTTTAAAAACTCTTGAAGAATAATTTAAATCTGACTATTTTTCTGTACATATTAGATCATGCAATTACATCATTTCGAAGTAGATTTGAACAATTTAAAATGTATCAAAATATTTTTGGTTTTCTATTTAGTATAGAGAAATTAAGGTCATTGGAAATTGAAAATTTAAAAGAATATTGTCTTAACCTCGAATGTTCGTTAAAATATAACGATAACTCTGATATTGATGGATTAGACTTATTTTTAGAATTGAAAATATTAAGAGAAATCATACATGTTGAGAATGATACGCCAATTGATAACGATTCCTGTAACTGTTGCTTCAGCAGAAATAAGTTTTTCAGAACTAAAATTAATAAAATCTTATCTAAGGTCAACAATGTCTCAATATAGATTAAATGAATTAACTTTATTATCGATTGAAAAAGAAATGTTAAATGTAATTGATTATAATAGTTTAATAAATAATTTTGCATCTCAAAAGGCTCGAAGAGTAAATTTTAAATAAATATTATAATAATTTAATTTAATTTTTTATTAGAATATAAAAAGCCTCAATTTAAAATTTGCTTTAAGCCTCATAGAGTGTTGGGCCGGCCCTGCAGAAGGGGTGAGATATCTAACAATATAATCGAATTCATGATAAATAATATACAAGAACATAGACCATATAATTTACCACTTCACAACTTCCAGACAACTATTATAACAACAAATAACCACAACAATTATAATAACAGTTAGCAACGACAACAATTATACTATAGTTATAATAACTATTTTTCACACCTTTCCAACGAAACATGTCACAACAAAACGTTAGCATAATTTCACACCAAGTCACCAACAACATATTACAACAAAACCATCATCACAACAAAATCATCAACACTTATCACAACAAAATCATCAACAACAAATAATCCATTTTGATGCGACTCACAATAATGCACATGTATGTGGTACCAGTGGAGTAAACTCCCAACGTAATCATTTGCCAGTTTACCGAGGCGCAAAGCATAAGCCTTCAAAAAAATCATCTTGCCAATACAGGAAAGCGTAGTCAATTTGCCAAACCAGGCCAACGTAATTATGTTCTGCCATGAACGCGACAACAACCACAACATCAACTGAATCAACAACGGAAACACAACGGCAACACATAGGAAACACAACAACGATAACTTAACAACGATTTAACATTGACTCAAGGCCTACAACATAATCATTATATCAACGCAATCAACATATACACAACGATATCTCGCAACAACAACACATTCAACACAAAACAGTTCAACAATTGATCGTAAGACCTACAATTAACAGTGTTCTTTAATCGGACGGATCAACTTACCCAACTGTACCTGCAAGTCAGCATATTCGACACAATTCCAACAAAATAAATCAACCGAATTTACCTACTAATTTATCTTAGTTACCCTGTCAAATTTCATTAAATTCTCGACAACTAAATTTCCGCTTAAATCAACTAAATCGGTACTGTTTAACACTTTGCTATTAAGTTAATTCAAATAAATTCAAATACATATACATATATCTCTAAATCCAAAACTATTAATTAATATATTATTAATTTACTAACTATTATTATTAATTCAAATCTATATACATATATCTCTAAATCCAAAACTATTAATTAATATATTATTAATATACTAACTATTATTATTAATTCAAATATATATACATATATCTCTAAATCCAAAACTATTAATTAATATATTATTAATATACTAACCATTATTATTATTATTATTATTATTATTATTATTATTAATGAATCAATATATATTTTAACTTGAAACATGGTTTTCAAAACAATTCCTACTTCTCCACAATATTACATACTTGAAACATGGCTACATATATTTTAGAGATGATCGCTGCAGTAGGTACTTATATTTCTAAGCTACAGAAAAACGATATCATGAATTTATGAGATTTAATGTTCATCTAACATACTTTAATCCATAAGTATCTCTATTCCAAAAAAATAATAATTAAATAGTGAAGTGCCCATTGTCACTATGGATCAAACAGCCAAAAGCATGACCCACACACAACCAGGGCGGACGTCCCACCCCAACAAATTTTAAGGGCGGTCTCCACACACCCTTTAATACCTAGGGCGGTCTCCCTTTCTTTCCTGTGCCCATGGGGCGAGCGTCCCTTATGTTCGTAACACTTGATTTTCCTGCAAATTCATAAATATAATTTTCTTTTCTACTGAAAAACATTTCCTCATCATCTCAGATTTAGCTAATACATTCCAGCAACTTATCTCCCGCTTTATTATGCAGACCAATTCAAAAGCAATTTAGCACATCAACAATTATTAATTCAAACAATTATCAAATTCAACACAGTCACAAAATTAATAACAATCCATGGCACAAATTCATACAACCCCAATCCCACATATTAATCATCCTGTATCCCATTATATAGTCAGAACCCCATCCTTACTTTAGTTTTGAGACTGCTCTAATATCCAATCGAGTGCAAGCCTTTGGACCTTCGCCTTCCCAAGCAATTCATCGATTGATCCTTTTTCTCCAAAACCTTCGTTCCTGCCTCTTTCTCTAAGACCCTTGATTTCTTGTTCTTCCAATTGATAAGTAACAATGCTTAAGTTTTGTTTCCTGGTACTTGCATATATCACTACTAACCTTATTTTCCAATTAACCGAAATAATAATAATGTAATTACTATTATTCCTTAATGGGCCTATTTCTTACACCTCTGAATTGCTTCATACAACCACACAACGCTCCAACCCAATTAATTAAATAAGATAATTCAACAAATAAATAATATTATTTTAATATTACTCTTCTGATTAAATCGACTAAAATCCGACTTTAATTTAGTAATCCAAATACGCCTCTTAAAATAATATCGACAAATCTAATTTCTCCAATTAATTCGTAAACTTCGTATGAATCCAATAATTAACTCCTTCAATAATTATATTATCTAATTAATTAAATTTGGGGCGTTACACTTATCATCTATCAGGCCACACAATTTATATATATTGGGTTAATAATACCAAATGATAGATAAATAAAAGAGGATGTAAATCATTGCATTTAAGGGTTCTGTGTGACACAATGGTACCACTCAAGGTGAAGGAAATTTTTTATCAGATTGCATACCTGCGATGTTGTTTGGCCCAAAATGTTGGGTAGTTAAGAATCAAAATAACAATAAATGAAATAGTAGAAAGAGTGTTGGGTATCACCTATAGTATAGATGATTGTTGAAGCGTTAAAGCGAGCAAGCAAAAAGTAAAGTATTATTTTTACTGGGTGATATATAGGTTATATCATATCATGTCCACGGAGATTGGTTATTGGTTTGCCGTTCGACAATTCGTTCATTAATGAGTTTGGGGTTAAATAAGTTGTAAATAAAAGACAAAAAGTAAATGAACAAAAACTATAAAGGATAGACAACTTGTCTGGAACGAATGCACATTACCCGTCACAGACTTAAATCTACCGTCCAATTATACTCAGCCTATGATACTCCTCCGTGTCATCACATACCTCTCAAAACCTAAGTAATTTCTAACCCAAATTAAGAATCCTACTGCAATTACCTTGGTAGCCATGTCTGGCCTACCTCAACAACAAAGAATTCAATCGTGTCACTCATAACGACTATGTCTAGCTCGAAACTCCTAACACATAGGCATTAATCACAAATACTCTAAGTAAATGTCAGCTCTAAACCCATTTCTAGCATTCAGAAACTAACAAATAATCATCCTAGATAATAATTCAAGAAATCTATGTCTAGCAAAGCTCAAATCCCTAACACAAGGTAAAAACCTAAGACAATCACCAACACATATTCATAAAGGAAGCTTTATACAACGCCAAGGGCGACAAATATACATGAGTTATGAGTAGATATACATACAAAAACAAAAAAAAAGATTACAAAGAGAAGAAGAGGATCCAAACATTTCTTGGTTTGTCAACACCAATCGATGAGGGATCCAACTCCGGATCATCCAAATGTAAGCTCCAATGTTGTTTTCTAAGCTAATCTATCAAAAAATGACGTTGATAGTGTTGGGACTCAAAAATACCCAACCCATAACCTAAAAATGTATTTTTGTCCCTTTTAAAGAGTTCTAAAATTGCAGGTCGCACTTAGCCCGGTCTGTGGCGCTCAGCACGGTCTGTGCAGATCCGATAAAAATCAGCATCTTGTTTTTGCCATAACTTGAGAACCGTAACTCAAAATTGCGCCCGGTTTGAAGCATTGGAAAGATTATTTAATTTCCTATCTTACCACGAAAAAATATAAATCAAATTGATGATTTTTTATTCTTTTATTTGAGCTTTATTCGTTGATGAATTGCGCAAAATTGCACTCTTGAATCTTAGCCTTTGGCCTTTATTACTCAATGCTCCAATTATAAATGAATATCTATAAAAGAGATGAAAAACTATCAAATGATACAATATTTACACAAAAACTAAATTATTCTATTATGTACACATTTATACAAAAAACGGGGGAATTTATTCGAAGAATATCAACAAAAGATGCCACAAAACATATATACAAAATAACTATATTTTGGCACTTATCAAACTCTCCCCAACATGAAACATTGTTTGTCCTCAAACAAAGTCAAGTAAACCTAAAGAAACAAAATATAATAATTAAAGAATCACGAATCAACAAGTTTTTAAAACGGAAAACAATTGTATGGTTCAAACAAAAACGTACATGAAAAACACAACTTACCACCATACTACAACAATAATATATAAACGAAATAAATCCTAAGTACAAAAATCATGCAAAACATTCTAAAACAATACAAGCTCAATCAATAATCACACCTAGCAAAAATCATCGGTAGATGAAAAATACACAAAGGTGAGGGACTTTTGACACTCATCCACAATCTTTCAAACAATAGACTAAATTATGCATTCATCCAAAAATTCACATTGAAAATACAAAGCCAGGAATCACAAGGTCTTTTCAAGGTTGTAACGCAACTTGGTTAACAAACAAATGATAAGTCCTAAAGCTAATCGAAACAAAAACTTGCCTAAACCTAAGAGAGTGATGAACTCGCATAGTTTCAAACAATACAATTTCAATCAAACTTCTTCTTCATCACAAATTTCACACCAAAACACCTTACTTATTAACACAACATTATTCATACTCTTTTTATTTTTCTTTTTCAAATATTTTTTTCTTTTTTGTTTCTTTTTCTAATCTCTCTTTTTCACTTTTTTCCTTCTTTTTTTTCCTTTTTCTTTTTCTTTTATCAACCTCATATCAATCACAACATAGGAACATAAACATTCCTCTCCCCAACTTGAATTCAACCAACATCATTATGTGAATACCCCCTACTTTCTAAGGCAAGGTAAAAATTCATACAACAACATATAGTTGAGGGTTCAAGAAACAAAGAAATCAACACCCATACAAAAAAGGTGAATTCAACACACATAGACAAGCATCAAATTCAAATAAACATGGATATTGATAAAAGTTCAAAGGGTTTAACAAAGGTTCACACACTCACAAGGTGAATTGAATATTTGGCCAAGGTAGTTGTGCTCATAATAAACAAAATTCCTTGATCATTTTCATGCATTCACACAATCAACACAAAACAAAATATTAAGCATAATAAAATCTAGTTAAAACAAGAATGTGGCCTCTAATATATGTGAACAATGGAAAGCTTCCTCACATTTATGGATAAAAAGGGAACTAAAGTGATTCAATTCATGAGAAAGTAATGCAAAAAGAATGAATGACATGGTAATTATACAAATGATAAATTTCCTAAACATGTTATGCTATAGAAAGCGATAAACAAGTACCTGACGTGTACCAACTTTGAAACTGTCATTACAATACATCCGCGAGTTGAAACGCTCAAACTCGGAAAATCACCAAATGCAACCTCAAGTTACCGGACCAAAATTAGAGTCCAAACAACAAACAAAAGAATTAGAAAAACAAAATTTATAATATTTACAACCAACAAAACTCCTCAGGCTAAATACTACAAGCTTGTGGAAAAACAACAAATTACATAACAAAACAAAAGCAAATAATGATACAAATCTTGGTGAAAATGAATTAACAAGTTAAATAGTGAAGATTTGAAATTAAGAGCAAGTCCTATTTCATCTTGTTAAAACACAAATCACCACACACATAAATAAACATAAACAAACATGCTTGTTTTACGTTGTAAGCTTGACGCCTTTATTATGCGAGCTAGTAACCTCCTCTCGTCATGCCATGGTGTTGTCACACCGCGCAAACCTACAGAAAGTGTCCTAAAAACACACAACAAACATTACGAATATGAGACAACTTACAACAATACTTGAAAACAAGGAAAAACACACATATGTACAAGTATGGAAAGTAAACACAACATGTACAAGTAATAATATAGAAGTTCATATACAAAGCCTATACAACAAAAAACATTAATTACAAAACTCAAAAACAAAGGAATTATCGCGATGCAAAATCAATTAAACCAACCCTCGACAACGACGCCGTTTTGTTGAAGCGGTAAAGCGAGCAAGCAAAAAGTAAAGTATTATTTTTACCGTGTGTTATATAGGTTATATCGTATCGTGTCCACAGAGATTGGTTATTGATTCTCTGTTCGAAAATTCATTCGTTAATGAGTTTGGGGTTAAATGGGTTGTAAAGAAAAGACAAAAAGTAAATGAACAAAAACGATAAAGGATAGACAACTTGTCTGGAAGGAATGCACATTACCCATCACAGACTTAAATCTACCGTCCAATTTATACTCAGCCTACGATACCCGTCCGTGTCATCACATACCTCTCACAACCTAAGTCATTTATAACCCAAATTTAGAATCCTACTGCAATCACCTCAGTAGCCATGTCTGTCCTACCTCAACAACACAGAAGTCAATCGTGTCACTCGTAACGACTATGTCTAGCTCGAAACTCCTAACACAGAGGTATTTATCACAGATACTATAAGTAAATGTCAACTCTAAACCCATTTCTAGGATTCAAAAACTAAAAGATAATCATCCTAGGTAAGAATTCAAGTAATTTATGTCTAGCAACGCTTAAATCCCTAACACAAGGTAAAAACCTAAGACAATCACCAATACAGATTCATAAAGCAAGCTTTATACAACGCCAAGGGAAACAAATATACATGAATTATGAGTAGATATACATAAAAAACCCAACAAAAGAGATTACAAAGAGAAGAGAAGAGAAGAGAAGAAGAGGATCCAAATATTTCTTGGTTTGTCAACACCAATCGACGAGGGATTCGACTATGGATCATCCAAATGCAAGCTCTAATGTTATTTTCTAAGCTAATCTATAAAAAAATGATGTTGATGGTGTTGGGACTCAAAAATACCCAACCCATAACCTAAATTTTTCCCCCTTTTAAAGAGTTCTGAAATTGCAGGTCGCGCTTAGCCCGGTCTGTGCAGATCTGAAAAAAATCAGCATCTTGTTTTTGCCATGATTTGAGAACCGTAACTTAGAATTGCGCCCGGTTTGAAGCGTTGGAAAGCTTATTAAATTTCCTATCTAACCATGAAAAAATATCAATCAAATTGATGATTTTTTATTCTTTGATTTGAGCCTTTTTCGTTGATGAATTGTGCAAAATCGGACTCTTGAATCTTAGCCTTTGGCCTTTATTACTCAATGCTCCAATTATGAATGAATATCTATAAAAGAGATCAAAAACTATCAAATAATACAATATTTACACAAAAACTAAATTATTCTATTATGTACACATTTATACAAAAAACGGGGGAATTTATTCGAAGAATATCAACAAAAGATCTGATAAGTGCCATAAAATATATATACAAAATAACTACATTTTGGAACTTATCAACGATCACTACTACAAAAAACACATCTAATGACAAAGCTTTAACCTCATTCAAAAATAACCGACTTGTAATGCCAAGACGCGTCATGTTTTATTTAAAATAAAAATAAAAACAACATATTTCCTCAGTTTTTAATATAATTAAGGGGTAAACCAATTTAAGTCATGCTTCAAATCCCAACAATTGTAGCTTATATTTTTATTTCATTATAAGTGTAAATTAAATGATCTATCCCTTCGATTGTCGTTACAATTGAGGGATAAAATAATCAAATTTTACTATAAAAATACTTGTTAAACAAATTTTTTATCATAATCCTAACTTATTTGTAACCACCCCGCACTCGTATGCATCATTCATTTGGGATGGATTAAAAGACAGAAAAAATAATTAGTGTTCTTCTATCTTGAATTTTTTTTTGTCCTTCTATATATCTCACATAATGGTGTGGTTGTTGCTGTATTTTTAGAATAACTTTCCAACGCTATCAATAAAAGAAAACAACATTATTTTTCTTGGGTTGTCAATATTGGAAAGTTTATTCCTAAAAATAATGTAAATTGCCTACAAAAAATGGTGACTGGTAAAAATTGAAATGGAAACAGGACATATTACTTTCAATTTTTTATCATTCACTATTTTTTGTTTGAACCTTATTACCTCGGTTTTTTTTACTAAAATTGAGGGGTTACCTTATTTTATTTTATTTTTCTATTAAAAAAGAAAAAAATTTCCCAACTTTTTAAAAACACTGAGAGGTTTAGTTACACCACCACAACAACAAATTTTTGCCCTACATTTATAAAGGAACAACACTCAAGATATTTATAAGACATTAATCCTCAAGAAAATATTTACTTCTACCAATATATATCTTTTTTGTGAAAGCATTTGTCATGAAAATATTTGCTTAAGATAATGAAATCTTGGAATTTAAAGAAGTTTGAAAAAAGTTCTATGTGATGGATTGCAAGTGCATAATTTTTTCCCAATGTTTGAAACAGATGATTCCTTAGAAGTTGGGTGCATGCATTCATACAGTTTTAAAAGAATGTGCACAAAAGATGTGGAACAAAATCTGAATCACATCAAAGATTTGTTGTTCTCCAAGAATAGTAGCGACTAAGATGAAACTGCATTTGTTGTAAAAATGTATTTTAATATTATGTGTAAATAGTGTAATATTAAAAAATGGCTTATTCACCTCGTTTTCTACTGAAATCGAGGAGTAAATATATTTTACCTCAATTTTTGACAAAACCGAGTAAATAATTTTGACATGATTATGAGGATATTAATCACCATCCTTAAACAAATCTTCGTCGTTCATTTCATGAGTATCTACGCTCAAGACTCTATTTCATTAGTGATTTGCGTGAAATATAAAAAACTTCCATTATACTAGCATTCTGAATATCAAGAAAAAGATAATGAAACATCATGAAGCGTTTGAAAATATCCACATCTAACACTTTAAGGTTTTCAAGAGCATTTGCCATGAAAAAATCTTAATGATGGATTTCAAGAGCAGAAAATTATTTGGGTTTAAGATTTATGTTCTTAAATATTTATTTGAGCATAAAATCATTTATTCATCTACTTTTTTTGTTTTGTTTTATATCATAAACAAATGCAAACAAAATCCATTGAGAATATACTTGCACACAACATTTGATCTTCTTCCAGATTCAATGATTCGAAGATACAATATCTGATATTCACTAAAAAATTAATTTTTACTTTAGTATTTTATGTAAACAATTTATTATTCTGGGTAAACAACGTAATTTGTAGACAAATTAATTTATTAATATTCTGTGTAAACAATGTAATGAGTTTTTATTAAAAACAATTTATCTTACCCCTCGGTTTTATTGATAAATCAAGAGATATGATGTGCTAGTTTTGTAACTAATAAAAGTGTAGAAATTTAGGTTCAAACCCATGTACATATAACTTTACCCCTCATTTTTTAAAACACTGAGGAATAAAGTGGCTTCTTTTCATGATTTCATTGGTTACCTCGCTCGTGTAGTTGAGGTTAAATGCATTTTGCGTCCGAGGTATAATCTATTTTTTGTAGTAGTGGATTGAGGAAAATAGACTTAAGTTGTAGATTATGTGGTAAGGAGAGTATATCATATAGAGATAAGTAAAACAATTATAGGGAGAAGAAGACCTTTGAAAGACCATAAGAGAAAGTATAAAGAAATATATCGAGATTAATGATTTGGATAAATGTATGATTCTAGATAGAATATTATGGTACAAGTTGATTCATGTAGCTGATTCCACTTAGTGCAATAAGGCTTTTGTTGTTGTTTGACTCCTTTCGGAACTAAAATGTTACTTTCTATTAAGTATTATTCATTTTTATCAATATATTATACATTCCCATATTCGCGGCTTGAAAATATACCTCGTACCTGAGTCATATCCACATGGACACCAATTTTGATATATGTATTCATATCCTATGTGAATCTAAGTACATGTACCTGTTACATGCGGTTCTAGTAAAAATATCATATAATTTTAAAATTATAACAAGATTAACAAAAAAAAAAACTAAAAATTTAATTGTTGAATTATAAAATAACCGATCAATTATATCTAATTATGTAATAATTTAATGAATATGTATTTTTTAAAAGTGATCAACATACAATTATATAATAATATAAATGAAAATAAATAAACATACATTGTGCGAGATATAGCAAGGTGGGTACTAAAGTACCGGTACCTGCACCCATACTTGCTAAGTTTAGTGGGTAATTACCATACAAAAAACCTCACACTTAAAGGTGCTCAAACTAGACCTCAAGCTACCAAAACCATAATCTATAGAAAATAGACATCCAAGAGAATCATTAAACCACAAAACAAGCTCGGAACCAAACCATGACATTTTATCAGTTATTGGTTAAGATAGAGGATTTGGTTATGAAGACAATTAGAGAAATTACATGAGTTCTCCACTAATCTACTTAGAAATAAATTCCAATTCTAAAAAATGTCATTTTCCTTCATTTCTTCCACGTTTGTTGACTAAAAAAATAATATCTACACACAATCCAAATAAACCAAATAGTCGAATGTCAAATAATGCCAAATTCATCTTTAATCTTAATCATATCACCTAAAGATAGAGAAAAAAAACTCAAAAAGAAGTCTAAGATCCCTTGGGAGAATCACCAACCACCCCAAACACTTAAAGATCTTATACTATATAATTGAAAATATGTCAGAAGTGTCAAACAAATTAGTGATTGACTATATAAAACCCACACAAGAGACAAGATAAACTTTTTCTCTTTAGAAGGGAATCTATCTTGCAGAAGTTGTTAAGAAAAAAATATCACCTTAGAAGGGCTCCAACTGACCCAGATAAGGAAAAGAGTCAAATTCTCTAACCGTGAGTGTGACCTAGAAGAATTATTAAGATGCATTTTGACTTGATAAGAAGAAGCATCATTGAAGAAGCCATCTCTTTCATACCAAGTCCACATATCCCAATCTTAAGTGAGTCTCAAGCCTTGAAGGTCAGAAACAAGATTAAAGATCAAATGTTGTCCATGGACGGAGAATGAAGTCCTCCACCGCCAATCTCGAATATATCTCTCATCTTCCCAACAATTTATCTCTCTGATAATCCCCTAAGATACTAAAAATAGTAAAAAGTTCCGGAACATAATCTCAAATGGAACATTCCCAACCCAGTGGTCCACCTAAAAAGAGGTATAAAGATCTATTTCCACGGTCTTAGTGATCTCATCGATAAATCAATCAAAGGGATTATTTTCTTTAGACTAAAAAAGAAATACTTTCCACCAAGCGGGGACATCACAAAAATTCAAAAATCTACCTCTAAAAAATATAACCAAATCATCATATCTAACTATAAAAATTGTGAATTTCTTAACCCACCCCATAAGGGTGGGGCGCACCCTATGAAAATCCGAAATTGCCCTTTGCAAAATTGGAAGTATATTTCTGATACGCACCATTTTGAAATATTTAGATTAAAATCGGAAGTATATTTTCGATTTCAAACTAAATAACAAAATATTGGAAAATTATTCTTAATTCAGTCTCACATACACACTTTATTCTATCGGTAAAATAAAACAATTTGATTTAACAAAATAAAATAAAACATTAAGATTTAATTTAGACAGATAAAATATTTACCGTATGTTTTCGTCTAAAAATCAGGCAAAATCATGATCAATAATTACAGTCTTAAAAATTACACATGAGTTGACATCAGAAATATACTTCTTGTTTACACTCAACTCTTTTTAACGTGATTTTTATGGTATGAGGTGCGCGTCAGAAATATATATTTGATTTCTAGAAACATTTTTAGAAATTCACGTGGTACGTGAGAAGTTATGGGATAAATTAAAAAATCCATTAAAAATTTCCGACTACAGGAATCACCCGATATTTACCTCCATCTCTATTTGATCAAAAGAGTCGAGTTTATCAAATAAAAATACCTAACCCTACGTTATATTTGCAAATATCAACCCACTTAAACCAATATTTTTAATTTACTATTTTTACTAGAATCTTATATCTCATAAAACTTAACTTTACCTAACTTATTTTTATTCTAACAACTAATTATCATTATTGTATATTATTGTATGATTATAAAAATTTCACAGTAAATAATTTTATCTCACTATTAAAATTTTAAATTTTCTATCGTTCCTCTCATGTGAAAATTACGTAAAAGTATCATTCCATGATATTCATTTAATCAGGATTGCATGCAAATATTCAACTGAGTCAACAATAATTAACCTATCTATTAACTGTCTAGTCATATTGGGTGGGTGATGAGGAAAGTTAAGATGATGGTCAACATTAAACGATTTTAATAAAAGTCTGAACATGCTGAATAATAATATGCTCTTTAACATGGTCTTTTCAATACAAACTTTTAGTTAATTGAAATTCAAATATCATATTAAATTTTGTATTGTCAGCACTTATCTCTTTGATAACAAAATATGCAGATAAACATGCGCCCAACATTTACATGCTGAAAGCTGCACGTATTTTAAAGTGATTGATGCCACATAATATGCAGATCAATAGTCAATCAAGTGGGAGTAAATGGATTAAATAAAATAAGATTCCACGGGCCTATTTATGAACACTTTTATTGAATTTACATAATATTTGGTGAGCACCTTTCCAATGTCATATTTTGTTATTAGAGGAAACAAATTATGTATTTGTTCATATAAATTATGAACATTTTTTGTGTGCTTATACAAAAATATAGATGATTATTTTGGATGATAGTGTAACTTTATAGTGGCAACTAAGAATTTCACTATGTGACAAGAGCTCATTAAGAATGCATATTGAGTTTGGCTACTTGGGTGGAAGAGCCAAGTTGGACTCATGCATATAGAATTTGGCTATTTGGGTGGAAGAGCCAAGTTGATTTCACCCATCACTCTTACATCTAGAACAAAATAATTTTTAATTTTTTGTTAAATGTTAGCCATGATAAATAAGTATTCAATTTCATTTTTCCTTTAAAATACCAATTTTTCATAGATATACTCATACAATATGTTACACTTCTTTTATCTTAAATTGAATAAAATATTTAAAACAATTGTTTTCTCTTTCTATTTTCAATATAATATTAATTGTTAATTATTATTTTATTTTGAATTAATCATACTTGTATTTTTTATAATTTAAATTTTTCATTTAATATTTATGATTAGTTGAATATATTGTTGGGGCTATTTCAGAATATCTTTACATTAAAATTTTCTTTTATAAGCCACACACACACATATATATATTTTTTGTGATTGCATGCACTCCATCAATGTGTTTGATGAAGACCACCATAAAATTAATACATAGCAATATCAAGGATATGTAAAAGAGGCTCTTCAATATATTTATCAATCTTTAAAGGTCAAGCTATTAAGACTTCTCAAGTATTCAATCAACTTTCAAGGAAGACTTTTTGAAGATTCATCAACATTTTATAGGTACAAAAATTAAAAAGAAGTTTAAGTATGTCTAAGTGCTCAAAATATGTTTCACATTATGCATACATGTTTCATGGCTCTTATATCTCAAGCATTGCATTTCCACGTCATTTAAAAAGGATATTTCACTTTCACATACAATGGTAACCAGTTACAGGTTGTTGGTAAACGGTTACATGCTTGGCAGTAAATAAGAAAAACAATTTCAGTTTAGTGGTAACCGGTCACTGTCTTCTGGTAACCGGTTACAGCTTCAAATTTTTTGAAATTTTCTAGTCGTTACAGACTGGGTAACCGGTTACCGCTGATACATTTTTGAAATATTTTTCTGTTATGATAGCTGTTAGATGGGAACTTTTGGCCAAGAACCATTGAACTCTTTTATGCATATAGAGCCCTATGAAAGGGTGCATTACATGTATAAATATCATTTTTATTTCTGATGTAGAATACAACATATCGTTCAATAAACTTTACATTCAATTTTTCTACAAAACTCCAAACTTAGAAAAATCTCAATTTGCATGAAACTTTGATATTCAACTTTCATACTCATCATTGTTTCTGCATAAAGTGAGCACTTATTATAACCATAAACTTTCTATTAATTCTTGTCATAGTCTCTTGATAACCATAGTGTTAATCAAGATTGTTGAACATTGTAAAAATTCAGAATTTGCTATTACTTTTCTTGCTGTCCAGGATTGTTGGAAGCGAGTTGTGCATTGAAGAGGATTGTTCTTCTTGCACTTAGTGTTTTAGACCTTAAAGGTTTTAAAAGCCTTTGGTCTCCCTATAGGTTAGATAAGCATCACCGTTGGTGTGAATAGGATGTACAATAATTCTAACTATAGTGAAATCTCTTGCATGTTTTAAGGGGACTGTAGTACTCTCGATTTGTGAGGGGAACCAGGATATATCCTTGTGTTCTTTACTTTTCCGCATTTACCGCTTTCATCAATACCTTAACCAGAAAAGAAAGAATCACTCATAACTTTCATACACCAAACCAAAAATATTGTATCAAGTATTCATAAAAACCGATAAAAATTTTAAACACCTAATTCACCCCCCCCTCTTAGGCGCATTTCATACTTACAATTGACATCAGAGCAAGTTATAGGTAACTTGTTCCTAAAGATCCAAAATAGCTTCCACAAATCAAAACCCGGTTTCCAAATATGGTGGTAGTAACAACAAGCCTCCATTGTTTTGTGGTGAATACTTTGACTTTTGGAAAATTCGCATGAAGGCTCATCTTGAAGCGCAAGGAGAAGAAATATGGGATGTTGTTGAGAATGGTCCATTTTCTTCAGTATGTGTTGTCAATGGTGTTGGATCATCAATGCCTAAAGCATCATGGAATGAAGATGACGAGAAAAAAGTTCTCTGACAAAAAGGCAATCAATCTCCTTCAAGGTGCTCTTAGTATGGATGAATTCTTTCGAGTATCGACTTGTACAACGACAAAGGAAATGTGAGACACTCTTGTAGAAACTCATGAAGGAACCACTGAAGTTAAAAGATCTAGATTTAACACTTTGAGTTAAGAATACGAATTATTCTGAATTCAGCCCGGAGAATCCATCCTTGACTTGCAAAAAAGGTTCTTTCATTTGACAAATCATTTGAAGGCACTCATTAAGACATTAACTAATGAAGAATTAATCTTAAAGTGCTTAGATCTTTAACTAGGGAATGACAACCAAAAGTGACGGCAATATCTGAAAAGAAAAGTCTAGCAACTATGACTTCCGCAACATTATTCGGAAAACTTCAAGAATATGAAACGAAACTTGGAAGACTTGAAAAACATGAGAATCATGAGAAGAAATCCAAAGGCATTGCTTTGAAAGTAGATTCAAAAGAAAGTCAAGATAAAGATGCATCGGAGGAAGATGAAAACTTCTTGCTTCTTGTAAAAAGGTTAGAAAAATATTTTGGTCATAAAAATAATCTTGGTAATGCTAACTTTGTCAAAAGAAAGAAATTTTCTAAGCATAAAGATAAACAAGTCTTTACATCAACACAAGATGTCACATGTTATGAATGTGGAAAGCAAGGTCACATAAAGCTGGATTGTCCAAAACTCTCTAAGAAAAATGGATTCAAAGGCAAAAAGGACTTCAAAAATAAAAAGGCTTATGTTGCATGGGAAGATAATGAGATAAGCTCTTTATCCGATTCAGATAGTGACAAAAGTGCAAACCTAGCATTGATGGCTTCACACCATTCCGATGATGAAGATGGCGAGGTTAGTTATGATAATTCTCTTTATAATAATGGTGCATAAGGTGTTATAGATGAACTATTACATGAATGCAAAATTCTATATAGAACTATTTCATCTCAAAAGAAAATAATTTCATCTTTAAAAGAAAAAGTTGAAACAATTGAAAAAGAATATAAAGATGAAAAAGAAAAGATGATTAGTGATCAAAAATAGAATTTTGTATGTAATAATTGTGAATCAATTTCGTTTCAAATTGTTCAATTAAAAAGAGTCCTAGAAATATATGAAAAAGGACAAGTTGGATTGGTTTTTCAAAATTTCCTCAACCAAGTCCCAACAAAACTATCTTTGTTAAGGCTCGTAACCAACCAATTCAAGAGAAAGTGAACAAGCCTAAAGTAGTTCATCATTATCCTAAAAAGAAAAGATTTGTTAAGAATAAATCTTATCCTCCTAGATATAGAAGTAATTTTGAACCTACTTGTTTTTATTTTAGTATTAAAGGCCATACACCTAATGCTTGCTACGTAAGAAACTTTAGTGTGGAAACTGGGCATTATGTGTGGGTAAAGAAAGGTACTAATTATGAAGGACCCAAAGCAATATGGGTACCTAACAAAACTTAATTTTTTTTTGTAGGTTTGCTTTAAAACCACTTCAAATCTATGGTATCTTGATAGTGGTTGTTCCAAGCATATGACGGGAGACATAAACCAATTTTCAAATCTAGTCTGTAAGGCCAAGGGTTATGTCACTTATGGAGATAACAATAAGGGAAGAATTTTTGGCAAAGGCAAAGTTGGTTCACCACCTTTCACATCCATTGAAGATGTTATTTATGTTGAAGGACTAAAGCACAATCTTCTTAGGATTAGCCAACTTTGTGACAAAGGCTTCAAGATCAAGTTTATTAAAGATTAATGCTTGATTATTGATGAAGTCACCAATGAGGTAAAATTCAAAGGTAAAAGAATTAATAATATTTTTATGATTTCCTTAGATGATTTATCTTTTAAAGTAAAATGTCTCATGGTAAACAATAATAAATCATGGTTATGGCATAAAAGGGCTGCCCATATTCATATGGATCACTTAAATAAATTAACCAAACATGATCTTGTTGTTGGCTTACCAAAGATAAAGTTTGTCATAGATAAATTATGTGATGCTTGTCAAAAGGGAAAACAAACCAAATAAACTTTCAAATCTAAGAATGTGGTGTCCACTATAAGGCCACTTCACTTGTTGCATATGGATTTATTTGGTCCATCAAGAATAAGGAGCTTCAGAGGTAATGTATACGCTTTAGTTATTGTTGATGATTTTTTTAGATATTCTTGGACTTTGTTTCTTGTGCAGAAAAGTGATGCGTTCAAAGCCTTTAAGAAGTATGCAAAGCAAATCCAAAATGAAAAATCACTAAAGATTGTATCCATAAGAAGTGACCATGGTGGAGGATTCCAAAATGCATTATTTGAAGAATTTTGTGAAGAACATGGTATCTCTCATAATTTTTCAGCACCAAGAACTCCACAATAAAATGGAGTAGTTGAAAGAAAGAATAGGTTTCTAGTAGAACTTGCAAGAACAATTCTTAGTGATGCAAATAAAAAAATATTTTTGGGCGGATGCAGTTAGTACGGCATGCTGTGTTGGAAATCGAGTTATCATTAGACCTATCTTGAAAAAGACTCCATATGAACTCTTCAAAGGAATAAAGCCAAACATTGCTCACTTTCACATTTTTGGATGCAAGTGCTTTGTTCTCAACAATGACAAAGACAATCTCGGTAAGTTTGAAGAGAAATCCGACGAAGGTATATTTCTTGGTTATTCTCTTTCTAGTAAAGCTTATAGAATTTATAATAAAAGAAATTTAACTATTGAAGAATCTATACATGTTTCCTTTGATGAAACTAACACCTCTAAGGAGGAAATAGTTGTTTGTGATGATGATGATGGTGATATTATAGAGTTACCCTTGGAAGAAATTTCAAATGATCAAAATGTGAATCCACCGGAACATCAACAAGAATTTTTACAACAGGATACAAACATCAATGATCTATCCAAAAAATGGAGAACTCATAGAGACCACCCTATTGATAAAATTATTGGTGATATTAGTCAAGGAGTTTCAACAAGATTAAATCTCAAAGATGTGTGCTTAAACATGACGTTTATTTCTCAAATTGAACCCTCCAAAGTTTATGAAGCCTTAGGAGACAATCAATGGATAATTGCTATGCAAGAAGAATTAAATCAATTCGAGAGAAATCAAGTTTGGGAACTTGTTCCTAGGCCAAGTGGTAAATAAATTATAGGTACCCGATGGGTGTTTAAAAACAAACTTGATGAGAATGGTATAATTGTTCGAAACAAAGCAAGGTTGGTGGCTCAAGGTTATAATCAAGAAGAAGGAATCGACTTTGAAGAAACATTTACTCCGGTTGCAAGGTTGTAAGTTATCCGTCCTTTACTTGCTTATGCTTGTTCATTAAAATTTTTAGATTTATCAAATGGATGTCAAAAGCGCATTCTTGAATGGCTACATCAATGAAGAAGTCTATGTCAAAAAACCCCCGAGATTTGAAGACTTCAAAAATCCTTCACATGTCTTTAAGTTGAGAAAGGATCTTTATGGCTTGAAGCAAGCACCAAGAGCATGGTATGATAGACTTAGCAATTTTTTGTGTGAAAAAGATTTTGAAAAAGGTAAAGTTGATAAAACAATGTTCATTAAGAAAATCAAAAGTAGCACTTTATTAGTTCAAGTCTATGTTGATAATATCATTTTTGGATCAACTAACAAAGAAATGTGCGAAGAATTTTCATTGATGATGCAAGGAGAATTCGAGATGTCCATGATGGGTAAGATGAATTATTTTCTTGGACTTTGAATTAATAAACTAAAAGATGGAATCTTCATCAATCAATCCAAGTATTGCAAAGAATTATTGAAAAAGTTTGATATGGATAATTGCAAAGAGATGAATACTCCAATGGGCTCTGGTAAATATGTTGATCAAGATGAATCTGGTATTCCCATTGATATTACAAAGTATCGAGGTATGATTGGTTCTTTATTATATTTGACGACAAGCTGTCTTGACATAATGTTTAGTGTTTGTCTTTGTGCTCGCTTTCAAGAAAATCCATAAGAATCTCATCTAATGGCGGTCAAGTGAATCATGAAGTATCTCAAAGGGACAACTAATGTCGGATTATGGTATCCTAAATGTAGTATTTGCAATTTAATTGGTTATTCTTACGCGAATTATGCAGGTTGTAAAACTGATAGAAAAAACACAAGTGGTACTTGTCACATTCTTGGAAATGCATTAGTTTCATGGGCTTGTAAAAAAACAACCATGTGTTACTCTTAGCACGGCCAAAGCGGAGTACATAGCAGCATGTAGTTATTGTGCACAGATTCTTTGGCTTAAGCAATAGATCCATGATTACGGACTTGATCTTGGATGCATTCCTCTTCGATGTGACAACACAAGTGCAATTAATATTACAAAGAATCCAGTCATGCACTCATAACCAAACACATCGACATACGACATCATTTCCTCCATGATCATGTTCTTCAAGGAGATGTCGAAGTCACCTTTGTCGATACTCATAACCAACTAGCCGACATATTCACTAAACATTTAGCAAAAGATCCATTCTTCAAAATTTGACAAGAACTCGTTATATTGGATAAACATGATGTGTAGTCATTAAATTACACCTTAGGAATATGAATAATTCATCAAAGGTGCACGTAATTCTTTCATTAACTTTTACTTTTCAAGTTTGCCTCACTTCATCTTCCATTCGACATGAATGATTCTTCAAATATTTGTATAGGTAGTATGTTGGTAAACTCTTAAATATATTATAAATACATGTGTAAGTGTTTAAATATCTTTTGGAATGAAACTGGACTGATTTGCATATAAAAAATTCAAAATTTTCCTGTCAGTAACCGGTTACCATCAGTCAGTAACCGATTACCGCACAAACAGAATGTAATAGCACTTTCCAGACACCTTCGGTAGCCGGTTACCCATGCCCTGTAACCGGTTCCCGCGCATTGAATTTTGAGTTATTAATTTTTTTTTTGGCATTTATGGATCAAGTTTTATATTCCCTCCATTTTTGTCTTCTTGAATCTTGTGAAATCTCAAAAGTTGGAATTATATCTTCCCTCTTTTTGTTCCCTCCCAAAACCATAATTATCAAAAATTCAATTCCCTCATAACTCCATATTTCCAAAATTTCAATTCCCTCCAAAATTTCTCTATATATTCACTACCTCTACACACTCTTCTCACAACAAAATCTCCACTTCTCAAATTGTATCCTTCTCTTAAACCTTATCTCTCTCAAAGAAATTTCTCAACCTTTGTCATGGCTTCATCCAAAAGAGGAAGAGGCAGGGGGAAAACTATTGCCGAATCATCCCCAAGTGAAGAAGAAACCAACATTCTCATGGCTTTTCGTTACCGATCTCTCACCTCGGTAAAGTATGGTAATCTCTCATCCTTTCCAAAAAGTAGCAACACTTATCACCAAGTGTGACTCATATTACCCTGATTTGTTACGTGAGTTTTATGCAACATTTGAAATTTGTACCGGTGGACTCCTCACCGCCAAAGTCAAGGGTAAGAGTATCAACATGTCAATTTATCAATTCGGTGAATTTTTAGGGGTTCCTAGTTCTGGGCTGTTCACCAAGCATGGTTCCACTATCGACATTGATGATTACAACTGTACCCGCTACTACTTTAAAATTTCTAGTCTTACCGAAAAGGAAACCATGGATAAGAAAATGGAATTCGGTTCCTCCTCCAATAGGGTGACTTTGTACTCTTCCAATATCATTGTAAGTGATATAATGCTTCACTATTTCATTGCTTACATTTTGCTTCCTAAAAATTCGAATCATTCTCAAATATGTGATGTTGATATGCAAGTCTTGTATGCAATTAAGAATGGATTTCAAGTGAATTGGGCATATTTACTTATGAATTTTATGGAACATCAAAAAGAGTTAATCGGTGGTGTTGCACCCTAATTTTTGCCCCTAAGATTCTCTCATACTTCATACAATTGCATTGCACAAAGATCACAAATTGGTTCCCTCTCTCTTATCTGTAGGATTTTCCCTTTTGGGAGATCACCAAGCACCTTGTGGAAGTAATGATTTCTTGTATGTGATGATTGATATTTGACTAACCATGATGTGTATACTTTGCTCTCTAAATGTTGTAGGTGAATGGTGCACAAGTTCCTTAAAGAGCTGATAGGTCCATGAGTGTATTTCCATGCCTTCTCTCATCAATTCTCAAGATTTTGAAAGTATTGTCTCTCATTAAAGACTTCTCTTATCATCAACCATGCCCACTTATCTTGAATGTATGCTTCATGCTTGAAAGAGATCATCAAATTCAAAGAATTCTCCATCCTATGGCCATCTCTCTTGAAACTAGGGTTTTGGACTTCTAAGGACCATATCTTGATGTTTGTGTGAAGTTTGTGGATGAATCAAAATTCTTGATGTGTACAGTGATTCAGCTTTAGTAATAAATCAGATTAAAGGAGATTAGGAGACTCGTCACCCTAGATTAATCCCTTACAAAGATTATGCGAGGAGGTTGTTGACTTTCTTCAACGAAGTAGAGCTTCACCACATTCCTCGGGATGAAAATCAGATGGCGGACGCTTTGGCTACTTTGGATTCTATGTACAAAGTGAACCAGTAGAATGATGTACCTCATATAACTATTAGGTGTCTTGAGAGGCCAGCTTACATATTTTCCATGGAGGTGGCAAATGATGATAAACCTTGGTATCATGATATCAAGCATTTCCTGACGACTCGAGAATATCTAGTTGATGCGACAAGAAAAGATAAGATACCTTGAGGAGATTGGCTGGTAGTTTCTTTCTCAATGAATGTGTGTTATACAAAATAAATCATGACATGGTCTTTCTCATATGCGTGGATAGACACGAAGCAGACATGTTGATGCATGAGATTCATGAAGGTTCTTTTGGTACCCATGTCAACAGACACTCTATGGCTAAGAAGATGCTAAGGGCAGGATATTATTGGCTGACAATGGAATCCGATTATTACAAATTTGCGAAGAGGTTCCATAAGTGTCAGATTTATGCTGATAAGATTCATGTGCCTCCTACTTTGCTTAATGTTATTACTTCCCCATGGCCTTTCTCTATGTGGGGTATTGATATGATTAGGATGATTGAACCCAAGACTTATAATGGACATCGTTTCATCTTGGTAGAAATTGATTACTTCACCAAATGGGTTGAAGCGACTTCTTATACTAAAGTTACCAAGCAAGTGGTGGTCCGATTTATCAAGAACAATCTCATTTGTAGGTATGGTGTGCCAAACAAGATCATTATTGACAACGACTCGAATTTGAATAATAAAATGATGGCGGAACTTTGTGAAGAATTCAAGATTGTTCATCACAATTCTTCTCCTTACAGACCCAAGATGAATGGGGCAGTTGAAGCTGCAAACAAGAAGATCATCCAGAAGATGGTCGTCACCTACAAGGATTGGCCTGGGATGCTGCCATTTTATTTACATGGGTATCGCACTTCAGTACGTACTTCAACATGGGCCATCCCCTTCTCCCTTGTTTATGGCATGGAAGCAGTGGTCCCCATTAAAGATGAGATTCCATCTTTGCGTGTAATTACGGAAGCTGAGTTATCTGATGCTGAATGGGTTCAAAATCGGTTTGACCAGTTGAATTTGATTGAAGAAAAGAGAATGACTGCTTTATGTCATGGCCAGTTATACCATAAAAGAATGAAGGAAGCTTTTGATAAGAAGGTCGAACCTCGTGTATTAAGAGAAGGTGTCATCGAGCTCAGAAAGATCATCTCTTTAAACTCCAATTCCATAGGCAAGTGGACTCCCAATTATGAAGGCCCATATGTTATCAAGAAATCCTTCCTTGGAGGTGCATTGATTCTTGAAACTATGGATGGCGAGGAGTTCCCACATCCTCTAAATGTTGATGTAGTCAATAAATACTTCGCCTAAATAAATAAAAGAACAGCTCGCCAAGTTGAAAACCCGAAAGGGCAACTTAGGAAAAAAAGAGCGTCTTGGTAGACTGAAAACTCGAAAGGGAGGTCTAGGAAAAAATTAGAGACATGAACAGAATAAACCTCCCAGTAGGATGACAACCCCAAGGGCAGTCTAGGCAAAAGTTAGGGACTTATATGGCAAGTAACTACATCAGACAAGACTTGATCACAAAAGCAACAATCTACATGGATCGTTTTCATGCCTCAACTGTATACTACAATATAGGAGTTCGAAGTTGTTAGGGAGAATAGGGCTCATTTTCTTTTAATGTACCTTTTCCATGTATTTTCCATTTTTCAAGACTCTGTAATCATCTATATTGGAGTCATGCTATTGGCAGACTACCATTCTATCAATACAATTTGAGCCTTTATCCAATTCCTTTGCAATCTTATTTTTATTCAGTTCATAAAAATATTCTTTTATGATTGAAAATGCATTTCAAAGCAAACAGATTTGTTAGAACATACTTGCAAAACTTTTACAATTCTAAGTATGTTTACGTCGGACGTGAAGCAAAGGGATAAGATGGCATTGTCCTAATGACAAACAAGATTGATAATGTTGAAGTTAATTCCATGAGAAGCTCTATAACATTCTTTGTTCGAATATGAGATGTAAATGCAAATCGGATTGTTCCCACATAATATCTCATTTCTTTCCAGAAGAGTTTAAGCAAATTATGCCCTGATGAGACACAATGATGTCTCCACAAGATGTGTTCGTTAAAATAAAGCCTGGGAATATTGGCAACACGCCTGATGAGAGTTTTCCTTTTCAAGCCTACAATTCACGAAAGTTTTATGTTGGCCGGGTGTCGTTTGTGCACTATTTGACATTCTTTGTCGATCCTCAATAAGGTGTCCATGTGCATCTCATGCACAGTCATTCATACATTATGCATAAATTTAAATCATTACCCATTTGCATATGTTGGTAATCAGAATATGTCTTATCTCTCATAAATTGTCAGCTTAAGTAAAAAAAAAAGAGGGGGAGTTCATCTTTTCTCTATTCCCACAGTTATCCCTTGTGAAAAAAAAAACAGAGTCTCAGCAAGTCTCTTTATTTGAGTAGATGATTTATTTGAGCAGATGATTTTCTCAGCAAGTCTGCTGATGCCAATTTGATCTCATTTCGGCAACCCAACAAGGAGTCTCTCGCTGGATATTGACCGTGTAACTCCAACAAGTTGAAAACTTATTATGGAAGTCTCCGATGAATGGCGACCTTGTCCTTATGAAAGGTAGTTTATCGAAGATTTGTTATTCCAATGAATGGCAACCTTATCTTTATGGAAGGTATTTTATCGAAGATTTGTTATTCTGCTGAATGGCAACCTTGTCCTTATGGAAGATAGTTTATTGAAGGTTATATATTTCGATGAATGGCAACCTTGTCCTTATGGAAGGTAGTTTATCGAATATTTGTTATTTCGATGAATGGAAACCTTGTCCTTATGGAAGGTAGTTTATTGAAGATTTTTTATTCTGATGAATGAAAACCTCGTACTTATGGAAGGTAGTTTATCAAAGATTTGTTATTCTGATGAATGGCAACCTTGTCTTTATGGAAGATGGGGTATCCTGGTTAAAGAAGGACTTTCAGCCTGACTTTATTGAAGCGTCAGAGCACTTTGGGGATTCATTCTAGTGTTTACGTTGTTTTCTTACCACCTTTTGTTTAGAAATAGTCTTCGGTTTTTATTCGGGGTTGATGGTTTACTATCTTTAGAAAGTTGGTGTCATTCCTTTGTTTTTCTAATTCCTCTGTGAGGAGATAGTTCGCCTTTTATCTAGCATTGTTGGTGTTATTCTCATTCCCAAGCGGAGTTATGTTTATCTCTCTCCCATAAGATTGAGCTTATTTCCACAGTAGTTTATCTTTTTGGATGAGTTGTCTTTCTTAGTGTGTCTTCATCATCCTTGCTTCCCCAGCAACATTTTCTATCCCTGTGAAAATCATCATATCATAGTACATAACCATTAAGAATTGCATAATATCTTAGGGCCAAAAATAGGGCTTATATCATATTATATCTTAGGGCCAAGAATTACATAATATCTTTGGGCCAAAAATAGGACTCATAGCCTTTAAGAATTCTCGAGCCTTCTTTATCAGAAACTTAGCAAACAAATCCTTAACTCCACTTCTTATTTCCCAATTGGCTTCAATATCTGATCGTTTTAGTTGTAAATCTCGGAACTTTTTCTGAATCGGTGAAAGGTTTTTGATCAAGAATGGGTATCCCAAGTAGCTTAGAGAAATCTTCCAGTGTAGGTACCAGTTGATAATTTGGGAAAGTAAAGTAATGATGCTTCGGATCAAAGAACTGAAATACGAAGCACATCATGTTATGATGCTTCGGATCAAAGTAACCAAGTTGAGTAGATAACAATGCCTCTTAATGAACTAAATGTGATCGGGAATTTTTGAGAATAACTCCTTAAGTTGAGAAGGTATATCCAAAAAGTTGATTCAGATAGTCTTCCTGGAAGCCATAACCCTACAACAAAGAACAAAGATAAATCCCTAGGTCCTTGAAATGGTTAGAAATGATATGATGTTATGATGTTATGATGTCGTGTTTAAATAGCACACACAAGCAATTCACACAATAGCCCTAGGTTTAAGGCTTGCATGAGGTATAGGTGTCTATCCTACAAGAGTTTAAGTTGGTTCAACCTGTCCTATAATAGTAACCGGGTTCTAGGAATCTCATATCACAGATCTTTCTCGCAGGCTTTATTTCAATACGACTACCAAATGGTCGACCGAAACATCCTGAAAGTCGAATCTCAATGAGCGTAGCATAGAGTATCAACCAACCTCAGTCTGCAACAAAGTCGGTTATCTCACTACCTTCTAATAGCTAAGATGGGTTAATTAGGGTTCTAAAAGTTTAGTTAGTGCTTCATGACACCACAGACGCCAAATATTTCCTCAACTGAACATGAGGAACATCAGGACATGCAAAATGTCACACTAACCGTAGCCATCATTTTAACCGTTTCGGTCTACGCTGGACAATCGCGATGATCTATTGCTACTTACCTAAGGAAACCTAGATTCGGGTGTAGGATCTCCCACAAGTATTATACCCAAGCAACCCTTAAAAATAAATCAGACAAAGCAATCAGAAAGCAATAAAGGTGACCTAAAACTCTAAGGTAACCGCTCTATGTGATAATCCCTAACAAAATCGCCAATTCTATAACATGGTGGGAGAACTGACTTATTTGTTTTGCATTTTTCGCAAATGTTGCGGATAGCAAGAGTCGCCATCGAATTTTATTTTATCCAATTAAGGAAAGTTGAAAAGAACAGGAAAGACCTTTGTTAGATTCTGAGTATGGGAGGTAATTATGAAAAGGGAAGGTATTAGCACCCTTTCCATCCGTAATTATATAAGGGCTCTTAATTGCTTAGCTCACCTTTGAAAAATTTCTTTCTGTGTGTTGTGATTTTAAAAGTATTTCTCTTTGACTTCGTAATGATTCTTGTATCAGTCCTCAAGAATGTATACGAAGTGTTCGGAAATATTTGTTTGGAAAAAAATGATTAACTTTGTAATGATTCTCGTTGGAATGTATACAAAGTGTTTGAAAAGTATTTTGAAAATAAGTGTGAGGTGTGAAAAGTGATTTGTTTGTTTAGAGCAAGCAATAGAGTCTTATTACCTACTCAGAATGGTCATTTCTTGTTATTTTCCTTCTCCTTTAGGACAATGTTATCCATGCCATTAGTTGGTAGGTAACCATATATGTTGGATGTGAAGGGACAATCGTAGGGTCATCGTATGGTCATTGAAGGCAACATGTAAGGATACCTTAGAAAATTCGTAGGGATGATCCTCACTTATTCGTAGGAAACACCTGAGGCACGATATCATATATTCATAGGCAACATCGAAGGTCATCGAGGGACTATGATCTTTGTGATGATTTTGAATCGAGGGACTTTGCTAATGGTACCCCTACTTTCGAGGGACATGACCATTGTTTATTCGAAAGGAAACAAGAGGGGATACCCTAAGGGGGTGCAAGTGTGAAATAGTGATTCAATTCAAATATTTTATCTTTGAATTAAAGTGATCTAAGTTTGATTTTATGTCTTGTCATGCAATCTTATTAGCCATACATCTAAAAATTATATATGTACAGGAAATAAAGGTGCGGAAAGTAAAAGTGACGAAAAGTAAAGTCCTAAGCTATTACAGGGCTTTGGGGCAGTTACATAATAGAGGTGCGGAAAGTAAATTGCGAGAAAGTCCTATGCTATTACAAAAACAACCTTGCAACCTATACATTGATTTCTAGAATTTAAATGCGAAAAAGCAATAAATAAATAAATAAAAGAAAAAATGTTTGAAGGAAGACATAAGTGCACTAACCCTAATTAAAAGGAAAAAATATATTTGGTATTTTTTGTGGTTGATTTTAATTTAGAAAACCTAATTCTAAGTTAATTTGAATTTAATTAAGAAAATAATTTTAAATGAAAGGAAAAACAATTTGTGTCAAAAATTAAATAAAGGTTTTTTAAACCTAAATCTAAAATCAAAGCATTTTTTAGGGTTTTTTACGTGTGAAAAATAAATTTTTGAAAAGATTTAAAATTGGTTAGAAAATTAAAAGAAATAAGAAAAAGTTAAGGAAATAAGTGCTAAAAAATTGTTTTGGCCCTGGAAGGTGTTGAACCCAGGACCTTAAGGTCATTGGTCCAAAATCATACCACTACACCATCTACATGTGTTGTAAATAACACGCCTCCAATAGTATGTATGTGGTACCTGTAAAAATCAGAAAAAATGGAAAACAAATGGCAAAAGGCAGGGATCGAACCCACGCCATGAGAGAGTGAGAGGACTAGCGCACACATGGTTAACCACTGGGGTGGTGATACATCCATGTATTTAGATACAAGGATTAATATATATTTGAAATTGAAATAAGAAAATTATAATCAAAACAAGATCACGCGTGTGGGATCTAGGGAGTTTAAATGGTCCAATCGAAACTTGCCACGCCTGCCTCCGATCGGTCGAACAAAGTCAGAGAGCCGGAGGGACGCCGGAGCCCTAGCTTCGGTCGTCTTTTCCGGTGATTCAACCTTCCAAACCTACCATATAAGACAAATAAATTATCAAGAGGGACCCTACCCCCTAAATCGAGGGCTGCAAATTCAATGGTGGTGTCCTTTATGCTTGAAAGGTCTTGTATCTAGGATTTTGAAGCTTTTGAGTCGGACTTCCCTAACAATGGCACGATACAATTTAAGCTATAAAGCTTACATATAACACGTTGTACTTGTTCTAAATGACATCCTGAACATGAACAAACACTACAAATACGTTAAAGATGCACGCAAATTGAAATCGATCCATGAAATTTTACCAAAAATCGATCGACTTGAGTGAGAGGCTTCTAACTTGATTTAGGATCGTATGAATGGTTGGATCGATTCCTGTTCACCTCAGGAGAGTGAATGAGCGGTTGTTTTGGCTTGAAAGTGATTTTAAGTTAGGATTCGAACTTGCATCAAACATGGAAAATTTGAGAGCTTCAGCTAGGGTTTTTGAGTGCAGCAAACTGTGTCTTTTGCATATGATGTTCTTGTGTATTTATAGAGGGACAATTTAGGTCAAGAAATATGGAGAAAATATATGGCACTCAATGTGAAAATATTTGATTGAAAATCTTTCAATTTTGCATGAAAATCTTTCTATTTTGCTTCAATCACATGCCATGCATTTTTTCCAGCTTGCTTGGACTATCTTGGACCTCAAGAAACTTGGACATCAAGCCCACACGCCTTGTACCTTGTCTTAGCATTTTATTTTAATTAAAATTGAATTTTAATGATTTAATTCAAAAATAAATTAAATAAATATAAGGAGGGTGTGTAATTAAGCTTAGAGGTTATGGGCCATACTATAAATTAGTTCAGATCACAAAAACCAAGACCCATTTGGAAAATTTTCAAGATTGACCAATATTTCCTTCATGATTTCTTCAAAATTTCCAAACTTGCTCAAACTATAACCTTCTCAATTTTTATCATTTTGAAATGTTCTTGGACTTTTTAGAAATCTTAAGATGTCCTGTAAATACTCCTTTTGGATCATCTTCATTGAAGCTTCCATGTTCATGTACACGTCTTTTGAAAAAGATGATTTTTTATTGACTTTTAGAAGGACATATAATGTCTTGATCCATAACTCTCAAATGAATCATTTTTTTCTAAAGCTTGTGAGACACAAAGTTGTAGAGAATTGAATTATCTTCAAAATGAGCTTTAGGGGAAAAATTTCATATAAAGTATGTGAAAGTTATCCCTGGTCAAAGTTATGTTGACTTTTTATGAAGAAACCTTAATTTAGAAACTCTGACTTTTGATCAAATCTTAAGTTTTCTTGATGAATCATGATCAACCCTTGATCAAATGATTAATGTGACTTCAAAACCTTGATGTTGACCAAAAATGGTGAAGTTTGACTATATGTTGACCACAATTGACATTTTCTCCAATACAATTGATTTTCAACCATCTGAGCAATTGATTGAGAAAACTTGAGTTGTGAGGCTCAAAACTTGGTATGGTGATACCTTGAGACATATGAGGTGGTATAATGATCACTTGAGTCATTAGAACGCATTTTTGACTTGAGCGAATCAAAACCCTAGTTGTGGGGTTGATTGCTTAGGAGTGGTTTATCTAGTCAACCCTTGAGAAATTCTTGAGTATGGAGATATGGGTTGACTTGAGAAATAGGAGGGAAAATTTTGGGGTATAACACAAGGGAAAAAGGCAATCAAGTGCTTTGGCAGAAGCACACAAACAATGCAATGCACAATCAAATGATACACACATGCGCGGGGAAGAAGAAAGAAGTCCCATAGCCTCAACGGTAATGAGCATACCAGAGTCAAACAAGAGCCAACTTTTGAAGGGAAACCATAGCCACGAATGAAATTAAACGTGTCAAACAGGAGTTTCATATGGGATAAAGGTATCACAATATGATATGAATTATCAAGTGCGAGGAGCATATGAGTGCGGGTGTAAAAGCAATGAATGAGAACCCCATGACAAAGCGTGGAGAGACAGAATAAGGAACTATTGCCACTTTTATTATTTGCTCGATAAAAGGAAGCTTCACGATTCGTGTGAGCTGAGCTGACACGGAGTGAACTGTGCGGGGGTTGATTTTGAACCCTTTCCACGTGCCCATCATATTTATTTATATATATATATATATCGTATCATAAGAGAGACTTTGCTTAGTGGTGTCGTATCAGGTTGCCTAACCACTCATGACCTATGCAAACAAAAATGTAAACACCTCTCACTACCTCCTTTACGAAGAGGATTTTAAACAAACCACACACAATTAGCACATAATATGCGGAATTGCCCTAAACGGGTCTTTAAATAAACCATAGGGGTTCTTGAACATGCTCCAACTACGGAAGCCCCTTCATGCATCTCTATTCCTACTTCTCTTGGAAAAAGAAAGCGGTAAAACCCTACATCTCATGCTCTCTAGAAAAGCGTTAAAAAAATGCGGTAAAGGTATAGAAAATACCAAACGGATAACATCATGTAGCGAAAGCAAGCTAGAAATACTCACGGAAAACTTAATCAGTGATAAGCAATAAAAGAAATCTAGTGAGTAATGCGAAGGCATCAAGCATGATCAAAATGCGTTCGTACACATTGAAACAAAAATAAACACCCAAGAAATATAATCTAGATAATACGAATAATGGATGTGCATATCACATGCATAGTCGAATGTGTTAAGCACACATCCGAGGCTAAACCAATAAACACAAGAAGGTGAAAACCAAATAATGCGGACAAATGGCATGCATATCGTGCGTGCTCGAAATGTGAGTTTGTACACATTTGAAACAATCCAATAACCTACAAGAAATCACAATCCGAATAGTACATACAAGAGAATGTGCATTTATCGCAAATAGGTATCAAATGTGTTATTTTTACATCCCACATAAATAAACACACAAGAAACCAAACAAGCGAGATAAAGAGTGATTAGATGCGCAAATAAGTATCGAGAATATGCATTCGTACATTGACATAAAATAAACTGAAAAGAAGGTGAAAAGAAATAAGAAGACAAAGTCTTGATTAAGTATGCAAATAGGTATTATCTAGGAATGCATTTGTACACATCGTATAAATAAACACGAAAGAAGGTGAAAACCAAACAAGCATATAAAGGTGCACATTCCGTGGTAAATAAGTATCGAGAATATGCATTCGTACACTTTCAAATCAAATGATAAACTGTGAAGGTGAAAACAAACAAGCAGACGAAGAGTGCACGCACATGTGCAAGATCAAGATATGTGTCATAACACATTCAAATCTCTAGAATAATGCTCAATTACCTACGCATGAAATAAAATTATCGAAATAACAAAGTGCTTTGTGAACAGACTCCAAAAGCGATTATTCACATTAATACTAGTATTATAGCGCACAAGGGTGAAATAAAATTACAAAAATCGACTTGGGAAAGCACTTGTTCAAAATCGGAGGCAAAGTCAACTTCTGGAATTGATTGAAAATTGCATGGTTGCTTATAAACCCGTCCACCATTCAAAAATATGATCGGTTTAATTAATTAGAGTGGAAGCTTAACATTTTTGGACCTTAAAAGGAGCAGGAAGCGACACCGTTTTAGGCATGTTTCACTTGAAATTTGGTTCCGAAACCATCAAAAATGGTTTTAAGACATGCCAAAATATTGGGGACAAGTGTTGCTACCTTGGATTTTTGAGAAAAAATGAGTTTCGATGCACAAAATGCATGATGGCTTATGGAAGATTAAATTCGTATGATTTAATTTCCAATTCCTCATTTATTTTGGCTTTGAAATAAGAAAGAATTGGATATTAAATCCTTACATGAAGATACAATTTAAAACAAATGAAATATGCAATGATATGCACACAAAAAAAATCAAAGTTGTTTAGATGAAAATGAATGCAAAAGTATGCATGAAAATGCATCTTGATTCATGTATTTATGCCTCTTTTCATGGGTGAAATGCTACATGAATATGAATGAAAGGAAAATGTATGGCATACAAATGCAAGTGAATGGTCCATCAACCTATACATCTAATCATGATGTAAGGTGTGACTTAAGATCAAAAGAATCAAGAATGCACATGTTATAATGCAACAAGTAGAACAATCAAGATACCATCCGAACAACACACGAAAATGTACATAAAAGCTAGGCCTCAAACACTTTAACATTCATAAAATCAAACTAAACACATGAATTACTTCGTTATTCAACCTAAGTTTATTCTAATGTTGAACATGTAAATCCACCAAACAATAAAAACTACTTGCTCTATATGTAAAAGAATTGCCTAAATCAGCCATGTGTGAAAATTCTACATCTCGACACAATAATGTTCATAAATCAAGACCAATTCAAAGAAATTCCAAGCAATCAATCAAGATATGAGATCACATGTATTTACGCAATACACAAATCAAATTCAAAAAGCAATTTTGAAAAAAATCACTTAAAATAAGTGCTTATGGAAATAAGCTACTTACTTGAAATTGAATATCGAAGGAAATTGAAGAATAATCAAGAATTGAAGCATGAATTGATGAGATAGGAATTTATCTTGAAGAAAATACCAAAATGCGAGCTGGAAAGGGATTATAAAACAAGCGAGCAGAGAGTGAGAATGAGAGGTCCGTCCAGAGCTTGACGGTTGAAGGGAGCGAGAATGAGCTACGGGCGAGGAGGCGAAGGATCAAGAGGAAGACCGGTGACCGGTCGGAATAAGCGAGGGGTCTTCGCGAAGGCCATCAGGGGAAGGGAAGTCCCGTGAGAGGCGGGTTGAGGAATAAGAAAGGTCGCCAGGAGGTTGTTGGTACAATGGAAATGGGAGGTCCGAGTGGTGGTGGGCTGTAGGCGGTGTCGGCTCGTTTAGAGGACGTGGGTGAGGCGATGAGAGGGAGGAAAAGGCTTGATTGACTTGAAAAGAAAGAAAATTCCGCTTTTATTGATTTGATTTGAGAGAGAAAGTGAAGTTGGGAGTGAAATTTAACAAATGATTTTCCTCCTCTAATTTTTGAGAGAGCACATTTTATTTATAGGTGATAAATTTGGGCTTTAAGTGCCTTGGATCTACTGATTAGGCCAAATCAGATTCAAAATTATTTTGTCAACGACCCCGAGCGTCAAATCAAATGCGAAATTTGAACTCGGAATGCAAAATGAAAATGTGCAGAACGAAAAATTTCTGCGATAGTCAAAATTTCGTACCAATCAAACAAAGCGGTCGATGAGATAAAATTTTTTGAAGTTTCATCACACTTTTTAAAACATCGACACATGTAGAATTTTATTTGCGTCGCACAAATGAAATTGCTTTGAGCGATGATCTTCTTATCAAAATTCGAACTCGGATGTATTGAAAGTCAAAGTCAACAAAATTTGTGAACTTTGACACGGTCCATCGGCGTTTGATTATTCCAGCGATATATGATTTTTGAACGTTAGCGTCGGATGAAAAATGCTCATTTTGTTCGCGGTAAAAGTGAAACAGTCGGATCGATTGAGATCTCCTCAAAACGATTTAACTTAGATGTTTTTGTTTAAAGATGCTGGGAGAACTAAGCTTTATTGTTTCCAACAAGAAAGGAAAGGAAGGAAGAAAATGAAATACCACAAATTGATATGCAATCGATTAGTGTGAGCTAAGCATAGCGCATGGAGGTATTTATGGGTAGAGGTTGGTTGTATAAAGTATTAACCTATATATCTATAGTATTCTATAGGAACCTTTGTGCGATTTTTTTATTTCTTTATGTTATTTTGGAAATTTTCTCCTTTGGGATTTAAGAAGGATAGGATAGGCGGGAACCTAAGTTTTATTTATAATTATGCTCGCTTAAAGATCATTGGGATCCTCTACAAACATATCCCCGGAGGGTCGGAGCATCTGTAACTCCCGGATCTAAAGAAACTAAGGTTTGTTTGGTTTAAGGGAGAAATAAGTATGCTCGCCATGAGGGTGAGACCTCAATGTCTCGTATTTCAAAAAAGAAGGTTGAGAAAGTCATAACAATCGTAGTTCCCACTTAATGTGATAATGGAAGCAAAGATTCTAATAGACAACGACAGTGTCATCTTAATGAAAATTTATCTAATCTATTTCATCACATACATTTTGAAAATCGATTTTTTAAATCTTTCATTATAAGCGGTGTTTACTGGAGTATATGGCGTTACCACTTACAATTAGAAATATGTTAGAAAAAAAGTTTGATCTTTCATTATGGCATTATTTGATGTAAAGCGTTGCCACTTACGGTTGAAAAATGTTTTGTTTGAAAAATGTTTGTTTTGAAAAATGTTTGATTTGTATGTGATGTTATAGATTAGATACTTCTTCCATAGAGATGATTCATATCTTATCTCTTAGAAAATTTATTATTGATTAGGGTGCTTTTAAGAAGCACACCGTCCATGTATTGTAAGCAAGAGGAGGTTATTCGAGGAACATCGAGGGTCCTTGTTTGTGATCCCAAGAGGAGGCTTTCAGCGACGCCGAGATCCTGTATGAAGCCAATAGGAGGCTATAGGGTATGGGCGGCTTGTCTTTAAGGTGATTTCACCGAGAAACCATACTCTTAGGGTTCTATCCTGGCGAAGGTGATTCTTTGTATTGGAAGCCCAATAGGAGGAACATTAGAGATTTCCAAGTCTCTTTCTTGTATGATGCCCAAGAGAAGGATAAACTCAGAGGGTTTCACAATACGAAGACCGAGGAGGCTAACTCAAAGGGATTTCTTTTGTCTGAAGTCCAAGAAGGCTATGGGAACCTAGTTGTTATACTAGTTGTAATGGCATAAATAAACATGAACAGTATATATATGAAAAAGTGTGTGTGTTTGTGTGTGTCTACGCATTCATAAGGTTTATGAAGGAAATATATAAACAAGTGTTTAAAACAAGCAAATAAAGCTAGTGAACTTGGGAAATATACAAAGAATGTGAAAACAATATATAAACAAGTGTTTAAAACAAGCGGATAAGCTAGTATACTTGGATATATACAAGGAGTGAGGTTACCCTTAAGGTAGACCCATTGGAATAAGGAAAGCGGGTTTCAGAATAATACTCTTAATACCAATGGAATTGAATTATAAAGCAATACGGAATAAAACTAGCGGCGATACTAGATTTATACTTGAATATTTGGAAAAGTTGAATATGTACAAGAACTTGAATATGTACAAGAACTTGAATATGTACACAAAAGGGGTGGATATGTACAAGGAACTAAATATATACATAAAAGGTTGGGACTTACACCGTAAGCAAGGCCCATGATCAATTTAATTTTAGATTGAAAGATTTTCAAGGAAAAACCTAGTTCGATTTGTATTTTACAAAGGGTTGGGACTTACATAATGGGTGTACGTTAATTAAAACATTTTGAAAATTTTGAAAAAGGTTTGAAAAGTGAAAGGTATTCTAAGAGGTTTTGAAAAAGATTAGGTTTGAAAAATTAAGAACATTTTGAAAAGTATTTAAAAACACTTTAAAACGCTATTTTTAACCTAATAAAATATATCAAAAGAAAATATTTTTGGTATTTTTGACATAATCATAAAATAGATATATTAAATGACAAGTTGTAAAAAAATCATCTCAAAATGAGAAGTTTTGATTGGTTTTTTGAAAATGTTAAGTTTGATAAAAATATGAAGAAAACAAGTGATAAAAAGAATGTTTTGGTCTAAGAATTATTTCGTGACCTTAGGTTTGCATGTGAAAATATTTACCCTTGAGCCGTGTGTTGGCTTGTCATTTGTGCATGCTCAATTAAATATGTTGAAAACAAGTTTGGAAAAT
>CM038794.1:98951411-98994260 GCA_021764765.1 Vicia sativa | reverse complement strand
ACCTTCTCATATCTAGAAAGGTTTTTATCAAGAACGGTATCCCAAGTAGCTAGAAATCTGTTGTAGGTACCATTGGATAATTGGGAAAGTAAAGTAATGATGCTTCTGACAAAGATCCTGAATACTTAAGCACATCATGTTATGATGCTTCGGATCAAAGTAACCAAGTTGAGTAGATAACAATGCCTCTTAATGAACTAAATGTGACTGGGAATTTTGAGAATAACCTTAAGTCGAAGGTATATCCAAAAAGTTGATTCCGTATAGTCTTCCGAAGCCATAACCCCACAACAAAGAACAAAGATAAATCCCTAGGTCCTCGAAATGGTTAGAAATGATATGATGTTATATGTCATGATGTCGCGGTTTAAATAAAGACACAAGCAATTCACACAATAAAATTTCTAGGTTTAAGGCTTGCATGAGGTATAGGTGTCATCCCACAAGAGTTTAAGTTGGTTCAACCTCGTCCTATAATAGTAACCGTGTTCTAGGAATCTCATATCACAGATCTTTCTCGCAGCTTTATTTCAATACGACTACCAAATGGTCGATCAAACATCCCGAAAGTCAATCTCAATGAGGTGAGATGTAGTATCAACCAACCTCACCGCAACAAAGTCTGCTATCTCACTACCTTCTAATAGCTAAGATGGGTAATTAGGTTCTAAAAGTTTAGTTAGTGCTTCATGACACCACAGACGCCAAATATTTCCTCAACTCGAATACGAGGAACATCAGACATGCAAAATGTCACACTAACCGTAGCTATCATTTTAACTGCTTTTGCCTATACCGACAATCGCGATGATCTATTGCTACTTACCTAAGGAAACCTAGATTCGGGTGTAGGATCTCCCACAAGTATTATACCCAAGCAACCCTTAAAAATAAATCAGACAAAGCAATCAGAAAGCAATAAAGGTGACCTAAAACCCTAAGGTAACCGCTCTATGTGATAATCCCTAACAAAATCGCCAATTCTATAACATGGTGGGAGAACTGACTTATTTGTTTTGCATTTTTCGCAAATGTTGCGGATAGCAAGAGTCGCCATCGAATTTTATTTTATCCAATTAAGGAAAGTCGAAAAGAACAGGAAAGACCTTTGTTAGATTCTCGAAAATGGAGGTAATTATGAAAGGGAAGGTATTAGCACCTTTCCATCCGAATTATATATAAGGGCTTTAATTGCTTAGCTCACCTTTGAAAAATTTCTTTCGTGTGTGATTTTAAAAGTATTTTCTTCGACTTGTGAATGATTCTCAGACACCTCAAGAATGTATAATGTGTGTTCTAAATATTTGTTTGAAAATGATTAACTTTGTAATGATTCTCGTTGGAATGTATACAAAGTGTTTGAAAAGTATTTTGAAAATAAGTGTGAGGTGAAAAGTGATTGTTTGTTAGAGCAAGCAATGTAGTCTTATTACCTACCTCGTAATGGTCATTTCGTTATTTTCCTTCCTTTTGGACAATGTTATCCATGCCATTAGTTGGTAGGTAACCATATATGTTGATGAAGGGACAATCGAGGGTCATCGATGGTCAATGAAGGCATGTAAGGATACCTTAGAAAATTCGTAGGGACGATCCTCACTTATTCGTAGGAAACACCCGAGGCACGATATCATATCATCATAGGCAACATCAAGGTCATCGAGGACTATGATCTTGTGATGATTTTGAATCGAGGACTTTGCTGGTACCTACTTCGAGGGACATGACCATTGTTTATTCAAAGGAAACAAGAGGATACCCCAAGGGTAAGTGTGAATAGGATTCAATTCAAATATTTTATCTTGAATTAAAGTGATCTAAGTTTGATTTTATGTCTTGTCATGCAATCTTATTAGCCATACATCTAAAAATTATATATGTACAGGAAATAAAGGTGCGGAAAGTAAAGTGATTAAAAGTAAAGTCCTAAGCTAATAGGCTTGGGGCGCTACATAATAGAGGTGCGTGGAAAGTAAATCATAGAAAGTCCTATGCTATTACAAAACAACCTTGCAACCTATACATTGATTTCTAGAATTTAAATGCGAAAAAGCAATAAATAAATAAAATAAAAGAAAAAATGTTTGAAGGAAGACATAAGTGCACTAACCCTAATTAAAAGGAAAAATATATTTGGTATTTTTTGTGGTTGATTTTAATTTAGAAAACCTAATTCTAAGTTAATTTGAATTTAATTAAGAAAATAATTTTAAATGAAAGGAAAAACAATTTGTGTCAAAAATTAAATAAAGGTTTTTTAAACCTAAATCTAAAATCAAAGCATTTTTTAGGGTTTTTTACGTGTGAAAAATAAATTTTTGAAAAGATTTAAAATTGGTTAGAAAATTAAAAGAAATAAGAAAAAGTTAAGGAAATAAGTGCTAAAAAATTGTTTTGGCCCTAGAAGGTGTTGAACCCAGGACCTTAAGGTCATTGGTCCAAAATCATACCACTACACCATCTACATGTGTTGTAAATAACACGCCTCCAATAGTATGTATGTGGTACCTGTAAAAATCAGAAAAAATGGAAAACAAATGGCAAAAGGTAGGGATCGAACCCACGCCATGAGAGAGTGAGAGGACTAGCGCACACATGGTTAACCACTCGGTGGTGATACATCCATGTATTTAGATACAAGGATTAATATATATTTGAAATTGAAATAAGAAAATTATAATCAAAACAAGATCACGCGTGGGATCTAGGGAGTTTAAATGGTCCAATCGAACTTCACACACCGCCTCCGATCGGCTCGAACAAAGTCGAGAAGTCGAGGGATGCCGGAGCTCTAGTCGGTCGCTTTTTCCGGTGATTCAACCTTCCAAACCTCATATAAGACAAATAAATTATCAAGAGGGACCCTACCCCTAAATCGAGGGTGCGCAAATTAATGGTGGTGTCCTTTATGCTTGAAAGGTCTTGTATCTAGATTTTGCTTTTGAGCTGACTTCCCTAACAACACGATACAATTTAAGCTATAAAGCTTACATATAACACGCTGTACTTGTTCTAAATGACATCCCAACATGAACAAACACTACAAATACGTTAAAGATGCACGAAATTGAAATCGATCCATGAAATTTTACCAAAATCGATCGACTGTGGAGAGGCTTCTAACTCGATTTAGGATCGATAATGGTCGATCGATTCCTGCTCACCCTCGAGAGTGAATGAGCTGTTGTTTTGGCTTGAAAGTGATTTTAAGTTAGGATTCAACTTGCATCAAACATGGAAAATTTGAGAGCTTCAAACTAGGTTTTGAGTGCAAAGAACCGTGTCTTTTGCATATGATGTTCTTTGTATTTATAGAGGGACAATTTAGGTCAAGAAATATGGAGAAAATATATATACCTCAATGTGAAAATATTTGATTGAAAATCTTCAATTTTGCATGAAAATCTTCTATTTTGCTTCAATCACATGCCATGCATTTTTTCCAAATTTGCTTGGACTATCTTGGACCTCAAGAAACTTGGACATCAAGCCCACACGCCTCAGTAACTTTGTCTTAGTATTTATTTTAATTAAAATTGAATTTTAATGATTTAATTCAAAAATAAATTAAATAAATATAAGGAGGGTGTGTAATTGCTTAGAGGTTATGGCCATACTATAAATTAGTTCGATCACAAAACCAAGACCCATTTGGAAAATTTTCAAGATCGACCAATATTTCCTTCATGATTTCTTCAAAATTTCCAAACTTGCTCAAACTATAACCTTCTCAATTTTTATCATTTTGAAATGTTCTTGGACTTTTAGAAATCTTAAGATGTCCCAGAAATACTCCTTTTGATCATCTTCATTGAAGCTTCCATGTTCATGTACACGCCTTTGAAAAAGATGATTTTTATTGACTTTAGAAGGACATATAATGTCTTCGATCCATAACTCTCAAATGAATCATTTTTTCTAAAGCTGTGAGACACAAAGTTGTAGAGAATTGAATTATCTTCAAAATGAGCTTTAGGGAAAAATTTCATAAAGTATGTGAAAGTTATCCCCGTCAAAGTTATGTTGACTTTTATGAAGAAACCTTAATTTAGAAACTCGACTTTGATCAAATCTTAAGTTTTCTTGATGAATCATGATCAACCCTTGATCAAATGATTAATGTGACTTCAAACCTTGATGTTGACCAAAATGGTGAAGTTTGACTATATGTTGACTATTAATTGACATTTTCTCCAATACAATCGATTTTCAACCATCCGAGCAATCGATTGAGAAAACTGAGTCATGAGGCTCAAAACTTGGTATGGTGATACCTTGAGACATATGAGGTATAATGATCACTTGAGTCATTAGAACGCATTTTTGACTTGAGCGAATCAAAACCCAGTTGTGGGGTTGATTGCTTAGAGTGGTTTATCTAGTCAACCTCGAGAAATTCTCGAGTATGGAGATACTGGGTGACTTGAGAAATAGGAGGAAAATTTTGGGGTATAACACAAGGGAAAAGGCAATCAAGTGTTTTGGCAGAAGCACACAAACAATGCAATGCACAATCAAATGATACACACATGGGAAGAAGAAAGAAGTCCCATAGCCTCAACAGAATGAGCATACCAGAGTCAAACAAGAGCCAACTTTTGAAGGAAACCATAGCCACGAATGAAATTAAACGTCAAACAGAGTTTCATATGGGATAAAGGTATCACAATATGATATGAATTATCAAGTGCGAGGAGCATATGAGTGCGGTGTAAAAGCAATGAATGAGAACCCCATGACAAAGCGTGGAGAGACAGAATAAGGAACTATTGCCACTTTTATTATTTGCTCGATAAAAGGAAGCTTCACGATTCGTGTGAGCTGAGCTGACACGGAGTGAACTTATGGGGTTGATTTTGAACCCTTCCACGTGCCCATCATATTTATTTATATATATATATAAATCGTATCATAAGAGAGACTTTGCTTAGTGGTGTCGTATCAGGTTGCCTAACCACTCATGACCTATGCAAACAAAAATGTAAACACCTACTGAAAGCTACCTCCCTTTGCACGAAAGAGGATTTTAAACAAACCACACACAATTAGCACATAATATGCGGAATTGCCCTAAACGGGTCTTTAAATAAACCATGGGTTCTTGAACATGCTCCAACTAAAGCCCTTCATGCATCTCTACTCCTCTTGGAAAAGAAAGCGTAAAACCCTACATCTCATGCTCTCTAGAAAAGCAGTAAAAAAATGCGTTAAAAAGGTATAGAAAATACCAAACGGATAACAATCTGTAAGCAAAAGCAAGCTAGAAATACTCTGGAAAACTTCAAGTACTGTTGATAAGCAATAAAGAAATCTAGTGAGTAATGCGAGAAGGCATCAAAGCATGATCAAAATGTGCGTTCGTACACATTCGAAGCAAAATAAACCTGCAAGAAATTATAATCTAGATAATACAGACAATGGATGTGCATATCACATGCATAGTCAGAATGTGTGTTCGTACACATCTGAGCTAAACCAATAAACCTGCAAGAAAGGTGAAAACCAAATAGTACAGACAAATGGCATGCATATCGTATGCGGTATCGAAATGTGAGTTTGTACACATTTGAAACAATCCAATAACCTACAAGAAATCACAATCCAGACAATGCATACAAGAGAATGTGCATTTGTACGCAAATAGGTATCAAAATGTGTGTTCGTACACATCTGACGCAAATAAACCTGCAAGAAACCAAACAAGCAGATAAAGAGTGGGCGTTCGTGCGCAAATAAGTATCAGAATATGCATTCGTACACATTTGACGCAAATAAACCTGAAAGAAAGGTGAAAAGAAAATAAGAAGACAAAGAGTGCGCGTTCGTATGCAAATAGGTATCAGAATGTGCGTTTGTACACATCTGACGCAAATAAACCTGAAAGAAAGGTGAAAACCAAACAAGCATATAAAGAGTGCACATTCGTACGTAAATAAGTATCAGAATATGCATTCGTACACTTTCAAATCAAATGATAAACCTGTAAGAAAGGTGAAAACCAAACAAGCAGACGAAGAGTGCACGCACATGTGTGCAAGATCAAGATATGTGTCATAACACATTCAAATCTCTAGAATAATGCTCGAAGTACCTCGCACATGAAATAAAGTGTCAGAAATAACAAAAGTGCTTTAACGGAAGCACCAAACTCAAAAGCGATTATTCACATGATAATACACTAGTATAAGCGTACAAGAGGTGAAATAAAATTACAAAAATCGACTTGGGAAAGCACTTATTCAAAATCGGAGGCAAAAGTCAACTTCTCGGAATTGATTGAAAATTGCATGGTTGCTTGTAAACCCGTCACAGATTCAAAAATATGATCGGTTTTAATTAATTCCGAGTGGAAGCAACATTTTTTGGACCTTAAAGGAACGGGGAAGCGACACCGTTTTAGGCATGTTTCACTTGAAATTTGGTTCCGAAACCATCAAAAATGGTTTTAAGACATGCCAAAATATTGGGGACAAGTGTTGCTACCTTGGATTTTTGAGAAAAAATGAGTTTCGATGCACAAAAATGCATGAAATGGCTTATGGAAAGTTAAATTCATGTGTCGATTTAATTTCCAATTCTCATTTATTTTGGCTTTGAAATAAGAAAGAATTGGATATTAAATCCTTACATGAAGATACAATTTAAAACAAATGAAATATGCAATGATATGCACACAAAAAAAATCAAAGTTGTTTAGATGAAAATGAATGCAAAAGTATGCATGAAAATGCATCTTGATTCATGTATTTATGCCTCTTTTCATGGGTGAAATGCTACATGAATATGAATGAAAGGAAAAACATACAAATGCAAGTGAATGGTCCATCAACCTATACATCTAATCATGATGTAAGGTGTGACTTAAGATCAAAAGAATCAAGAATGCACATGTTATAATGCAACAAGTAGAACAATCAAGAATGCATCAAACAACACCTGAAAATGTACATAAAAGCTAGGCCTCGACACACTTTAACATTCATAAAATCAAGCCTAAACACATGAATTCGACTCAATTATTCAACCTAAGTTTATTCTAATGCATGAACATGTAAATCACAAGCCAAATGTAAAACTACTTGCTCTATGTACAAAAGAATTGCCTCAATCAACTGTATGTGTGAAAATTCTACATCTCGACACAATAATGTTCATAAATCAAGACCAATTCAAAGAAATTCCAAGCAATCAATCAAGATATGAGATCACATGTGTATTTGCAAGCAACTACACAAATCAAATTCAAGAAAAAGCAATTTTGAAAAAATCACTTAAAATAAGTGCTTATGGAAATAAGCTACTTACTTGAAATTGAATATCCGAAGGAGAATTGAAGAATAATCGAAGAATTGAAGCATGAATTGATGAGATAGGAATTTATCTTGAAGAAAATACCAAAATCTGAGCTAGGAAAGGGATTATAAGAGCAAACTGAGCAAGAGAGTGAGAATGAGAGGTCCGTCCGAGCTTGACCGGTTGAGAAGGAGCTCGCAGAATGAGCTACGGGCGAGGGAGGCGAAGGATCAAGAGGAAGACCGGCGTGACCGGTCGGAATAAGAAGCAGAGGGAGTCTTGCGCACGAAGGCCAATCCAGGAAGGGAGAAGTCCGGCGCAGAGAGGCCGGTTGAGGAATAAGAAAGGTCGACCGGAGGAGGAGTTGGCTGGTACAGTGGAGACCGGAGGTCCGAGTGGTGGTCGGAGGCTGTAGGCGGTGTCAGCTCGTTTAGAGGGACGTAGGTAGGGCAGTGAGAGAGGGAGGAGAAAAGGCTTGATTGACTTGAAAAGAAAGAAAATTCCCTTTTGTTCTTGATTTGATTTGAGAGAGAAAAGTGAAGTTTGGGAGTGAAATTTAACAAATGATTTTCCTCCTCTAATTTTTGAGAGGCACATTTTATTTATAGGTGATAAATTTGGGCTTTGGAGTGCCTTGGATCTACAATTAGGCCCAAATCGCGATTATCCGAATTATTTTTGTCAACAGCCCAGAACGTCGAAATCCGTGCGAAATTTGAACTCGGTCACAAAATGAAAAATGTCTGGAACGAAAAATTTCTTGCGATAGTCAAAATTTCGACGCAATCAAACAAACGGTCGATGAGATAAGAATTTTTGAAGTTTCATCACACTTTTCAAGCATCTGACACATGTAGAATTTTATTTGCGTCGCTCGTGGAAATTGCTTTGAACGATGATCTTCTTATCAAAATTCGAACTCGGGATGTGACTGAAAGTCAAAGTCAACAAAATTTGTGAACTTTTGACACCAGTCCCATCGCGTTTCGATAACATTCGAGCGATATATGATTTTTTGAACGTTGCGCGTCAGATGAAAAATGCTCTATTTTGTTCGCGGTAAAAAGTGAAGAACGAGGGAAAATCGGATCAGAATTCGAATCTCCGGCTCAAAACGATTTAACTTAGATGTTTTTGTTTAAAAGATGCTGGGAGAACTAAGCTTTATTGTTTCCAAACAAGAAAGGAAAGGAAAAGGGGAAAGCTGAAATACCCTAAAATTGATATGCAATGCGATTAGTGTGAGCTAAACGCAACGCATGGGGGAGTGACATGGGTAAGAGGGTTGGTTGTATAAAGGGAAGGTATTAGCACCCTATATATCTATAGTATTCTATAGGAACCTTTTGTGCGATTTTTTTTATTTGCTATGTTATTTTGGGAAATTTTCTCCTTTGGGATTTAAGAAGGATAGGATAGGCAGGAACCTAAGTTTATTTATTATAATTATGCTCGCAAAGATCATTGGGATCCTCTACAAACATATCCCCCAGAGGGAATCAGAGCATCTGTAACTCAGATCTAAAGGAAACTAAGGTTTGTTTGGTTTAAGGGAGAAATAAGTATGCTCGCCAAGGGTGAGACCTTGTGCCTACGTATTCTCAAAAGAAGGTTGAGAAAGTCATAACAATCGTAGTTCCCACTTATGTGATAATGGAAGCAAAGATTCTAATAGACAACGACAAGTGTCATCTTAATGAAAAATTTATCTAATCTATTTCATCACATACATTTTTGAAAATCTGATTTTTTTTAAATCTTTCATTGTAAGCATTGGGTGTTTTGCTTGAGTATACAAGCGTTACCACTTACAATTAAGAAATATGTTCGAAAAAAAGTTTGAATCTTTCATTGTAAGCATTGAGCATTTTGCTTGAGTGTAAAAGCGTTGCCACTTACGGTTAAGAAAAATGTTTTGTTTGAAAAAGTGTTTGTTTTGAAAAATGTTTGATTTGTATGTGATGTTATAGATTAGATACTTCTTCCATAGAGATGATTCATGTCTTATCTCTTAGGAGAAATGTTTTATTATTGATTAGGGGTGCTTTTAAGAAGCCTGTGGGTCCATGTATTGTAAGCCCAAGAGGAGGTTATTCGAGGAACATCGAGGGTCCTTGTTTGTGATCCCAAGAGGAGGCTTTCCGAGCGACATCGAGGGTCCTTGTATGAAGCCCAATAGGAGGCTATAGGGTATGGCTGGCTTGTCTTTAAGAGTGATTTCACCGAGAAACCATACTCTTAGGGTTCTATCCTAGCGAAGGTGATTCTTTGTATTGGAAGCCCAATAGGAGGCTGTTAGAGATTTCCAAGTCTCTTTCTTGTATGATGCCCAAGAGAAGGATAAACTCAACGAGGGATTTCTTTTGTACGAAGACCAAGAGGAGGCTAACTCAACGAGGGATTTCTTTTGTACGAAGTCCAAGAGGAGGCTATGGGGAACCTAGTTGTTATACTAGTTGTAATGGCATAAATAAACATGAACAAGTATATATATGAAAAAGTGTGTGTGTTTGTGTGTGTACGCGCATTCATAAGAGTTTATGAAGGAAATATATAAACAAGTGTTTAAAACAAGCAAATAAAGCTAGTGAACTTGGAAATATACAAAGGAGTGTGAAAACAATATATAAACAAGTGTTTAAAACAAGCGGATAAGCTAGTATACTTGGATATATACAAGGATGAATTACACCTTATGTAGACCCATTGAATAAGAGCAGCTCTTTGAGAATACTCTTAATACCAATGGAATTGGTGTATAAACAAGCGGAATAAAACTAGCGAACGATACTAGTTTATACTTGAATATTTGGAAAAAAGTTGAATATGTACAAGAACTTGAATATGTACAAGAACTTGAATATGTACACAAAGGGGTGGATATGTACAAGGAACTAAATATATACATAAAAGGGTTGGGACTTACACCGTAAGCAAGGCCCATGATCAATTTAATTTTGAATTCGAAAGATTTTCAAGGAAAAAACCTAGTTCGATTTGTATTTTCAAAGGGTTGGGACTTACATAATAGGTGTGTACGTTAATTAAAACATTTTGAAAATTTTGAAAAGGTTTGAAAAGTGAAAGGTATTCACAAGAGGTTTTGAAAAAGATTAGGTTTGAAAAATTAAGAAAACATTTTTGAAAAGTATTTAAAAACACTTTAAAACGTCTATTTTTAACCTAATAAAAATATATCAAAAGAAAATATTTTTTGGTATTTTTTGACATAATCATAAAATAGATATATTAAATGACAAGTGTGCAAAAAATCATCTCAAAATGAGAAGTTTTGATTGGTTTTTGAAAATGTTTAAGTTTGATAAAAAATGTGAAGAAAACAAGTGATAAAAAGAATGTTTTGGTCCTAAGGAGTGTTGAACTCGTGACCTTAGGTTTGCATGTGAAAATATTTACCACTGAGCCGTGTGTGTGGCTTGTCATTTGTGCATGCTCAATTAAATATATTTGAAAACAAGTTTGGAAAATTAGTTTTGAAAAGTAGTTGAAAATGGAAGAAAAGTGGAAAGTTTGAAAAAATAAAAGGTCTCGGGGGGATTCTAACCCTGGACCTATGGCATGGCAATGACTTAAAATCGTGCGTGCTACCACTGGGGTGGCTGTTTCATTCGGTTATGAAACAACTTCCATTAAATATATTAAAAACTGATAATTTGAAATTTCAGAAATGCGCGAAGAACATCTTCTTCAACCTCAAGCCTTTTGATTCCTAATTTCCTCATTTCTCAGTGAAATTGAACGATCCAAACATCAAACTTGCTCGAAATTTGATCAAGAACACTATGGTGGCAATTAATTTAATTTATTTTAAGTTTAAGGTGATTAATTTTTGCATGAACACGAAGAACCCCAATTCTGACTTTTGATCATGAAATCGTGTATGTGCACCAATTCAAGCAATTGATTGAGGGTTTATGATCCTCACACATGCAGAAACACAATAGCATATCAATTATTGAACTGGAATGCAAGAATTATAAAAATTGAAGTTGGACAACTTACCTCTTCAATAAGAAATTGAATCCTTGCTTAGAGGAGTTCTAGATGTTGTTTCTTGATCTGGACAGTTTTAGTGATGATTATGGAACGTGTTTGGATGCTTGGAATGATCTGAAAGCACCTGGGATAGCCTGCCCGAGTCCAACTGCAATTGCTTGGAGTGAACTTTAATTTTGATGTTGGAGATGTTACAAGTCATGGATGAGTGTTTGGATAGTTCATATGTGATCTATGGATGATGTTTAAAGTGAAAGATTGAAGAATGCACAAGTGGAATGAGAGATAGCAAGTTAAGGCTCAATTTGCAAGTTTATGGAGTTTGAAAAGAAACTCTGAGTTTGGCTTATTTTGGTGATGGATTGATTATTCTAACAAATTCATAATGGTATTTGGATAGTGTTTGAAGCTTAATATTGATCAGAACTTGCAAGGTTTGGAGATTTGCAATTCTCACATTTTGGAATTTTGAAACTTGCAACTAGAGAAAACAAGCTTATGGTTGTTTTGGTGTGATTTCCAAATGAGGAAAGACCTCTATTTATAGGCCAATATGTTTAGCAATCAAGACAAGATAGGATTGAAGGATTTTTGCAAGTTGGCCTAAGAGGTAAGAATCGAATCTTTGCATTTAATGCACATGGTTAACTTTGCAAACCATGGTTAAAAACTCAAGTGTTCTTATCTCTTATTCAATCATTGGATTGAGATATTTTTGAATGAAAACTTATCTCTTGATGATGAAAAGTCTTCTAGAAGAGAAAGAGATGAGTTTTTGGCAAGATCACTTGAAAACTTGGTGAAAAATGACCTATAATTCATGTTTATGGACCTATAATGTCAAATTTCAAAGCCATAGCTCCATAAAATATATTTTCATGTTCTTGGACATTTTGGAAAGCTTTGAACAAGATCTAAAACTTTCATGTTGGAAGTTTTTCTTGAATCAAAATGTATCTAGGTGAAAAATGGCCATGAAAATGATGAAAAAAGTGATAAAAACAATTGAAAAGTTTTCTAAGTGTTTAGAAAAATTAAGTTTTGACTTTTTGTTGACTTTTTTCCACATTTTTTATTTTTGATGATCATGATGGATAACTTGAAATGTTTTGATGATTGAAAAAATTTGAATTTCAAAAGTTAACCAAAAAGTCAAAGTTTGACTGATCTGGACAATTTACTTTTTGTCAAATGATTCAGAATTTCTCTAATGATCATCCATGGCTTTGGAGATGTTTTGAATCAATAAATTAGGTCAAGATATTGCATTGGTGATTTGGAGATCATGTTCTAAGCAATTAGGTCATTCATTGAGCAAAAATTCAATGATACACCATCCTTGATCAAAACCCTAATTTGGTCGATTCAAGATTGATCTTGAGGAAATGATTGGAATTTGAAGATCAAATGTTGATGATTGACGAAGATAGATCATTAGCGTGAGTGGAAACTCAAACCCTAATTGATCATATCTTGAACAGGTGAAAGATTTAATTTAAAACCCTAATTTGGCTCAAGGAGCACACACAAGCTATCTTGTTCTGAAATTGTCAATGATGCAATGATGCATATGTGAATGATATGAGATGGTATCTTAGGCCAAAAATTGGGGTATGACAGGTTCATCTCAAAATCAACTCCAAAGAATAAAATTATGGTATTGATTGGTGAGGAATCATGTTTCGGCTTGTGAATGAAACTCATAGAGGACTTCGATACAGAATTTTAGACACCGGCCTCGCTCAGTTTCGATTTTCCAGCCAGGAGTTATGAATTTTTTAGCGTATCAAGAACACGGTTCAGCCATAAAATTCAGTTTATCCCACTAGAAAGATTGAATTCTTTGAAGACTTTCTTCACGAAATTGGCTTCTGACCTGTGAAGGAAAGATGTAGATAATATTTAAAGGGACTTTCCAGTCGGAAATCATTCGAAAATACCCGATGAGCTAAGAGTTATTCCTTCCAGAGCGCCCGAAACGCACCAAAAACCAGAAATTCACTTTATGAAGAAAATGATCAATTAAAGTCTTTACTTCACGAAATGACCTCCGACTTGAACAGATGAACTAGAGAACATGTTGAAATGGTTCCACTGCTTATAGAACCAACCCGAGAAGGCCTTCTGATCAGAAAATCTTGCCTCAAGCATACGAACCGAAAAATATCAATTTCTGGATCGAGATAGTTTAAATTGGCCAGAACACACAGTTTCTTCCACACTCGATATACTTGTAACCCCATGATCATGAGATCAATGATATGCATGTATGTTTATGATAATGGAAATATAAGCCAGATCTATTGAAATGAATAGGGTAAATTTTAGGGTACAACAACATGAATGCCACAAAGATACAAACATGGTTACACACAAAATATGTTCAAAGGTTCCAAGTCACGAGCATGAGGTTAAGGGTAATAACCAAACGCGGGTAAATACTATTGGTTTAATCACTTGTAAAACATGTTCTACTGATAATATAGGGTCTATGCTTCTCTTTCAAATATTATCGGATTACACAATTAATTCGTGGTCCAATAGTATTTTTCAAGAAATACTCGCCTGATCGTAGTCTCGCATGACAACAAATCCAAGTTTATACCTGAATAATTTATGCACTACATCCTAAAAGGTCAGGATGAGTTATAGGTTCTCCAACCAACTCAGCTTCACTGGTTCGCTTGAAAAGCAAAAAAGTCTTCGAAACAAACTTGCTAAATAAAATTACCCCCAAGGAAACCTCCACTGAGTGAGGGATCTCAAGTTAACTTATTAAGTACTGAGATTCCTCGTAAGTTAACAGGACTATATCCCCACCTAATTCTTAAATGTTTCTTAATTCGGGTTATGATTTTTTCCATCACATGAAGTCGCGAGTAACAGAACAAAACACATAAAAAATAAAACAAACAAAATACATAGTTAAGACTTAACCCCTTTTTTTGAAACAAAAAAGTTTGGTACTCCGCAGCAGAGTCACCATTTTTCTGTGCGCGGTAAAAATTGGAGAACGAGGGAACCAAATCGGAATTCGGCTCTCCGACTCCAAAACAATTTTAATGTTTAAAAGATGCCTCCAGCACCAAGCTTTATTGTTTCCAAAAAATAAGGAAAACGGGAAAGCTGAAATACCCTAAAAAATATATGCGATGCGATTAGTATGAAACTAAACGCAAAGCATGGGGGAGACAAAGGTTATTTGGGTCCAGGGTTAGGTTATACAAAGGGAAGGTATTAGCACCCTATGTATCTGTAGTACTCTATAGGATCTTTTGTGTGTTTGTGTCTTATTTGCTATGCTATTGGGAAAGTTTATCCTTTGGGATTAAGAAGGTAAGCTAGGTAGGAACCTAAATTTATTTATTATGATTATGCTCACAAAGATCATTGCAATCTTCTGCATACATATCCCCTAGAGGGAATCAGAGCAATTGTAGCTCGGGGTCTAAGGGTGACTAAGGTTTGGGTGGTTTGAGAGAGAAAGAAGTATGCTCGCCAAGGGTGAGACCTTGTGCCTACGTATTCTCAAAAGGAGGTTGAGAAAGTCAGAGCAATCATATTTCCCACTTATGTGCTAATGGAAGCAATAATTTTAAGAGACAACGAAAAGTGTCATCTTAATGAAAAATGTATCTAATCTATTTCATCACATACATTTAGAAAATTGATTGTTTGAATCTTTCATTGTAAGAAATAGGTGTTTAACGTGAGTGTGCAAGTATACTGCTTACAGTTTGTAGAATGAGAAGATGTTTTGAAAAATATTTAATATTTCATTGTAAACATTAGGCATTTAACTTGAGTGTACAAGCATGCCACTTACAGTTAAGAAAGATGTTTTGTTTGTTGAAAATGTTTGAGAAATGTTTGATTTGAATGTGATGATATAGATGAGATACTTCTTCCATAGAGATGATTCATGTCTCATCTCTGAGGAGAAATGTTTTGTTTTATTTGGGGGATGCTTTTAAGAAGCCCGTCAGTCATTGTATTATAATACCAAGAGGAGGTTATCCGAGAGACATCGAGGATCCTTGTATTGTGAGCCCAAGATGAGGTTATTTGAGGGACATTGAGGGTCCTTGTATGAAGCCCAAGAGGAGGCTATAAGGTATGGATGGCTTGGCTTTAAAAGTGATTTCACCAGGAAACCATACTCTTTGGGTTCTATCCTAGATAAGGAGATTCTTTGTACAAAGCCCAATAGGAGGTTGTTGGATATTTCCAGATATCTTTCTTGTATGAGGCCCAAGAGGAGGCCAACTCAACGAGGGAGTTCTTTTGTACGAAGCCCAAGAGGAGGCTAACTCAACGAGGGAGTTCTTTTGTACGAAGCCTAAGAGGAGGCTGACTCAATGAGGGAGTTCTTTTGTACGAAGTCCAAGAGGAGGCTAACTCAACGAGGGAGTTCTTTTGTACAAAGCCCAAGATGAGAATATTGGGAACCTAATTATTATACTAGTTGTAATGACATAAATAAACATGAACAAGTATATGAACATGTATATATATGACAAAGTGTGTGTGTGCGCATTCATAGGAGTTTATGCAGGAAATGTATAAACAAGTGTATAAAACAAGAAAGTAAAGTTAGTGTACTTGGATATATACAAGGGAGTGGGACATACACCTTAATGGAGGCCTACTGGAATAAGAGTAGTTTCACCGAGAATAATGCTCCTCTTAATACCAATGAATTGGTAAAAGAAATGTATAAATGAGTAGATAAAACAAGTTTAACGAAGCTAGTTATACTTGAATATGTACAAAGGGTTGGATATGTACAAAGAGTTGAGTATGTACAAAGAATTGAATATGCACAAAGTGGGTTGCGACTTGCACCTTAAGGGAGGCCCATGATCAATTTGATTTTGAGTTCGAAAGATTTTCTAGAAAGAAACCTAGTTTGGTTTGTGTAACACCCCAATATTACCCAAAGTTTAATATACACAAATCAGAGTAATTTAAAATTTCATAAATTAAATACTGAGGCGTCACACCTTCAAAACCAAATCACTTTAAACAATTCAATTTAAAGTATAAACTTTATACATAGCCTCGTCGCAAATCATGAATTGATTCATAAAAATGAAACATCTCCTTTATTAAACTTCCTCATCAAAATCATGTTTTTATAAATTATGATTCTTATTTACAAAGGAAAACAACAAAAGAACAACAACAAGACAACATAATAATTCCGAGTGCTACGACGTGAGCGACACCGACTAATTAATAGCAATATACCTGTCTTCATAACCCGTGACGTTACCAATATAAAGGTAGTAAACAAGTAAAGGGTGAGATAATCCAAAACATATAATTAAGGCATGATATATATATATATATATATATATATATATATATATATATATATATATATATATATATATATATGGTTTCGGAATTATAAAGGGAATAGATTAATAAGTGCACTCAATGCATATCCAAAACTCACATACTCTTATCGTCATTCTAATGTGTATAAACTACACTTTATCGCCATAACCTCTTCACAACAACACATAAACTTCCATCACCACAAGAATCATCACAAGTTCACACGTCACTAAGTCCATACGGAAATCATAAACAACAACATCAAACAACACTAATAACATAAACGACATAATTGAAATCATCACAAATTGTCTAAAGTCCATCGTCGCTTTTGGCATAAAAGCCCGTCATCACAAACATCATCATATCATAATTGCATTAAGCATTTCATTAAAGTTAAACCATCGCAATACTCATCATTTATATTCATCGCGTAGTTATCATAAAATTATAAAGATCATCATCAAACCAAGCATAATATATCATCGCAATTCAACATCATCCATCAATTAAACCCAACGCCAAACAACTTAAACATAAACATAACCAACTCCATGAGACACGACTATGTTATGCATGTGGTACCCGTCGCTTTGTCCATGATTAGGAACACTTGGCATAAAAGCCTCGTCGCTTGGTATAAAAGCCCATCATCGCCAATGCAATGTATGTGACTCGACAATAAAACAACACAACACAAAACATCATCGTCGCTCATCAAAATTGGCATAAAGCCCACATTGCCACAATTTATCCACATCAAGATAAATATATCATCGCATCATATTTGCATTATGTAGAACATCACTAATAATTCATCACCATCAAAATTATGCATTCACAAATCGGAAGCATTTATTAATAACATCAATATAATCATCACATCATCATGTACAAAGACATATATCATCGCATTGCATATCAACAAGTATTCATTAATAAATACACCGTCGCAAACATAATGTTTATCTACACCGCATCATTATCAATTAATTCACCAATTTCCAAAAACGGAAAAATAGTCAAAACACCAATAATCGTTGCGAAAGCCATTCTTAATAACCGGTATTAATCATAATCTTCAACGTCGAAAACGGATTGTCCATACGTGCCTTAAATCTACTAAAACACAATCCGATTCAATTTTACCGTAAATTGGCTTATTTCGGGTCGTCTCGTAAAAACTCGTAATTTCTAAAAACTTACCTTACCACTACGTTCTACATGTCGAACTTAGCTAGCACGTCAATTTTCATTGAATTCGGAGCAACTTGCTCCGTCGTCAAATTTATCGAAATCGGAAAATCAGAACATAATCGGGTTCTAAATTTAATCGGCTATCTTATGTCCTAATTATATTTTAGTGATACAAAAGATTACTAGGTGGAGTTGAGGTTTTCTAAAGAAACAGAATGTATTTTGAGAATTATGCAGGAAACTGGTTTTTTGACAGAAAACAGAAAATCCAAGTTACAGAAAAACAGCAATTTCCGTTTCCCCCCTTCCACTAACAGGGACGCACGTCCCATGATATGTATGAGAAGGAGGCGGGTGCCTCACCATGGGGGGAGGTCGCCCCACACATGGAGGTGGGCGCCTCCCCCCCTTCTCCCTCCATCCAATTCGTTTTCCTTCCCTGCATATTTTCTGTTTCATACAGTTTCAAATTTATGGTTTCTTTCATTTTGCTGTTATGTTTTTCTTTTCCATTTCCATTACTATTTTCATTTTATAATTCATGTACTACAATAAAAACACACCCATAATCTCTACACCTAATTCAACTTTCCTAAACATTTTCAACAAATCAACCAACCAAACCCTAAAAACCAACTATCAATTTTTCTCCCAAATCTAACATATATCATCAAACCCTAACTATAATGAAATGGAAGATCAAACCCCTTACCTCTAGTTTGGATGATCCATGATGCTCCAACAAAACCCCAATTCCATGCTTGCTCTAGCTCCTCTTCTTCTTCTTTCCAAAACCCTCTCTATTTCTCTCTAAGATCAAGTTTCTATTCTTGGCTTTGCTTTTCCAAAATGGGAAGAAAAATAAGGAAATGTGGTTTTATAATGTTGTTTTCTTACTAGCTATCCAAATTTCTATGTTTGGTTTTGGTATGTATCAATGGAAGGAAAATGAGGAGAAAGGTTTTATAATGGTATTTTCCTTACTAGTAACAAGGTGAAACCCACTCATCAATTAATCCTCACACTCCCATCTATTCTTATAAATTAACACACTAATAATATCCAATAATTTCGGGGAATTAAACATCGGTCCGAATAATATTTTACCGAACCGGACAGAATAAAAATCGAACCGAACGAAACGTCGCCAAATATATTATCATATATATCAATTAATATATTTATTCTCGTCGCAAAATAAATATCGATTGGTAACTCGAAAATATTAATATAATATAATATTAATTAAAAACGGACGTTACAGTTTGTATTTTCAAGGAATTAATTGAATCGATCATGGTGTAGGAGGTGTGTAAGTCAATAAAAATATTTTGAATATTTTGAAAAGACTTGAAGGGCGAAAGTTTATTCACATGAGAGGTTTGAAAAAGATTAGGTTAAAAAAATCAAGAAGAAAATATTTTAAAAGAATTTTGAAATACTTAAAAAGTCTTACTTTTAACCTGATAAAAATATATCAAAAGAAAATATTTTTTGGTATTTTTTGACATAATGATAAAATAGATGTACTAAATGACAAGTTGCAAAAAATCATCTCAAAATGAGAAGTTTTGATTGGTTTTTGAAAATGTTGAAGTTTGTTAAAAAATATGAAAAAAAAACAAGTGATAAAAATTTGATTTGACCTTGGTGAGTGTTGAACTCAGGGCCTTGAGCTGAAAGGTGAAAAGATTAACCACTGGGTCACATGCGTGGCTTGTTATTTACACGCGTTCGGAAAATTATATGTTAAAACAAGTTATGAATATGTTTTGAAAAATAGTTGGAAAAATATGAAAAGAGTGAAAAAGGTCTGGGAGAGGGATTCAACCCCGCATATGAGGAAAGAAGTCACTTAATGCAGCGCCTACCACTGGGATGGTTATACATCCGTTCATTAAAACACAAACAAAAGTATATATTATAAAACGCATTTTTAAAAATGGACAGGCGGCGCCATCAGCTTCATCTTCTTCCTCAAGACAAACTCCATGGCCAATTCGAATTTCTTTGATTCTTGATGAATTTGAGAAATGTAAAATGCCATTTTGCTCAGAATTTCACCACGATTTCAACCATGCAGTTTATTAAAGCTAACACTCAAAGATTAAAGCGAATTACCAGAAAGTACCAATTAAACCCTAATTGAAAATTTCAACTAATTTATGGGCACAATTGATTTTAAGTGAAATTGAGGATTTAAACAGCTTTAGCAATATGATATATACATTTCTAATCATAGAATTGATGCCAAAGATGCTTATATGAGAGTGTTCAATTTCGAGACACTTACCGCTTGCAGCAAAATCCCAGAACTCGAATGAGTGCTTCTAGATGCAAAGTGATGATCCCAACAACTTCCTTGAACCTTCCTAGGTGTGTTCCAACTCCTAGCTTGCTTCGAAGCTTGCTGAATTCTCCTACTCGACTCAAGTTGTAGGTTTCTGATTTTTTAATGGAGGATGATGATGAAGTTGTTACAGAAGTGTATTGATGGCTTGGATCACTTCTATATGATGTATGTAAGGTGTTTGAATGATTAAAATGGAAAACGCACAAGTGGATTTGAAGTTTGCTAGTTAAGGCTCAAAATTTGCACAAGTGGAGTTTTCTTGGTGATTCTGAGTTTTGGTTGATTTGTGGTGGATGATTGGTTCTAACAACTTGCTAATGATGTTTAGAAAGTGTTTGAAGCATTGAATTGGTTAGAACTTGCAAGAATTGAAAGTTGCAATTCTTACATTTTGAAAACTTTAAAACTTGCAACTTAAGAAATAAGTGAGAAAACAAGCTTGGAGTTGTTTTGGTGTGATTTTGAATGAAGGAGTGACATCTATTTATAGGCCAAGAAGTTTGAAGATCAAGGCAAGCAAGGATTGAGATTTTTGCAACTTGGCCTTAAGAGATAAGAAAGGAATCTTACCAATTATGAACTCAAGATATTTTTGGGACACCTAGGCTTCTAGAAGAGAAAGAGATAGGATTTTGGCAAGTTTGCTTGAAACAAATTTGCAAAATGACTTATAATGCAAGTTTTTGGACCTATAATATCTAATTTCAAAATCCTAGCTCCAAAAAGTATTTTTTCATGTTCTTGGATATTTTGGAAATCTTGAAACAAGATCTACAACTTTCATGTTGAAAGTTTTTCTTGAATCAAAATGGATTTTGGTGAAAAATGGAGATTCAAGTTTTGACTTTTTGTTGATTTTTTTCCACATTTTTGATTCTTGATGACCAAGTTGAATAATTTGAAATGCTTTGATGATTTCAAAATTTGAATTTCAAAATTGATCAAAAAAGTCAAATTTTGACTGATCTGGACAGTTGAATTTTTGTCAGATGATTCAAAATTTCACTATCAATCTATCATGGAATTGGAGATGTTTTGAACCAAGAAATTAGGTCAAGATATTGTATTGGTGATCTTGAGATCATGCTCCAAAAAATTAGGTCATTCATTGAGCCAAAAGTCAATGATGTACCATCCTCGATCAAAACCCTAATTTGGTCGATTCATGGTTATTTTGAGGAAATGATTGGATTTTGAAGATCAAATGTTGATGATTGATGAAGATAGATCAATTGAGATGAATGGAGATTCAAACCCTAATTGATCACACCTTGCACTGATGAATGATTTTGATTCAAAACTCTAATTTGGCTCAAGATGCAAACACACAAGCCATCTTGTTTTGCAATTTGTCAATGATGCAATGATACATATATAGATGATATGAGATGGCATCTTAGGTAAAAAATTAGGGTATGACACCAGTGAATCAAACAAGTCCAGCTTCTACTAAAGAGACGACGTAGGGAGCCCCAGACCCAACAATACAAAAGAGACATCCACAAGAGAGGATAAAAAAGTCGTGTGCCATACACTCAACCTTATTGCAATGAGGATTCATCGGAGGTGGGGAGACTATCTCTTCCTATATAAGGTATGATCACCAAGTTCTAAACATAGAAATTCACTCTAATAATAAAGATGAAGGCGAGCAAAAGATGCTAGAAGGTAAAATTACCTTCTATAAGAAGGGCGCACCAGACATCCACCCTTACAATGATTACCCCATGGTCATTTATGTTAGCTATGACGAAAGAGAGATCAAAAGATTTCTTGTAGATCAAGAAAGTTTTGCCAAATATCCTATAATAGAACACATTCGAGAGTCTCTACCTCAATCCAGATGACCTAAAGTCCTTCAAAGGCTCATTAGTTGAATTCTTTGAAAAGCAAATGTAAATGAAAGGATATACCGCGCTAAAAACCCACACACACACATATATATATATATATATATATATATATATATATATATATATATATATATATTTCAAATTACAAATATTAAACAACGAATAGATTATCCACTTGTCATAATTAATTTCTAAAAGTGGTCTCTCATCTCTAGTTACATTTTTCATTTTCTAAGTTGTGCAGACAAATTGAGGGTCGTAAATGCCACCACGTGAACAATAAGACATATGATAATTAAAGGTGAGAAAAAATAGGTTCTATGAGCAATATGCACGTGGATGAACAATGACCAAACAGCATACTCAAGGATCCTTTTCTCTAGTTTGTGTTCACACTCATCTACTCTTATGTCACTAGATTCCCATTTCACACCAATAAAACAATAAATGACACTCTTCCACTATACTAGTACTCTATTGGCCGCGGCATGTTTTGATAAATTCCAAATATAAGCTCTTGAAAATTTAAGTACCGACAACAAAATGTACAATAGGATTCCATGATAGAGTATAGATGTTACTTGTTTTTAGATGTAATAGCTTTCCCAACTATTTGTTAACTAACTTCTCTTTGATCTCTATATATTTAGAGGATAAAAATGTATGATTTCTCATTTAAACCTTCTCTCATTTCATTCATTCAATAAATAAGACAAGTTTCTTATGCACCAAATTACATCATTAACATTATATCAGGAACAATTTCCGTATCTTGTATGAGCTCTTGATTCCCTTCTTTTTCCTCCTTCAACCACTCTTCCATTACTCTTGTCAATCACAGTGTTTTTCAACCAATTCTACAAATTTTTGTTATCTTGCCCTTATACTTGTTTCACATTCCTTAAATCAAAATAACTATCATTTTTGAATTTGTTCTTTGCATATTGTCTTAATCTCCAATCTCCAAGCAAGGGCGGAGCCATAGTCCAGCGAGTCCGGACACGCGCCCGGGCTCAAGCCCTATTATCTTTATATTTTTTCTAATTAATAGCCGTTTTTTTAGATAAAATCAAGGGCAAAATTAATAAAAAAACAAAGGCAAAATTAGTAAAAATATAGGCAAAATTATCTATTATATTATATGTAATTTACAATTTAAATTTTTGTCCAAACTATTTAAAATTTCTGACTCAGTCACTATTTCCAAAAACAAAGAAATTCGTTGATGGTACTCTTTCTCAATCACTAAATGCATCAAACCTCTTGTATTTTTCTTTAATATTAATATTTTAATAATAGAATAATGCATAGTATTAATATTTTAATAATAATATTATTATTATTTATTTATATAAATTTTTAAATTATATATAATTATGAACTAAATCATTCATTCAAAAACATGACCGTTGAATCACATTAGCCATCCATTATTACAATTGTGATCCTTTACATAGATCCAATACAACTTGCATAAAGAAGATCTAGGTCAAGAAAAGCCACTAGCTACCATCTTCATTTGTGTTAGCAGCTACCCAATCATTCAAAGACCAATTAAGACCACACAAATCATTTACTCATGATACTTTTCAAAATGATGGAAACCTAGTTTACAAGCATTGACATTACACAATAATAGACTATGGTCCTTATATAATTAGGTGATCACGATCAGAGAGCACGAATTCTTGCTGTAGTTATACTTTCTCATTTTAAAATGAAAATTGTTTAAGGTTTTGCACACAAATTAAGATATGTAATAATATTATTACAAGAAATTACACTTTATAAAATCAATCTTATTAATATATTAAAAATATTATCCATAGTAAAAAAATGAAAAGATACAATTGAAAAAATGATAATTATAATTACATTGAATAGTGAAAATTATTAGAATAATATTTGATTCTGCAATTGTTTCTTTGAGTTTTGATGATAACAAAGAGTATGTTTGTATGAAAAAAATTTGATACTCTAATGTTTGTTATTGTTTGAGTTAACAAACAGGTTCTGCTTCTGATGAAAAGGCATTGCCAAAACATTAGAAGAGATTATGTTCCGCTTCTTGGCTACACAAGTTCTGATGAACAGTAGAGAGAAAAGCTTCAGAAGGCTCTGAAGTTTTGGGGACTCTGATTGTTTAAGAAACTAGTCTAAAGATCTAAAGACATAAGTTCTGTTGAACGAAGTCCAGATGCTGAAGACTCAAGTTTCAGAAGACAAATGATTCTGAAGGCCAAGTGCTAAAGACTCTGAAGACGCAGTTCTGAAGACCCTAGAGACTTGAAGTTCTTATGACTTTAGGTTCGATGCAAAGGTTTTCAAGACCAAGTGCTAAGAATTCTGAAGACGCAGTTCTAAAGACTCTGAAGACTTGAAGTTTTGAGAACCCAAAAATTATGTTCTCTCTTCTTGCTCATGCTCGCATAAGCCTTTGAAGTACATAAGGATAGAAAATAATGTTAACATGGTGCATAGTGCAAAAAAAATTTATCCCACTACCTCTCCACTAGTTTGAATTGTGGAAAAGAAAAAGACATGGCAATACTATTTTCATCAGGATGTAACAACTCTTTTCAAATAGTCAATGTCTCTATTTTACTTGGCTATATAAGAAAAAGATCATATGCCTAAAGTGTTGTTGTTGTGTTGTATGCTCAAATGTAAAAATGGAATTTGTCATTATTGGAACATAACAAAATTATCAACCAGCATAACAACAAGAACAATAAGTAGTTCTTAAATCATATTGTTGATAGTTATAAGATAACAATAAATTCATTGATTCACATTGTGCTTAATTTCATATATTACAAGAAGCTTGCTAAGCTGCAGAAGATAATGAAGAATATCATGGAGGCTCCAATTACAAATCCACAGCATGAATGTTATGCCTTAAAGAGATCATTGAACAAGGGCTGCAGTCCAGAATGTTCTAAGGTGAATCAAGATAAAGAAGTTCTTCTTTTTACCACATCAAGATCATCAAAGCCTTGTGAAGAAGAAGAAGACTTTAGTGATTCAAGTGCTTTGGATTGTTGTCCGTGAAGAAGCTACTTGAAGAAAAAAAGATCACACATTAAAGCTACAATACAATATAATATTCTTAGTGTGTACTAGGATCTTCTGATGTACTTAGTTGAGTTTAAACATGCTTGTTTAGAAGCATTATATGGTAAACAAACCTTGTAAAATAAATAGTTATTTGTTCTTTCTAAAGGACCAGTTGGTCAGAAGCTTAAGGAAGATTTTCAACAATTCTTCTAAAGGACTAGGCAAGTCAAAAGCTTTAGAAGGTTTTGTGTTCCATAAAGGACTGGTTAAGTCAGAAGCTTTGGGTAGACTAAGATGAAAGTCTTAGTGGTTGTTAGTCACAACAGTTGTATGTGCGGATTGTAATTAGTTTAATTATAGTGGATTAAGTCATTGAGTTCAAGGCAAAATCACCTTGGTAGGGTAGATTGGACTAGCTTGAGGGTTTCTCAAGTGAACTAGGATAAATTACGTGTTCTTTACTCTTGCATATGGTTTATTGTTTATGCTTCTACAACGTATTCAAGAACATCACTTAATGTAATAATGTTAAGAGACGAAAATTTGTCAAGAGTGGAAAACCCAATTCAAACCCCCCTTTCTTGTGCTTTCTTCACACCTTCAATTGGTATCAGAGCTCTGGTTCTATTTTTGATGGATATTAAACACCTAATAGTGTCAGATAAAGATCCAACTATCGTGTGAAAAAATACTCTGGGTGATAGTTACTCCACTTTCAATTATAATCTCATATTAGAAGATAATGATTGAGTACTGAAGTATAACCGAATACATTACATTTAGCAAGACTCTGATTCTTCGATAACTAAAGATGTCAACAACAAAATATTCTATTTTGGAAATAACTTGTTCATAACTCAAGAAGATGATACCATAAGTCGTAGTATCAGAAGCTCCTAATTCAGATGCAGTTATTGCTCCCTCTGATATTTTATGATGAAAAGCAGAATCACTATCCCTCATTCTGAAGAAATGCTTTTGGTAATAAAAGAGAATTGAAGAATCAAGTGACAAGACAGATTCATCAGATAAGAAGTAATATTTATTGAATGACTTTTTGAATAAATAGTGTATTTTATCGAAGATCAAATCATCAGAAGACAAGAAATTTTGCTTGGTGGAGATTAACTCTTTGTGAGTATGAGATGTTTTCAAGAAATGGATAAGTCCATCCTTGACTTTCTCATAAAAAATCTCATTAAGAATTTCTTCGAATGAATAAAAAAGATTGTCTTCTGATTTTGATGTATAACAATGTCTGTTATGACCTTTCACGAAAATGAGGAGACCCTGGAATTCATTTAAGAGAAACGAACTAACCTTGCTAGAATCAAATACTATGGATTGGACATAGTAAGGAGTATGCAAATCCAATCAAGGTCAAGCTATTACACTTTTCTTAATGGTCCCATCTTCCCTATCCTTGTAAAGGAATTCAGGAAGTTTCCCAGAATCAATGATGATGGCAACACTATATGGTCTGATATTTTTAGACTTCCCATTGCTGTCACCATCTCCTCAATAGTAAAGGTCACGTGATGTGTCTCATATGGATTCACCATTGATGACTCTTAATTCGAACTGGGTATGGTGGAGAAGTTTAGGATTCTTCATGATAGTTCAACCCCATATGAACCAACTAATCCTGAAACCCTTCTTCCTTCTGCAAAAAATTGGTTTAGATTATCTCTTTCCAACCTCCATCCTCGAGCTACGGCAAGAAGAACTATGTCTCATGACGATATAATTTTTATCTTTCTCTTGATACATCACTTCAAGATTAATCTCCCAAAAACCATTTTCAATCATCTGAAACATTCCATCGAAGTCTTAAGAGCACACTCATAATCCTACATTCCTTATGGTAGGATATTGTCTTAGTTAATAATCAGAGAAGGGATTTGGGAAGTGATAAATAATAATGGACCAAAAGATGTCGTGGTTAAAGAAAGGTGTGCTAGGGTGGACGCAGTTGAAGAGTTTGATGATTAAAATCTTGGCTGTAATGATCTTATAAAATCTTAGTTTTGACTGTTTCTTGTCCTAGTCTGAAGTTTTATCTTATTTTATTTTTCTCTTGGTGTACTCCTCAATCCTTTAATGAAATATATTTTGACTTTATTCTTTTATCTTACTTATATTGTCTAATATTACTTATTAGCATATTATTCATGCTCTAACTTTTTGATGATGTCAAAAAGAGGGAGAAATGTAAATGATTTTGATAAACCTTAGAAGAACTAAAAAATAAAATGTACATTTACCACTAACGTGTGTTTGTTTGTTGATGATTAATTGAGGAACTCTAAACAATTTCACTAGGAATTCTAAGACAGGTCAAAATGAAAGAACTGATTGTTCAGAAGTTATATATTTTGTGAACATATGTTTAAGAATCAGATATTATAATGTTCAGAAGTTGAGAACTTTCTAAAAGTTAAATTTATCTTTATTTTGGTATTATGATGTTCAGAGGATGTAAAATGTCTAAGAATGTGATATTCAGAACATAAGAATCAAAAGCTAAAGCAGTCAAGACAAGATCTACATTCAAAGATGCTTTTCAAAAGAACTGAGTGAATCAGAAGTTGAAGACTGTCTGAAAAATATGGATAGAAGACTCTATAAGAAGAAAATTTATCAAGACAAATTCTGGTGAATTCAAGATCTAAATTGATTTCGTTTGTATCAAAGAATCAAGACTCTTAAGATCCTTATATCTGATCAATTAGAACAAGGGGGAGTTTCTACTTAAATGGTCCTTAATCATAAGTTCACATCTTCACCAAGACCTTGATTTAGTGGGAGACTCAATATAAAGGATAAGTAGCCCTTACCTTTATATTTTTACTTTCTTTTGATTTCGTACAAAATTGTGTCATAAAAATACATGGTTTTGTCATCATCAAAAAGGGAGAGATTGTTAGAACAGATTTAGTTTTGCAATTGTTTCTTAGAGTTTTGATGATAAAAAAGAGTATGTTTGTATGAAAAATTTTGATACTTTAACATTTGTTATTGTTTGAGTTAACAAATAAGTTCTGCTTCTGATGAAAAGGCGCTGCCAAAACATTAGAAGAGATTATGTTGCGCTTCTTGACTACACGAGTTCTAATGAACAGTAGCGAGAAAAGCTTCAGAAGGCTATGAAGTTTTGGTGAATCTGATACATATTGTCTAAGAAACCAGTCTGAAGATCTAAAGAAAGAAGTTCTGTTGAACGAAGTCCAGATGCTAAAGACTCAATTTTTAGAAGACAAAGGGTTTTGAAGACCAAGTGCTAAAGACTTTGAAGACATAGTTTTGAATACTTGAATTTCTTTTGACCTTAGATTCGATACAAAGGTTTTCAATATCATGTGCTAAGGATTCTGAAGACGCACTTCTAAAGACTCTGAAGACTTGAAGTTTTGATAACCCAGAAGTTATCTTCTCTCTTCTTTCTCATGTTTGCAGAAGCCTCTGAAGTACAGAAGGATAGAAGATAACGTTAATATGGTACATAGTATGAAAAAGTTTTATCCCACTACCTATCCAGTAGCTTGAATTGTGGAAAAGAAAAAGATATGGCAGTACTATTTTCGTCATGATGTAACAGCTATTTTTCAAATAGCCAACGACTCTATTTTACTTGGCTATATAAGAAAAGGATAATATGCCTAAAGTGATGTTGTTGTTGTGTGCTCAAATGTAAAAATGGAAGTTGACATTATTGGAAATCAAAAAAATTATCAACTATTATAACTACAAGAACAACAAGTAGTTCTTGAAGCATATTGTTGATAGTTACAAGATAACAATAAAGTCAATGAATCACACTGTGCTTAATTTCATATACTGGACAAGGGCTGCATAAGATAATGAAGATGACCATGGATGCTCCAATTACAAATCCACAACATGAATGTTATGCCTTAAAGAGATCATCGAACAAAGGATGTTGTCCATAATGTTCTAAGGTGAATCAAGATAAAGAAGTTCTTCTTTTTACCACATCAAGATCAACAAATCCTTATGAAGAAGAAGACTTCAGCGATTCAAGTGATTTGGGATGTTATCCATGAAGAAGATACTTGAAGAAAAGAAGATCACACATTAAAGCTACAATACAATGTAATATTATTAGTTTGTATTAGGATCTTCTGATGTACTTAATTGAGTTTACACATGCTTGTGTAGAAGCATTATGTGGTAAACAAACCTTGTAAAACAAATTGTTGTTTGTTCTTTCTAAAGGACCAGTTATTCAGAAGCATTGGGAAGTTTTTAACAATTCTTCTAAAGGACTAGGCAGGTCAGAAACTTTAGAAAGTTTTGTGTTCCTCAAATTATCGGTTAGCTCAGAAGCTTTGGGTAGAATAAGATGAAAGTCTTAGTGGTTTTTAGTCACCGCAGTTGACTATGCAGATTGTAATCAGTTTAACTTTAGTGGATTAAGTCCTTGAGTTCAAGGCAAAATCACCTTGGTAGGATGGACTGGACTAGGTTGAGAGTTTCTCAAGTGAACCAGGACAAATCACGTGTTCTTTACTCTTTCATATGGTTTACTGTTTATACTTCTGCAACATATTCAAGAACATCACTTAACGCAATAACGTTAAGAGACAAAAACTTGTCAAGAGTGGAAAATCCAATTCAAACCCCCTTTCTTGTGTTTTCTTCACACCTTCAAAAATGACAGTCATTTTAAAATAAATTTTATTTTCTAAAATAACAGTTATTTTAAAACGGAGAGTGTATTAAAAAAGGGACAACAAGATTAATTCAATAATAAGTAAGACTAAAATTTAGTTTTTTTTAACAAATGGTGCTAGAACTGAGATTTTTTTAATCAATAAAAACAATAATAAAATAATTGTTAATTAACTTTACTTTAAAGATTTTATTTTATTTCTTAGAATGAAAAATTTAAATTTGTTAAGTTTCAAATACTCACAAAAGTTTTGGTAGACTTCTAGAATTAAATAATACTTATAACTTACATTGCAAAAAAAAGAGATTCTCATAAAACAAGAGTGAAGTAGGGGTTAATATGGAATCATAAGCTATGGATCCAGTTGAAAATTCATTAGCGCCTCTTAGACAGTTAACTGAGCCTTTAAGGATATTATCAGCCCAATAGTGGCGAGGTCTGGTTCCATTAAGGCTTATAGGGATCTCATTGAACTTAGCTCAAATTTTATATCCAACTCTTACTTTGAATCGCTTCTTCACAAGAAACCATCAAAGAAAGCATAGATTGATAAAATAGGGTCCGAGAGAGGAAGGAAGGACGAAGCAAGCTTATATTTTTTAGGGGGTTCAATCTTGTGTTATGAGTTAGTGGGGGATTCAGATATGGCTGAAAAATCTTGGGAGATGACGGTAGATTTGGGGATAGAAGGTTCAGACAGGGATAAATTGTATATTGAAGCCATCATAAAAAGGTAATCAAGGGACAAAGAAGGAAAATTAAGTAGGGAGGCGAACACATTAGAGATTCAATGATAATTGTAACATATAATATCAGAGAAGGTAATAATTCATTGAAGAGGAAGAGATTACAATACACTTTACAAAAAGGCAATACTGATATTTGCATCTTACAAGAAACAAATATTACAATTATGACATAAGAGTATATTAGAAGTATTTGGGGTGGGGTGATGTGGATTGGTCAGCTAAAGGAGCTATTGGTCGATCGGGTCGGATGGTAATTATATGGAAGAAAAATGTTATAGAAGAAGTGTCAAGTTTTGTAGGCGAAGGTTTAGTTGGAATTAAAGCACTATGGAATAATGAGGTATGTTATTTTGTGAATATATACTCTCAATGTAGTCTAGCGGGTAAGAGAAATTTATGGGAAGAAATTAGACAGCGGAAAAGGAATGAGAAGGGTTTATGGTGCGTTGGGGAGATTTTAATTTATTAGAAATCACAATGAAATAAAGGGGAGAGAGATTAATGAAAGAACTTGTGAAACTGAGGAGTTTAGTTTGTTTTTAGATGATTTAGGTCAGGTAGAGGTCCCGGTAATAGGTAACAAGTTCACTTGGTCTAATTCGGAGGGGAAAGCTTGGAGTAGGTTAGACATGTTTTGGGTGTCAGATTTCTTTGTGGATGAATGACATGTGGTGGGTCAATAAATGGGGAAGAAATACATCTCTAATCATAATATTGTTTTGTTGTGATCTAGAATTGTGAATTAGGGGCCCTAAACCATTTAGGTAGTAAAGGGTTGGTTGGAACGTGAAGGTCTGGAAAAGTTTGTAGATCTAGAGTGGAAGAGTTTGGATGTAAAGGGTAACAAAACTTTTGTCTTGAAAGAAAAGCTTAAGAGTCTTAAGGAGAGGCTTAGGTGGTGGAATATGGGAAAATTTGTTGGATAGATCTGAAAATTGAAGGGTATGTAAGATATCTAAATGACTTAGATTCTAAATGGAGTGATATTGGGATAAGTGAATCTTTGGAATTAATAGAAAAAAGAAAATATGTTAGTAGCTTAATGTGGAATAATATGATTAGAAGGGAAAGCTTACTAAGACAAAAGTCTTGTCACAAATGGGTGAAAGAATGAGACTTGAACACTAAGTTCTTCCACAACTGTGTGAAGAGTGAGAGGAGGAGGCAAGGGATTAATTTTGTAGAATCTCAAAGGGGAATTTAGAGAAGGTGGAGGAGATAAAAGAAGAGATAAGAACAAATTTTATGAATAGATTTAAAGAAACAATACCTACTAGATAAGTTTTAAAATGTATAAACTTTAAGTCTTTGTCTAGTGAGGACAACAGTAGCTTGGAACAAGGGTTTTCTTACAAGGAGATTAAAGATGCAGTTTTCTCTTGTGATGGTGAGAAGACACCAGGCCCATATGGCTTCAGTTTGGAATTCATTAAAAAATTGGATGATCTTAAAGGAAGATATTGTGAATTTTATCATGGATTCATCAAAGGGGAAAGTTAAAAAAATCCATGGCATCATCATTTTAACTTTAGCTCCAAAAGTTGAAAGTCTTCAAGGTATTGAAGAGTATAGACCAATCTACTTAATCACGAGTATGTATAATATTATGTCTAAATTATTGGCTGCCATATTAAAGAAGGTATTAGGTAATATAACTTCAGAAAATCAAACAACATTTTTGTCCAACAGGCAAATAATTGATAGTATTGCGGTGGTCAATGAAATCCTTGATATGGCTTAGAGGGAACAAATTCGAATAATTTTGTTCCTATTGGCAGCTTCTCAATTTCTTTCATGTAAGGTGAGAGTAGTTTCATTCAACTTTTTAGGTATTCTAGTACGACCAAATCCAAGAAGGATCTCAACATGGACACCAATTACAGAAAGACTGAAAAGGAAATTACGTGGGTGGAGAGGTAGAACTTTATCTACAAGTGGAAGGATTACTTAATTGAATACAACTCTCAATAGTATTCCCATCTACTTGTTATCTTTCTTTAAGGCTCCAAAAAAAGTAATGGAAACAATTATTAAAATTCAGAGTGAATTTGTATGGTTTGGTACTCAAGACAAAAGAGGAATCAAATGGGTGAATTGGGCAGAAGTGTGTAAAAAAATTCAGAATGAGATATAGAAGTTTTCAACCTATCTTTACTTAGTAAATGGAAATGGAGACTATGGATGGAAGATGGGGTTGTATGGAGGGGTATTTTAACTCATAGGTATGGATAATTAAAAGGTAATATGTTACATAATGCAAATGGAAGTAATACTAAGAAACACTCTATCTGGTGGAGAGATCTATACTTGTTGGGTGATAGTTTATTGGGGAATCGGGGCTAGTTCATTGATAACATTGGCAGTAAATTAGGAAACGGGAAAAACATTATATTGTATTGGAATAGATGATTAGGTCTTAATTGCTTGGCAAAGTTATTCCCTACAATTCTTAATTTGATAACAAGTTCGAACGTGAAGGTAGCAGAAATAGGGCATTAGGTGGAAGGAAAATGGGTGTGGTTGTTAAATGTTCAAATAGCAGTAAATCAAGAAGAAGAAAAGAGTCATTTGGAGGAACTGCTGAATTTGTTAGTGGATGTAAAACCAATACCAAATTTTGCGGGTATAGATATGTGGACAATGGGTGTTGGAGGAAAATTCAGGGTAAATTCTTGTTATAATTTTGTTATGAGAAAGATGGGTGAACTAAATATTAACTCTGAAATCCTAGTGTTGATGTAGAAAATGTGGAAAACCAAAATTTTGACAAATGTTTGGGTGGAGGGTTTTTAGAAACAGATTCCCATCAAAGATTGAATTGATTAGAAGAGGTGTAAATCTCAATGAAGAGGAGATAGGTTTTTTCGTTTTGTTTGATGGAAACAAAATATTTAAACCATTTATTCTTTTATTGTGGAATATCAATGGCGGTTTAGAAGAGTAATTTATGGTGGCTATCATTACCCTTTATTGAGAAGGAGAATCCAATGAATCGTTGTAGGAAATTTGAAACCCTGATGAATGGAAAAGAAAGACAAGATAAGGTGTTAATGCTTTGTTTTGCAACCCTGTTGTTAGTGTTTTAAGTTGGCATCAATTTTGGTAAAACTAGGCTTTAGAAATGTCTTGATAGATGTCATGACATTCAGAGATTGAAGATAAATCCCTGGACAAGGATGGTAAAAAAGGAAGCTAAAGTTGAAATTCATGATGTCAGATGTTATGACATTCGACATTCCTAAAGTTTTCCAGATTTTTGAAGTTTGTGAGCATTTTATTTATGTTTTTCTGTTATTGTCACATGCTGAGTTAATCTTAATTAAACCTAAATTGGTTGTTGAACAAACCATGTTTTTAGGAGAGAATTGTAAACCTTAGCTAGCCAAAACCAAGATTCAGCTTCTATATAAAGAATTCAACCTTACTCTCAACGCCTGATTCCATTGAAGACATTTTTTGTTTTGTACTGTTAAGGTTAGTAACAGGTAGGTAATTTAGTTTTCTTGTGAGCCAAGATGATAAGTGCATGGACTAGGATTTGTTGTAGTTTATCACTCAAAGCTTTAAAGCACGAGTGTTTGTCTCTTGATTAAAGCTAGCAAGATCAAGATATTTTATTGAAGTGTGTCTTCACAATTAAATTAGTCAATAGGTTGATATCACCGGTGATTGAGGGGAGTGAGTAGAACTCATCTAAGTAGGACTTAGTTGAAGTGTCATTTGGATGAGGAGTTGTAAACGGTGAGTTTAACTCGAATTGATACTACTAATAGTGAATTTCCTGCTTGGTAGCCTCAGACGAGGTTTGTTAGAACCGAACGGTGAACAACTTATTGTGTTATTTATCGCTATATTTGTGGTGAATTGTCAAAGTCGACATCGTCATAACATTCTCTGTGACATTAAGTATCTGCTGCCAGGAATTTCACCTGTGGTGTTTGTGGTCTAAGAGGAGTATAGTTATTTTTAAACAAGATTTATGTATTGTAGACGATATAATCAATGATGTAAAGGTAGTTTCATAGGTATGGTTTGTAATAGGTGTTAGAGATCAAACTCATATAATTTTTTATGAATGGTGGATCAATTCTTTGGTTTTATTGAATGTAATGTAGACGTTGTAAATGGTTTTGAGTACGCCTTGTACTCGGAATACTAGTAACATTGCTTATTGGAAAGAAGAAAAAAAGAGTGAAACTCACACTTATACAGAGTTTGTGTTTAACTCTTTATCAATTGAGAAAACTTTTCTTCTTATTATATAATACTTTAAAGTATTATTTTTTTACAAAGGTTGTATAGTTTAACTCGTTATCAGTTGAAAAACTTTTATTGACCTATTATATAATATGAATATTTTAGAAAGGTTGTATTTTTTTATTTATTTGTTTTTCTTTTATTGATTTTGAATCATTGATGTTAACAAAAAAAAAATCATGGAACATCATACTCTACTACGGAAAATGTCTTTAACCTCAGCTGGATATAAGGTGTTATCTTAGTTTTATATGCAAGAAAACGAAGGACGTCAATAAAAGTGCATCATATTACCTCTCAGTTGAAAATCTACTGACGAGAAAGATGCAATGCTCATGCATTCAATCACCAAACTCTAACTGAACATATAACCTTTCAAATTAGTTTATAAAATAATTATATGAAAATTATATTATATTTGAAGAACAACTTACACTAATTAATAATTTTTGAACATCTTGTAAATCATTATTCATCTCTCGTTCGTTAATGGTTATAATCTATTCAATATTTCAAGTTCATCATTCAACACTTCCTTATCTTTAATTCATTTTTCAAAGCATAAAATTTGATTCTTTGCAAAATGAAAAAGTGTAGAAGAAAGTTGAACAAAAACTAAAAGCATTGAAAAAAAATTTAACCATTAAAGAATGACAGATGAATAATGAGTTACAAAATTCTCAACAAAAAAAAACAATGATTAGTGTAAGATGTTTTTCAAATACAACATAATTTTTCAATATTGTTATTTTCAAAATCAATTTAATAGGTTATATGTTGAAAGAGGGGTTAGTTAAACAAATAATCCATATTATTTATAATAAACTTAACTATATTTTTTTGTCACTCTAATGTCTTCTTGACATGTTCGGCGGAACAAGATGAGAGCTACACGAAGAATCACAAAAACAATATCTCAATCAAAATCTCAAACTTAATAATAACAACTAAATAGGAACATATATCTTTCAAATATTTTCTAAGTATTGAGAATAAAGTGTGAGGAAGAAGTCTCACATTGATTATAAAAGAGAGGATTTAACACTTTATAAGTGGGAGAACCTGAAGGTCCATCACCTTAAGGTTTTGGGTGATTATGTGGTGTCTCCCTCACTTGTGTGTTGATATTGACCCAATGTTATATGCTACTCCTCATGAACTAACAAATTGGTATCTAGAGCTCCAGTTAGATTCTTGATTGTGTTTTCAAGAATCACACGTCAGAGATCGTATTTCCGGGATTGTGGATTGTTCACTAGCAATCAATGCGAAGAGGAACAATAATAATAATAGAATTCTGAGTTCTCTTCCAACTCTTGTTGGCAATAATTGGTTTTGATGGAGAAAACAAATGCTATCTCTATTTGGATTTCATGAAACCCTAGAAGTGGTTACTAATGGCATTTCTAAGCTGGCTGCAGATGCAACCAACACATAAAAATAACTCACAGAGAAGTCAGGAAGAAGGATTGTAAGGTCATGTATTTCATTCAGACGATAGTCAATACAATGAACTTCGAAAAGATCTCTCATGTTAAATCAATGAAGGTGGCATGATAAATTCTTATCAAATAATGTGAAGGATGTGAAAAAGTCAAGATTGTCAAGTTGGAGATCATTCATCAACAATATGAATTTTTATTGATGGGATAAGACGAAAAGATTGTAGAGTATGTGTCAAAGGTGCAGCAACGCGTCCATCTTATAAAGGGTTGTGATGAAACCCTAACTGATAAGATGACAATTGAGAAGGTAATGCATACGTTGACCTCTCACTTTAATCACATTATCGTAGCTATTCAAGAATCCATTCAACTTGAAACCATAAAACAGGAAGATTTGATTGGTTTGTTGGAAGCACATGAGATTAGGATTGTCGAAAGGAAATGAGTTTAGGATTTTATAAAAGGTTTGAGGTCTTAGACATGGAAAAAGAATGGCGGTTACGAAAAATTCAAAGGCAAATTTCATAAGACTCGGGGAAAGAAGTATTGGTCGAACCCTCATAAGCATCAGGTCGATGATAGGCTACTGAATCCTCGAAAAGAGGAGGAGAAAACTATTAGAATAACAAAGAAGATAAAAAGGTGTGAATGCTATAACTGTGAATGCTAGGGTCACTTCTCCAAGAATTACTGGTACATGAAAACCAATGGATCAATAGGCAAGGACGAATGAGTGAACCTTGTACGCCAAGACTCATATGATTCTAAAGGTATGGTGGTTATGGCTATAGTAGTAGATAACCATGTCAAATCCAATATCTGGTTCCTCGACACAAGCTGCTCGAATAACATGACTGGTCAAAAGGTGTGGTCGAAAGATTTTGACGAGTCGAAGAATAGCAAGGTAAAATGTGTTGATAATAGTTTGTTGCAAGCAGAAGGTACTGACAACATAGTTTTTCAAATGAGTAATGGAGGGAAATCTATGATCAAAGATGTGATGTATGTACCTGGAATGAAGTGAAACCTTCTAAGTGGTGGATAAATAGTCGAAAAAGGTTTCTCGGTTGTCATGAAAGATGGAATTTTAAAATTATTTGACACCCATAACAATTTGGTCTTAAAATCTTCGTTGTCGAAGAATCAGACGTTTAAGACCATGATCAGTTAGACTGGAGTACAATGTATAAAAACTATATTCGACCACAAGGATAATTGGTTATGGAATTTGAGAATAAGACATTTGAATTTTTGATCACTCTATCAACTTATCACTAAAGATATGGTTACTGGTATTCCAAGTCTTGAGATGTCCGACATACTATGTGAAGGTTGTTTAGTCGGAAAGCAACCCGTAAATTCTTTCGTTTCGACTATGCTAATGAGATCATCCTGTATACTCGAAGTTATACATTCATAAGTATGTGGTCCATTCGGAGAAGATGCCATTGTTGGAAACTGATATTTTGTTTCGTTTGTCGATGAGTTTAGTCGAAAGATTTGGATATATGTAATCAAGCGAAAGGACAGATTATTTGAAATCTTTAAGCAATTCAAGATTTTTGTCGAAAACCTGAGTGAGAAAAAGATCATAGTTCTGCAAATAGATGGAGGTGGCGAATACGCATCCAAGATGTTTAAAGATTTCTTTGTATAACATGGTGTCGATCATGAAGTAACAGCTCCTTATATGCCTCAACATAATGGAATTGTAGAAAGAAGAAACCAAATGGATAGATGCATGATAAAATAGAAGAATTTGCTAAAATCTTCGTGGGGAGAAACTATTTTGATTGCAGTTTATATTCTGAACAAGTGTCCTACCAAAAAATTGAAGAACATGGTTCTTGAAGAAATGTGGAGTGGCAAACGGATTAAGGAATACAATGATGTTGTCATAAGCCATTACATTTTTATAAAATTAATCTTATTAATGTGTTAGAATAATATTCATAATAAAAAGTAAATGACACAAATAAAAATAATTATTATTTTTAAAAATGAAAATGATATTTATTTTAAAATAATTTTTATTGAAGCGAGAGTCATTTTAAAATAAAGAAAATATATTATTTATTACAAAGTATAACTTTCTTTCTTATAAGTCCAAATATATAGTAGATAATGAGACTCTTTTTTTTTTTCTTTCAAGTTAGACATGTTCTCAATGTTAACAATCTGTGTCGATTTATTTTAATATAGAAAATTTTATCCCTTCAAATATGAATGATATATTCTAAAATTGTAATTTGTAAATTCTAGTGCTTTTGAATAAATTTAAAATTCATTTTCATACTCATAAAATATTCTAGAATTTATTATAATTATATTACGTTTTCTAATTATTTACTTTCTCACTCATAAAATTTTATAATTATTTTTTAGCTATTTTAAGACAATTTAAATGGTATTATATTTGAACTAATAAGTTTATATTTAAATTCTTATTTTTTTATATAAGATGTACTTTGTTTATAAATTAATTTTAAAATGATATAATAATATTTTAAAAATCATTAAGGTCAATGACTCATAAATCTTTGAAGTTTGTCGTAACTTGATTAGTATTATTTTTGAATCTTCATACAAATTTATTACGATTTTATATAATACATATAAAGAGGAATTTATTTAAAATATTATTCACTTCATATATTGATATTAAAATTGTTAAGTTAAATATAACTTAAATATTATTATTTTTCTAATATTCCGAAATTAAAACTCTTCATTTATTTTTTAAAATTCATTTTTTGTTATATAATCAAATAAATATATAAATAATAATATAGTTTATGAGTATATTGAAAATTTTATTTATTTTGAGAGTTTTATTTTAAATAATTAAATAATAAATTTTAATTTATATAATTTTAATTTGACATATCGTGAATACAATTATACAAAGTTTTCTATTTTAAATAAAAGATAATAAAAATAATTTATAAGATTGTAATCTTGTTTCTTAAAATAATTAAACTTATTTTAATTATAATAAATATTATAATAATATTTATACTTATCAGTATGTTATTATTTATTTTTTGTTTAATGTACTTGTAATTAATTATGTAAACTATGGCTCAAGAACCCTAATATTAGAATTTTTGTGATATAATATTTTTATGTTATTATATTTTTTTATTTATTAGGGTTGATATTTGATCATACTTGATCAGAAGGTTGTCACGGCTGTGATACGGTGAACTGACTTTGTAGGATTTTTGTATCCAAATGTGCGGATAGCAAGAGTCGCCACCGACTTTTATTTTTATCCAATTAAGGGAAGGTAAAAGTAACAGAAAAAGACCTTCGTTAGATTCTGAGTTCGGGAGAATGGTTATGAAAAGGGAAGGTATTAGCACCCCTTTCCATCCGTAGTTATCTACGGGCTCTTAGTTGCTCTTAGATAACTTTTTAAAATTGCTTTCTGTGTGTTTGACAAAAATGTTTTGAAAAGGCATTTCGCTTTGACTTTGTAATGACTCATGTAGGAGTGTATACAAAGTGTTCGGAAATGTTTTTGAAAAGAATTTGAACTTTGGAAAAAAGTGTGTGGTGTGAAAAGCATTTGTTTAGAGCAAGCAACTAAAAGACTTATTTACCCACTCAGAATTGGTCGTTTTGTTGTACTTCTACATTCCTTTAGAATAGCGCTAGCCATACCATTAGTTAGTAGGTAGCTCCATTCGCTGGATGTAAGCGACATTCGGGGACATCGGATGGTCATTGAAAGCAACTTGTAGGAAGTATCCTAGCACATTCGAAGGGACTATCATCATTTTCGTAGGCGACAATCGAGGGTCAAGATCATGTATTCGGAGGCGATCGTGGGTCTTATGATCTTTGTATCGAAGGGACTATGATGATTTGTTTGGAAGGCAACGGTGCTAGAATACCTCTACGTTCGAGGGACATGACCATTTTGAATCGAAAGGCATCGAGAGAGAATTATCCTAAGGGGTGCGTGTGTGAAAGAAGTGTGTCAAATTCAGATATTTTATCTTGAAATTAATGTGAGCTATGTCCAATTATTATCTTGCCATACACGCCTAATTACTAGCAATTGATAAGGGTGCGGAAAGTAAAATGCGGAATGTAAAGGCGGAAAGGTAAACCCACGCTATTACATGGCTTTGGGGCGATACATAATTTAACTTGCGGAAAATAAAAGTCCTAAATTAAGCTATTACAACCCAGGAGCAATTACATTATTGGAAAAAATAGAATAATAAAAGGAAAAACGTCCGAATCGGAGCAACCTGTGAAAGCATAAGAAAATCGGGAAATATGATGAAATTGAAATAAGAGAAAATGTTAGAAAAAATGCAATTTTTAATATGAGAAAATTTATGCATGCTGGAAATAAGATAAATAAGCTATAATAATTTTTTTGGATTTTTTAGAAAAGATTTAATAATTAAAATGCAATTTATAATGATTTAAATGCTAAAATCAAAATAAAAATAAATATGCATGCAAAAGGATATTTTTTAATTTATTAAATTAAATAAAGATTTTTATGAAAATAATGTAAAAAGAAAAAATGTTTTTGGTAATTTTTTAATGCAGAATAAAAATCATGAAAAGAATTAAAATATAATGAAAATATTAGAAATAATGAAAATAGGAAAATATAGTTTTGGAAAAGTGTAAAAAGGGATTGTCTGAACCAGGAATCGAACTGGAGACATCCCTTTCAAACCTTGAAAACTGATATGCTGACCAACTGAGCCAAGCGTGCGCACTGTTTGGAAACGGGATAGTTTGAAAATAACACGCGTCGCTCGCATGCTTCCTCCCGCTCGCGCCATCCAGTCGTCTTCTCCGATTTGAATTTTTAAAAGATAGCCGCTTTGGTCTCGACGCTACACCGCAAAATCAAAATGCAACACACATAATATAAATGAAATCTAAGGCCATGGTTCGATTCCTTCAACACGATGGTACAGTCCTATTGTCCAATTTTTCCATTTAAACAAAACCCCAATTCGAGCTCAGAACCCTAGATATGGTATATATCGATTCGGCCATGGAAGCACGATTGGCTTGTCCGATCGCTTGCAAACTTGATTCTAATCACAAACAAAAATGATTAATAATGCATGAATGTTAGAAATCGAATTTTGAAATTTCAAGAACAAACCGATTTCGGATTTCTTGTTTCTTGATGGTTTTGAATGATATAAGAGTCCTGATCGACTCTAAACAACCAAGGAATGCAATGGAATCCTCAAAAGCAATTGAAAGTGGTGGATCGATGCAGAGCCACGAAATTTTGACTTTAGGTTAGGGTTTGTGAGCAATTCTTCGTCCTTAATCATGTGCTATGCATTGTGTATTTATATTGATGGAATTGAGTTGATTTGAGGAAGAATCATCATCAATCAATGCAAATCAAATTTGATTTTGTACAAAATCAAATTTTCAAATTTTGATTAATTTTCAATCCAATCTTGCCATATCAATCCAATTTTCGAAATTTGCTGGCTTTGTTGAGTTACTTGGATGCCAAGGAAGAGAGAAAAATCAATTTGCAATTAATTTTTGATTTTATACTTTATTTTTGAATTTAATTTGTATTTAAATGAATAAATTCCAAATTAAATAGAAAAATAAAATAAAAATCGAAACTTTGGCTTTGATGTTCCAAATTGTATGAGGAACAAGTTTGGATGAAGAAAAAGTAGGCCCATTTGCAAAGTTTTTTTGATTTTTAGAAGTGTCTCTCTTTGTGCATTCTTCCAAAATTGCCCAACTTGTGAATGGTGCAACTTGCTCAATTTTCCACATTTTTGAGTGTTCTTGGACTTTTTGGAAAGCTCTAAGAGTCCTCTAACCAATGTCTTTGGTCTCATCTCAATTGGAGTTACCATGCTCAAAATATCTTCAAAACAAAAAGTTGACTTTTGTTGACTTTGAAAATGACTCAGAATGTTTTGAGCTATACCTCTCAAATGAAGCATTTTTGGACATTCTTGTGAGACATGAAGTTGTAGAGAATTGAATTTCCTTCAAAACAAGAGGTGGTGGAAAATTTCGAGAAAGTATGAGAAAGTTATGATCAACAAAGTTCATTGACTTTTCATCTAGAAACCCTAATTTAGAAAGTTTGACTTTGGGCAAATCTTGAGTTTTCTTGATGAATCATGATCAACCCTTGATCAAATGATGAATGTAACTTCAAAATGAGGATGTTGACCAAAAATCGAAGTTTTGATATGTTGACCACAGCTTGACTTTTTGTCCAATACACCCGATTTTCAACCATCTGAGCAATTGTCTGAGGAAACTTGACTTGTGAGGCTTGAAACTTGACATGGAGAATCTTTGAAGCATATGAGGAGGCATGAAGACCATTGGAGATGTTGGAAATCCATCTTGACTTGAGAGATACCAAACCCTAGTTTGGGTTGATTGTCTAGGAGAGAGTTTGTCTGATCAACTCTTGAGGAATCCTTGAGTATGGATGTATGAAATCTCTTGAGTAGATGGAGGGCAAATTTTGGGGTATGACAACGGCCCAACTGCAACTGTGGTTAATGGAGAAAGAGGGGGGTACCTGCAAGACACTGGAAGAAAAGCAAGCAAG
>CM038794.1:98778599-98951311 GCA_021764765.1 Vicia sativa | reverse complement strand
AATATCAATGTCTAAACCAGGCATCTTGTATGACCAAGCAAAAACCTCGATATAGTCTACGTGCCATCCCCGAACCTTTCCTTAACACTTTGTTCTGAACCGCTCCTATCTTGATCTCTTTTCATCTTAATCGGTACCAATTCCACAACCTCGACTTGCTCTTAAGTGGTTTTATAACTCGCTCTTCTTCTTCTTGATCACGAAGTTCTTACGGCACTTCACAATCTTCCTCACTTTCATCTTCGGCTTGGTAGATCGGATTATCGAAGTCATATTTAGCAATAGCATAGGCGTATCGAGATTCGGAGTGATTATGATGTATCACGTGGGTGTGTGTAAGAAACACATAGCTTTTTGAAGGGGTGATAAAGTAAAATAAAGAAACAAATAATTGAATGCAAAATCCAGAATTTATTGAATGAAAATACAAGCGACAGATAATAACCCTATAAGCGAGCCATGATGCCGGGCAAGGCACTGAGCTTTCAAAGTTTATTGTTCAAAACATAAAAATACGAAAAGCAAAACAAAACAAAGCAATTACTCGACTAAAGGAGATTGGTATAGCGTCTTGGTCTTCAATTCTTGAGCCATGATCGGGTTGGGAAGATCACTTCTTTGATATCGAACGTTGTCGTCGTCTTATAGCATGGATTCCACTCTGGCGATGCGGAAGGAAGTTGGCGGCACGTTCGCGGCGTATCATCTTGACCTTTGATGGTGAAGCCTAAACCGGTCTTGTCAAATTTGAAAGGAAGATCGGGGCTGTCCCCAAATAACTACCTCCTTGTTCAACCGTAGCTTGAGCATCTTTCGGTGAGGCCATCCTAAGCGGAACTTGTGTAACTCGGGAGTGGCGGGAGAGTCAGGGCATGACTGCGGGATTGTTTCAAAAAGCAGCGAGTTCAAAATTCACCCTCCATCTCGAGATATCGGAAGTGTAGATGGTGACCATATATCTTCTTCACCACATCTTTGTAACAACCTTCCCTTTCATAAGGTACTTCAACTTCGATGTAAGGTAGAAATGTGACGCCTGCCCGTGTATCAAGGGCGTCAAGTAGGCAAAATAGCGGGATGAATGTCCATGACAAAGAAAGTAGAGTCAAAAGTGCGGGAACCGACTTTATGACAGAAATGAGCTCTCAAACCTTGTTAACTTAGAACCATCAAAAGCTCTCACGATAATGTCCTTTGGGTCTCGAACCAACCCTTCGACATCAAGTCGATCAAAAGCGATCTTGGTAGGATATTGAGGAAGCAGAACGGTATCCACCAAAACATGAGATAATGTAGGCAGCCCTTGCATTCAACGAGATGTGCAAGGCTTTGTTGTGTTCTTTCCGGAAGAATCAAATCGACATCGAGAAAGCCTAGGCGTTGTTGGCAGCCGGGCTAATACAAACTTGCGGTCGGTGGTAGTGTCTTGCGGTACATGAGCATTCTTAGCTTCACCCAAGGCATTAGCATGAGCCTCGGGCACAAAAGAGCAAAGCGAGCATGGATATCTTGGATGGTCTGTCCCAGTGTTCCTGACATTGTAGTCACTCTTCTTGATAATCTTGAATTTCCTCCATTTCTTGTTTGGAGGTGTCTTGATAACTTCCTTTGGTATACGGTTGAAGAGGATGAGTCACGAGTTCTTTCCCTCTAGTAGGGGATATTGGTGGAGTAGGCGGAATACATTTGGAGTCGCGATGTCTTTGGAGGAGAGATCTCGGAGAGAATACCTTGGGTTCAGTCACTTCTGGATCGGTGATGTTGTCGATGTCGAGAATGGCTCCAATTGTAAGATCTTGAATTGGAGGGTCTTGCTTGGCCTTGATAGTAAACATCAGCTCCATAGTTCAAGGGATAGCCTTGTCGAGGAATATGGCCCAGTGGTCGGAGAAGTGATAATGAGAGGTGCCACTCTAGCCGCAGGATCGTGAGAGAAATCCTTATTGTGTTAACATCGGCATAGTCTTCTTGGAAATCGTCACCCCATCCGGTTAGCCTTAACATCTTCAATAGGAATTTGTAGCTATCGAGAAGTGTACTTCACCAGTAATCATACTTTCCACTTGGCTGCCCCAGGTATCCCACGCGGTGGTGCGACTTCATTCATGTCTTGATCTTGACTTAGACATTATCTTCCACCGCTTACACGCACCGGTGACGATAGTATCTCACGTTATCCATCATACACTAACCGTCTTCTCAACCAAGCACAACCATCGGTAGCGATGGAGCACCAACGGCATTCTCTGGCATCTGGATTGACAAAAGCTTGCAACAAATTCTTCTTAACGGTCATCGGAGGAATGGTCAAGTCATATGTTGAAAACATAAGTATCGTCCTGTGACATTGGAACTCTTGTCATGATTAGGCAAGTAGCGTTGATCACATTGGTCTCAACGGAGAATCAAACTCGATCTGCTTAACCCGATCATGTCTTGAATCTTGTTCTTGAGCCCGACAATTGTGATTAATGGTACACGGGCTTTGTTGGAATGGTAAGCACACTTTGCATTAGGATTGTACTTGAGAGGAAGTGTTGACATTCGAGGAGGATCCCTCAGGTAATCATCTGCGTTCAACATGTGCAAGGCTTGCGACAAAGGCATGTTGATCTTCGTATTGTGTCTTCTGGCGTTACAGCTCTGTGGCGTTGTCTCGTGAGGTTGTCTGATGTGGATTGGAGATCTGTTGCCTCCACAGTTGAGCATGGTCGGTCTTGGCTCGGCTTTTCGACCATACCAACATTAGCTTACTTAGCACCAAAAGATCTCTTGGCATTAGAAGATGTCTCTACATGAATCTTCCTCTTGATACCCGGCTTGATCGCTACTTTGTCAATGTCATTCCGGTGAATGGGATGAAGAATTTCAATCAGGATGATTGAAGCGGGCTGTCAGTGTCCCATGAACATATCAACCAACTCCACATTGGACAAGGGTGGTTGAACTCCCTGCTAGATCTCTCATTTACGAGCATACTCCGAACTTCATCACGACCCATAGACATGCTTTGTAGTTGCATGCAGTGGGTGTCGATTGACATTATACTCATCTTATGCATGAAAGCATCAGCCAAATCACTCCAGATACGGATCGGTCATTCTGGCGATAGTACCATTCCAATTGAGTTCGGACAAACTCTCTTGAAAATAGTGCATCCACAACTTTACATCATCGGTGTGGGGTTGATCTTACGACATAGGACTTCAGTGCGACTTAGGGCAGACATGCCATCATACTTGGCAAAGTTGGAACTTTGAACTTGGGAGGAATCTGACACCGGGGACAGACTCGGATCATCAAAATTCAGCCGGACATCTTGGGTTTTCCACGACATTGACTGATCTAAGTTGTTTGTATTTGTCATCTTCGTTGATATTGGCCATCATCATAGTTCTTCTCAAGCTCGGTGGCTGCCTTCATCACCCTTGTTACTTTCCTCGGTATGGACACTTCCTTGAGAGAGAGTTCAATCTGGTGACCACCTTAGGACCACCTTTGTAGCGTCTACCCATGTTGAGGAGACCAACAACCTTCTTCTTCTTGTTGATGAGATTCTTGGATCTTCTTGTGGACCAAAGGTGGTGAACATCTCTTGGCCAGAGCATTACGAGCACGGAGATCTTTGTGCATCATTCGAAAGCCATTACGCTAAAATAAATAGCGAGCAAATGAAAACCAATCTCAATGTACACAGTGATGCAATGTTATGCTATGATATGCAATGTTTCACGAGATGCAATGCAATGTTTTCAAGGACCTAAAGTTTAAATTTGTTAAACAAGCAATGAACAAACATTTATTAGTACTTCTTTTTATTATTCTTTTTTTTTTAAGTACAAGAGATAGTTCAAAACAATAAAAACATAAAATCCTAAAGCTCTAAGTCTCCCAGGCGCTTCCTCTTGGTGCCGATGTAGCGATGTTTCGCTCCTCAGTAGAGTAGCTTGGTCAACTCTAGAACTTTCTTCTCACTTGCAGCATTGAGCTTCAAAGGTATCCCTTTCTTCTTTAAAACGAATCCGAGGATCTCTTCAGTCTTCAAAATCGGTGGGCATGTCGGGATGGAGAAGCGGTATAGGGTCGTCACCTATAGCAGCGAGGTTCCATAATTCTTGGTAAAGCAGTGAATAGCATCATGAGGTTTTGAGCTCGAGCTCGCACCATTTGAGGTAAGGTTCCCAAGGAATGGAGTTAAGGTGCCCCAAAGTCTTAGTATCGGTCTTCTTTACCATGCCGGCGTGTATAAACCTTAATCGGTGATTACGGAGATCGTGATTGTGAGTCGAACACAATATCTTGGAGAAGCATATCATGTGGACCATCTCTTGGGCAAAACCAATGCGTGAGAGCTAGAAGCGGGTTGTAAGTAATACCTCCCCTTATACTAAGTAGCGGTACATTAGAGAATTCTCCTGGCCTCGATGAAGGTGAAGTCCTTTTGAGAGAAAAAGACTCCAGCGGATATCTGAATGAGAGTGACATTAATCTTTGAGACCATTTCAACCTTTGTTCATTCTTAAGCCGATGGAGGAAGGTGCGAAATAAACCACCTTGAAATAACGGTATACTGACACATGAGTTCCTTGTCTCTTAGTAATGCAGTGTGGAAGAATGTAGAATATCTCCAAGTAAAGTAGCCTGGATTACGGGTGAGGAACAACTTGATGGCATGATATCTATGAATGATCCGAATTAGAAATAGAACCAAACCATAAATTAGCAAGGCCACGATATTTTCAAATGCATGGAAACTCATAACTTTGAGGAATTCTCGGGCTTTCTAATTAGGAACTTGGAAAGTAAACCATTAACTCCACTTAGTTTCCCGATTGGCTTGATATCGTAGCTTAAGATGTAAAGCGGATCACGATGTCTTGAACTTAGGAACCTTTTCAAACGGTGAATGGCATTTGGTGAGAATAGGTATCCCAGTAGCTTAGAGAACTCTTCAGGTAGGAACCAGCGATAATCTGGAAATGTAAAGCAATGGTGTTTGGATCGAAAGAAGCTGGAATAGGACATACATCATATCTTCTTCAAGGAGATAATCAAATCAAGTAGATAACCATGTCTTTTGATGGGCCGAGCATGAGGAATTTGAAACCAATTCTTTGAGTTGAGAAGGGATACCCGTGAAGTTGATTAGGATAGTCTTTCTAGAAGCCATAATACCCTACAAAAGCAGAGCAAAGATAAATCCTAGGTCCTTGAAATAGTTAGAAATGATATGCAATGCGGATGATGTCATGATGTCATGTTTAGCACACCGAACAATTCACACAATGAGCCTAGGGTTAAGGCTTGCATGGTATAGGTGATTACCCACCAAAAGTTTGAGTTGGTTCATCCTGTCTATAATAATGCAGGGTTCTAGGAATCTCACATCATAGATCTTTCTGGTAGCTTATTTAATACGACGGCCAGTGGTCGATCGAAAATGTCCCAAAGTCGTCTCGATGGCGTAGCATCGGTATCAACCAACCTCGGTCTACACCAAGCGGCCATCTCACACCTTAATGGCCAAGATGGGTCAATTAAGGTTCTAAAGTTTAGTTAGCGCTTGATGACACCAGCGGAAGCCAAATACTATCTTGACTTGGGAATGAAGGTATCGGGACAACAAGTGTCACGCTAATGTAGCCATCATGTTGACCGTTTGGTTATCGTCTAGCGGTCGCGATGATCTAATACCACTTACCTAAAGGGCCCGGATCCGGTGTAGGATCCCCAACAATATAATACAAGCAACCATAAAGATAAAGCATACAAGTCAAACAAGCGATAAATATGATCTAGAAATCCTAAAGCAATTCTCTCTTTAGGGTTCACTCCCAGCAGTCGCCGATTACGTGATACGGTGAAGCCCGACTTTGTAGGATTTTTGTATCCAATGTGCGGATAGAAAGTGCCACCGAGCTTTTATTTTTATCCATTAGGGAAGGTAAAAAGTGAGGAAAAAGACCTTCGTTAGATTACGAGTGCAGAATGGTTATGAAAAGGAAGGTATTAGCACCCTTTCCATCCGTAGTTATCTGGGCTCTTAGTTGCTCTAGATCACTTTTAAAATTGCTTTACGTGTGTTTGACAAGATGTTTTGAAAAAAGGCATTTCACTTTGACTTTGTATTCGTATGAAGATGTATACAAAGTGTTCGGAAATGTTTTGTTTTGAAAAGAGTTTGAACTTTGAAAAAAGTGTGTGGTGTGAAAAGTATTTGATAGAAGAACTAAAGACTTATTTACTTAGAATTGGTGGTTTTGTTTACCTCTACGTTCCTTTAGAATAGCTAGCAGCGCACCATTAGTTAGTAGGTAGCTCCATTCGTTGGATGTAAGCGGGACATTCGAAGGGACATCGGATGGTCATCGAGCAACTTGTAGGAAGTATTCTAGCACATTGAAGGACTATCATCACTTTTTGTGAGGCGTGAGGTGAGATCATGTATTGGGCGACATCGTGGGTCTATGATCTTTGTATCAAAGGGACTATGATGATTTGTTTGGAAGGCAGCGGTGCTAGAATACCTCTACGTTCGAGGACATGACCATTTGAAATCGAAAGGCATGAGAAATTACCCTAAAGGTGCGTGTGTGAAAAGTGTATTGATTTAGAATATGTTATCTTGAAGATTAGTGAGGCTATGTTGATTTTATCTTGCCATACGCCTAATTACTAGCAATTGATAAAGTGCGAGAAAGTAAAATGCAGAATGTAAGCGAAATGTAAAGGTGGAAAGATGAACCTACGCTATTACATGGCTTTGAGGCGGATACATAATTCAAAATGTGAAAATAAAATCCTAAATTAAACTATTACAACCCATATGCAATACATTATTGAAAAATAAAGCGATAAAAGAAAATGTCAGAATCAGACAACTTTGTGAAAGGATAAGAAAATCGGAAAAATATGAAATCGAAATAAGAAAATGTTAGAATAAATACAATTTTAATATGAGAAAATTATTATATCTTGGAAATAAGATAAATAAACTAACATAATTTTTGGGATTTTTAAATGCATTTTAGTAATTTAAAACTAATTTACAATGATTTAAATGCTAAATTATAAATAAAAATAAATATGCAAAAAGATATTTTTAATTTATTAAATTAAATAAATATTTTTAGAAAATAATGCAAAAAGAATAAATGTTTTTGGTAATTTTTAATGCAAAACAAAATTATGAAAACAATTAAAATATAATAAAAATATTAAAATAAAAATAGGAAAATATGAAGTTTTGAGAAAAAGAACCAAAACCCGGTGCCGGTGAGGTTCGAACCAGGTCATGAGAGCATCTTGGAGCAGGAGGCAACTTTAACCACCTCGCCCGGCTTGCACATCGTGTTGGAAAAGACAAAACCAAGCTTTTGGTGATGTGCGTCGAGGGTGAGTTTGAAGCCTGGTCATCGGCGTGGGGTCCATGTTGTTGGGAGGCGGTCGGAGCGTGCCATGGCGCCCACCTTGACCGGGGTCTTGAGTCCTGGGATGGGGCTCGGTCGTCTTCTCCGGCTTTGTGACTCTTGAACACGAAAAATCACGAAATAAGCGAAAGGGAGACCTACCCCCTAAATCGAGGGCGCTGATCTCAATGGTGGCATTAGTTTGCCACGAAAATGCTGTCAATGGTTCGATGAAGGCGACTCGAAAAACCTAAACATGGCAACCGCTTGATTCTCGATTCAACCTCTCAAGCGATGGCCCAGTTAGTCAAGTATAACCTCATGAACACATTGAACCATTAGAAGCGATTAAAAGCGAATAATAAAATGCAATTTCAAGAAAAATTCAAATATATATGAATGTGTATGCACGATTTGGCTTGTTTTAATCAATACAATGATGTTCTTCTTACTTACCCCAAACACGTTTGGATGGTGGAAGAGGTTGAGAAAATTTGGAGAATAAAATTGAATTTTCAAGTTTCTTGGAAAATTTTGCAAAGTAAGGGTTATTTTAGGGTTAGGGTTTTGATCCTTTGTCTTTGATGCTTGATATTTATAGGAGAAAATTGGATGGCAAAAGCAAGCAAAAAGATCCATTCATCAATGTGCAAATATTTTCCAATAAATAAAATCAAATTTCTTTAAAAACTTGATTTTCTTTCCATATACAAGCTATCACGATTTGGCAAGAGTGGTGGGCTTTCTTGGTCATTAAGAAAGATATAAATCGACTTATTTGAAAAAGAAACTTAATTTTCATATTTTACATAATTTATTTTGAATTAAATGTTATAAATTCAAATATAAATCATGAAAATAGAAAATCACCAATGTAAACTTATGGGTCAAAATCATGTCATGAATAAGTTTGGATCAAAGATTATAGGCCCATTTGGAAAATTTTGCATTTTGACCAAAATGTCCTTTTGTCTGATTGTCCAAAATTTCCCAACTTGAGATGGTGTATCTTGCTCAATTTTCCATATTTTGAGTGTTCTTGGACTTTTTGGAAAGCTCTAATAGTCCTCTAAACAATGTCTTTGGTTTCATCTCAATTGGAGTTACCATGCTCGATATATCCTCAAAACAAAAGTTGACTTTTGTTGACTTTGAAAATGACTCAGTAATGTTTGAGCTATACCTCTCAAATGAAGCATTTTTGGACATTCTTGTGAGACATGAAGTTGTAGAGAATGAATTTCCTTCAAAATGAGCTTTGGTGGGAAAATTTACGAGAAAGTATGAGAAAGTTATGATCGGTCAAAGTTCATTGACTTTTCACCTAGAAACCCTAATTTAGAAAGTTTGACTTTTGAGCAAATCTTGAGTTTTCTTGATGAATCATGATCAACCCTTGATCAAATGATGAATGTAACTTCAAAATGAGGATGTTGACCAAAAATTATGAAGTTTGATTTGTATGTTGACCACGTTGACTTTTGTCAATCTGGTGATTTTCGATCATCGAGCAATTATCGAGGAAACTTGACTTGTGAGGCTTGAAACTTGACATGGAGAATCTTTGAAGCATATGAGGAGGCATGAAGACCATTGGAGATGTTGGAAATCCATCTTGACTTGAGAGATACCAAACCCTAGTTTGGGTTGATTGTCTGGGAGAGTTTGTCTAATCGACTCTTGAGGAATCCTTGAGTAGAGGTGTATGAAATCTCTTGAATAGATGGAGGCAAATTTTGGGGTATGACACAATTCTCCTCCTATCAACATTCTCGAGTCTAGTGTATGACTCGTCCCAAGCCGAAGTCTCCACTTTCTCAAATGGCATCGTAAGCCCGTTCCTGCATCATCCACCAGCGAGTGCAAATTTTGGGTGTACTCGAGGTGTTCAATCATCTTCACCTCCGGTCACGAAGGCACGCATGCCAATCTAACCCCCGGTCAAGAAGATTGAGCAGGGGCAGATGGCACCACGATTTTAGGGCACGAGGCCGGTCTGAGGAAGCTTGAGAGGCGGGCATCAGTGCGAAAGAATCATTCGCCTCGATGAGCGTGGACATTACTCGGGCTGTGATGCTATTTTTGGACATTCGGTTAGGCGTTCTTTGTGAGCCCCAATCTAAGGTTAATGTAGAGATGGTTCGAGAGTTTTATGCGAATCTATCCACGGATGGGAGTCCTTTTCGATTCACACTTTGGTTGGGGAAGCGGTGTCTTTCTCTGCTCCTCCATTAATAGTTTTGGGCATCAGCTGGACAGCCCAGGAAGAATTGGATATCTACCATGAGCACGGCTCGTGGTAATTGGGATATGAGATGTTGAGGAACAAAATGCATACGTAGGACATTCTTATGAGCCCAGATCGAGGTTGGCCAACCACTGAAGTTTAATAATTGACCTTGAAAACAAGAGCTGGGATGCTTATGTGTGTGCCTTGTACAACTTGCGACCAAAGCCACACACCTCCTCGATACCCATGGAAACCGTTGGCCTTATTACTGCTTGATGAAGCTCGAATAGACTTTGGCGGTTGATTGCAAATGAGTTGAAAAGGGTGCATTGAGCTATACCTCGGGAGGCGTATCAAATGTGCCCTACTTATCTGGTTTGATTATGGGACTTTTAGCGGGCTAGGGTTGTTTTCCGGTATTGGGCACCTCACGATAGGCGGTGTAATTGATGATTATTGTGACCGCTATTGTGGGCTTGATGCTAACCCAGGCCGGGTTGTCCCCATTCTTCTTCCCTTCCTCGAGCCGGTCCAGTGAAAGAGTGGAACGGTGATGCATTGCTCATCGACGCATTTATGTTTATGCATGAGTATAGGCGGTGGCATGCGATTCGAGGCAGTGGATCATTTCTCCTTACGAGCCAAGCAGTTGAAGACTATGCCGATTGGCGGGGATTGGGCCGGAGGTGGAGATGCGAGATGGTGATGAGGATGAGGATGATGATGATGGTGATTACGGTTACGGTTGGATACTGGAGATTCCATTCTAGAGGCTTCAGACTGATTTCTTTTATTTCCTTTGCTTTTATTTTAGTACTTTTTGGTTTTTAGTTTATGTTATTGTTTTTATTCCTTAAGACTTAGTTGAATTTTGTTGGTTTCCATCCTTTTAGGATGTGTTTGTAATTCAAATTTTACATTTTGAAGGTGCCTAACTACAATTTTATTTTTGAAACACCATTTTGGGGTGTCCTTTTTATTTATTTTGCCTTATTTTATTTTAAGTTATACCTTGTTTATTTTAAATTGTACTTCTTTTGGTTGTCCTGATTTTTCAATGGTTCTGAAAGCAAGTAAGTGTGTTTCACCAAAAGTGATGGTGATGATATAATTCTCATTTCGATCCACAATTAAGGTACATTTTAATCGTTTTGTAGAATATTAACATGTCTATGAAATTTGTGCTTTATGCAAAATATCTTGGCATGTACATAAAAATTGTGTTCACATTGAATCATTAGGACTTAAACCACAAAGGTGAGCTTTCCACCTTATACCAAAAATTGAGTGTCTAGTAGTTATGTTAACTCGTGTGATTCATGTTTAATCTTAATTTGTTTTTGACATTTTGGAAACTTAGAGAGGATCAAGGCAATTTTTGTGCACTATGAGAAAACCATCAATTCAAAGGCTTGATTAACCGTGAGTGAGTGAATCTTTGTGAACCCTTTTGAGCTTAACTAATTGTTAAGTAGGCCTTAATAGTTATTGATAATCTATGAAAATTCAATGATGATTCATTCTATAAATTTTTCTTGTTTGTAAACACCAATCCTATTGTTGATTAACCCTTTGAAGAGCATGTTCTTAAATAAAAAGGATCGATGAATTGAAGTTGGGGAGGTTGATAAAAAAGAACCTTGAATTGATGACACAATGATCCTAAAGAAAAAAAAAAGAGAAAAGTGATTGAATAGAAAAGAAAAAAAATAAGTATATGAAAAGAAAAAGAAAAGGAGGATCATTGTGGGAGAAATAGAAAAAAAAAAGTGGTTGTGATTAATAAGAGGAAGTGGGAATGATTTTGTGAAATGCTCTTCACCATCTTTGCCCAAATTTGTTTCAATGGCTTTGTACTTAAATATCCCTTGTTTTAACTTAAGCCAATTACAACCCTTGAAAGTCCTTTGTGATCTTTGTTTCCATTTGCTCATTTAACTTGTTTGATGAATGCATGAATTAATGCGGATGTGCATGATTATTAGTGAGAGTGTTTAGTCCTTTGTAAATATTGCATTTGTTCTTCAAGGTATATTGAAGAAATCTTTGGGTGATTCAAGTGTGAACATGTCTTTTGTTTTGTCTACATGTGTCGATATATTGTGTTTAGAACTTAATTCATATCCATGTTGTGTTTGAAGAAGCAATTAATTTGTATCTATGCCGGGTATGTTGAGTTTGAAACATCCTTCTTGTGTTGATTTACATGCTTAAATTTTGTTATTTTGTTTGCTTTTTTGAGTTTTTGACTTTTGTTTGAGGACAAATAAAGAAGTAAGTTGGGGAGAGTTGTTAAGGACCAAATTGTGGATATTTTGTAGATCATTTTGTGGTCCTTTACAATGTCTTTGATTAATTAGTAGTATTTAGTATAGTATTTTGGTCTAATTATGTTTTATTTAGTTTTTGTTTATAATATATTATTTAACTTAGTTTGTATTTAAATTGTAGGTTTTTGATATTGATTCCCTCAAGCTTGGATTCAAGGAAACTTGAAGAGCTCTTGGGACTTTTTGAAGAAATTTTTGGAAGAAGAAGCATACAGTCGGCTCGGTGAGGTTGTATGTCTGATGAGCCCGACTTTGAAATTTTTGTATCATAAATGCGGATAGCAAGAGTCGCCATGACTTTTCTTTTATCCAATTAAGGGAAGGTGAAAAGAGCAGGAAAAGACCTTCTTAGATTACGAGTAAAGGAGAAGGTTATGAAAAGGGAAGGTATTTGCCCTTTTCATCCGTGATTATCTACAGACTCTTAGTTGCTCTTAGATCACTTTAAAATTGTGCTTTACTGTGTTTGACAAAATGTTTGAAAAGGCATTTCGCTTTGACTTTGTAATGATTCATGTAGGAATGTATACAAAGTGTTCGGAAATGTTTTGTTTTGAAAAGAGTTTGAACTTTGACAAAAGTGTAAGGTGTGAAAAGTATTTGATAGAGCAAGCAACTAAAAGTCTTATTACCCACTTAGAATGGTCGTTTTCGTGTTATTTTACGTTCCTTTAGAATAGCGTTATCCATACCATTAGTTGGTAGGTAACCCTATTTGTTGGATGTATGAGGGACACTCGAAGGGACATCGTATGGTCATAGAAGGCAACTTGTAGGAAGTATCCTAACACATTCGAAGGGACTATCATCATTTTTCGTAGGCGACAATCGAGGGTCAAGATCATGGATTCGGAGGCGACATTGTGGGTCTTATGATCTTTGTATCGAAGGGACTATGATGATTTGTTTTGAAGGCAACGGTGCTAGAATACCTCTACGTTCGAGGGACATGACCATATTTGAATTCGTAAAATGAGAGAGAATTACCTAAAGGGTGCATGTGTGAAAAGAGTGTGTTGATTGATACATGTTATCTTGAAAATTAGAGTGAGATATGTTCAATTTATCTTGCCATACGCCTAATTACTAACAGTTTATAAGATGCGGAAAAGTAAATTGCGAGAAATATAAAGTGCGGAAAGATAAATCCTGTTATTACCATGGCTTTAGATACATAATTGAAAAATCACGGAAATAAAAGTCCTAATTAAACTATTACATCCCATAGGCAATTACATAATTGTCATACCCCAAAATTTGCCCTCCATCTTCTCAAGATATTTCATACATCCATACTCAAGGATTCCTCAAGAGTTGATCAGACAAACTCTCTCCTAGACAATCAACCCAAACTAGGGTTTGACAATTCTCAGATAAAGATGAGCTTCCAACATCTCCAATGGTCTTCATGCCTCCTCATATGCTTCAAAGATTCTCCATGTCAAGTTTCAAGCCTCCTGAGTCAAGTTTCCTCGAACGATTGCTCGGATGGTTGAAAATCGGTTGTATTGACAAAAAGTCAGCGTGGTCAACATACAGATCAAACTTCATAATTTTTGGTCAACATCCTCATTTTGAAGTTACATTCATCATTTGATCAAGGGTTGATCATGATTCATCAAGAAAACTCAAGATTTGCTCAAAGTCAACTTTCTAAATTAGGGTTTCTTGATGAAAAGTCAGTGAACTTTGGTGATCATAACTTTCATACTTTCTAGAAATTTTCCACCACCTCTTGTTTTGAAGGAAATTCAATTCTCTACAACTTCATGTCTCACAAGAATGTCCAAAAATGCTTCATTTGAGAGGTATAGCTCAAAACATTACAGGTCATTTTCAAAATCAACAAAAAGTCAACTTTTTGTTTTGAAGATATATTGAGCATGGAAACTCAATTGAGATGAGACCAAAAGGTTGGTTAGAGGACTCTTAGAGCTTTCAAAAGTCCAAGAACACTAAAAATGTGGAAAATTGAGCAAGATACACTATTCGGAAGTTGGGCGATTTTGAATGATTGCCTAAAAGGACATTTTGGTCAAAATGCAAAATTTTCCAAATGGGCCTAAAATCTTTTGATCCAAACTTGTTCATGACATTATTCTTGACCCATAAATGCTTGTCCATGGTGATTTTCTATTTTATTGATTTAATTTTGGATTTTAAACATTTAATTCCAAATTAAATTATATAAAATATGAAAATAAATATTTTCAAATGGATTGGATTTATATCATGCTTGGGTTCAAAAGCCCATAATCCATACCAAATTCGTGATAGCTTGCATATGGAAAGAAAAATCAAATTTTAAGGAAATTTGATTTTATTTAAAGAAAATATTGCACAATCGATAACGATCTTTTTCACTCTTATTTCTCTCTCAAATTCCTTTATAAATAGCCGAGATCCTGAAGCCAAAAGAGCAAACCACAGCTCGCCAAACCCTTATTCTTGCAAAAATTTCAAGAAACTTGAAAATCGAATTTCAAAATCATTGTTTCGACCCTCGAACATCATTCATCGTGCTCGGAGGGTAAGTTTGAGTAAGAATACTTTGACATTGATCGAACCATCTAGAATCAAGCTATATACATGCATACATAATCAATTTTTCTTGAATTTGCACTTTTATTACCTTGTTTCAATTGATTCTAATGATTTGGTTGTGTTCATGAGACTCACATAGTCGATCTGAGTCGTTCCTGGCATGAGCGTTGAAATTACATATTGCCATGGCTAGGGTTTAGAAGCGGAGATGCTTGAGCTGGTGATATAGTCGTTTTTCGAAGCAGACGTCACCATTGGATTCGGAGAGGTCCGATTTGGGAAATAGGTTTTCTTTTGCTTTGATTCTCGTGTTTTGCGAGATTCGGGCTTGGCATGGTCGGAGAAGGCGGCCAGGAGCTAGAACTCGGCGCCGTGACCAAATTGACTCCGTGATGCATGGTTGCAGATCGTGCGTTCGATTCGCTCATTCAAAGACAATGGGGCCAGCGGCGACTGGTTTGAATTCAATCGGGACCATCGTCACTTATATTGATTTAATTCGGCTTTCGACCACAAAGAACCACTTGTCCTAGTGGTTAAAGCGCACTTGTTCCGGATACCCTTGGGGTCCCATTCGATCACTCGAAATTTGGTTTGCTTTTCTTTTCCAAAACTTCAAACTTTTTTCTATTTTCTAATTATTTAATATTTTCATGCATTTTAATTTCTTTTCAATATTTTTATTACGCATTAAAAATCATCAAAATTATTTTTCTTTTACATTATTTTGAAAACCTTTATTTAATTTATAAAATTAAAAAATACAATTTTTCATGCATATTTATTTTTATTCATAATTTTGCATTTAAATCACTTTTAATTAGTTTTAAATTATTAAATTGCATTTATAAAATCCCAAAAAATTATTTTAGCATATTTATATTATTTCCAGCATGTCATATTTTTCTTATTTTAAAACTTGCATTTTTCTAACATTTTTTCTCTTATTCGATTCATCTCGTATTTTCCGATTTCTCATTCTTTTACAGGTTGATCCGATTCAGACGATTTTTCTTTATCATTTTATTTTTTTCAATAATGTAACTGTCTATGGGATGTAATAGTTTAAATTAGGCTTTTATTTTAAGTTTAAATTATGTATACGCCCAAAGCCATGTAATAGCGTAGGACATTTACCTTTCCGCACTTTACATTCCGTATTTTAATTTCCACACTTATAAACTGCTAGTAACTAGGCGTGTATGGCAAGACTAAAATCAACATAGCCCACTAATTTTCAAGATAAAATATACGAAATCAACACACTCTTTTCACACATGCACCCTTAGGGTAATTCTCTCTCGTTGCCTTCAATTCAAATGGTCATGTCCCTCGAGCGTGGGGTATTCAGCAAGTCGCCTTGAAACAAATCATCATAGTCCCCCGATACAAAGATCATAAGACCCACGATGTCGCCTCCGAATACATGATCTTGACCCTCGATTGTGGCCTCGAAAATGATGATAGTCCTTGAATGTGCTGGGATACTTCCTACAAGATTTTTCATGACCATCCAGATGTCCTTGAGATGTCCACTTACATCCAGCGATAGAGTCACCTACTAATGGTATGGATAGGCGCTATTCTAAAGGAAAGTAAAACAATACAAAAGCGACCAATTACGGTAGGTAATAAGACTTTTAGTTGCTTGCTCTATCAAAACTTTTCACCAACACACTTTGTCAAAGTTCAAACTCTTTTCAAGCGAAACATTTAGACACTTTGTATACATTCCTACATGAATCATTACAAAGTCAAAGTGAAATGCCTTTCAAAACATTTTGTCAAACACGAGAAAGCACAATTTTAAAGTGATCTAAGAGCAACTAAGAGCCGTAGATAACTACGGATGGAAAGGGTGCTAATACCTTCCCTTTTCATAACCTCTCCCCTCGAATCTAACGAAGGTCTTTTTACGTACTTTTACCTTCCCTTAATTGGATAAAAATAAAAGTCGGTGGCGACTCTTGCTATCGACACATTTGCGATACAAAAACACAAAAAGTCAGGTTCCGTATCACTGATAATATGAAAAGAAAGCGATAAAAATTATGCGAAGCGGTAACACATAAGCAGAGATGAAAATCGGAAATCTGAAATTGCATAAGAGGAAAATGTTAGTAAAATAATAATTTTTGAATGAGAAAAAGTTTTCATGCTAGAAATAACATTAATATGCTAAAATAATTTTTATGGGATTTTTTGGAGTTAATTTGATAATTAAAAATCAATTAAAAGCTATTTAAATGCAAAAATAGAAATTAAATAAAATATGCATGCAAAAATAATAATTTTAATTTTAAAAATTAAAAAATCATTTTTATGATGAGTATGCAAAAAATAAATATTTTTGGTATTTTTAAATGCATGATAAAAATTATGAGAGATAAATTAAAATGGATGGAAAATATTAAAAGAAAATATAAAAATATGAAAATATAAGAAAATGTTAGTTTTCAAACTTGTGAAAAGTATTTGCCATGGCTGGGACTCGAACCGGTTGTCATACCCCAAAATTTGCCCTCCATCTTCTCAAGATATTTCATACATCCATACTCAAGGATTCCTCAAGAGTTGATCAGACAAACTCTCTCCTAGGCAATCGACCAAACTAGGGTTTGGCATTCTCGAGATCAAGATGAGCTTCCAACATCTCAATGGTCTTCATGCCTCCTCATATGCTTCAAAGATTCTCCATGTCAAGTTTCAAGCCTCCAAGTCAAGTTTCCTCAACAATTGCTCGGATGGTTGAAAAATCGGTTGTATTGGACAAAAAGTCAAGCGTGGTCAACATCGAGTCAAACTTCATAATTTTGGTCAACATCCTCATTTTGAAGTTACATTCATCATTCGATCAAGGGTTGATCATGATTCATCAAGAAAACTCAACATTTGCTCGAAAGTCGAACTTTCTAAATTAGGGTTTACAGATGAAAAGTCAATGAACTTTGGTGATCATAACTTCTTCATACTTTCGAGAAATTTTTCCACCACCTCTTGTTTTGAAGGAAATTCAATTCTCTACAACTTCATGTCTCACAAGAATGTCAAAAATGCTTCATTTGAGAGGTATAGCTCAAAACATTCTGGTCATTTTCAAAATCAACAAAAGTCAACTTTTGTTTTGAAGATATATTGAGCATGGAAACTCCAATTGAGATGAGACCAAAACTTTTGGTTAGAGGACTCTTAGAGATTTTCAAAAAGTCCAAGAACACTAAAAAATGTGGAAAATTGAGCAAGATACACTATTGAAGTTGGGCGATTTTGAATGATTACCAAAAAGGACATTTTAGTCAAATGCAAAATTTTCCAAATGGGCCTAAAATCTTTTGATCCAAACTTGTTCATGACATTATTCTTGACCCATAAATGCTTGGCCATGGTGATTTTCTATTTTATTGATTTAATTTTGGATTTTAAACCATTTAATTCCAAATTAAATTATATAAAATATGAAAATAAGGTATTTTTTCAAATGGATTGGATTTATATCATGCTTGGAGTTCAAGAAAGCCCATAATCCATACCAAATTCGTGATAGCTTGCATATGGAAAGAAAAAATCAAATTTTTAAGGAAATTTGATTTTATTTAAAGAGAAAATATTGCCTGATCAATAACCAATCTTTTTTCACTCTTATTTCTCTCTCAAAATTCCTTTATAAATACTCAGCAATATGCCAAGCCAAAAGAGACGGAAACCCTAGCTCAAGCCAAACCCTTATTCTTGCAAAAATTTTCAAGAAACTTGAGAAATTCGAATTTCAATTGCCAACCACTTTCACCATCAAAACCATTCCTTTGTGTTCTGGGGTAAGTATGAGTAAGTACACATCATTGTTATAGATCAAAAGCGACTGGATCGATGCATACATGTTCATACATATTCAAATATTTCTTGAATTCGATATTTTATTACCAACTTGTTTTAATTGATTCTAACGTCTTTAATGTGCTTATGAGACACTAAGGGTGATCAGGCATCGCTTGAGAGTTTGAGCGTCAAAACCACGAGTTGCCATACTTAGGGTTTTGGGCTGTTAACCGTATCTCAAAGTGTGGGGCGATTCGGTGAAAGCGGAGACCACCGTTGGATTCGCAGACCCGATTTAGGGGTAGCTTTAACCCGAGTTTCGATTCTTAGTATTTTGCGGGTTTGGCGTTTTGATTCGTCGGAGAAGGCGGCCGGGCTAGAACTCGGCGTCGTTGACAAATGTTGAATCCGTAGCTCGCGTGGCGATTTGGCTGTTACGATTCGTTCGCCGCAGTGGTAGGGGTCCGCATCGCGACTCATTTGAATCGAACCGAGGGCGCGTCATCACTTATCTTTGGTTTGTTTTAGCTTTTCAACATCAAGCGCCACTTGTCCCGATGGTTAAGGGCTCGCTGTTCCCGGATACCCTTGAGGTCCCTGTTCGATCCTCCGGGGCTGGTTTTGTTTTCTTTTTCCAAACTCAAACTATTTTCAATATTTTCCATGTTTTTTCATATTATTTAATATTTTCACCTATTTTAATTTCTTTTCATAATTTTATTTATGCATTAAAAAAATCATCAAAATTATTTTTCTTTTTACATTATTTTTAGAAAATGTTTATTTAATTTAATAAATTAAAAATTACAATTTTGCATGCATATTTATTTTTATTCATAATTTTGCATTTAAATCACTTTTAATTCATTTTTAATTATTAAATTGCATCCAAAAAATCCCAAAAAATTATTTTAGCATATTTATATTATTTCCAACATGTCATATTTTTCTCATTTAAAAACTTGCATTTTTCTAACATTTTTCTCTTGTTCAATTCATCTATTTTAGGGTTCTTATTCTTTTCTGAGTTGATCATTAGGCGATTCTTCTTTATCATTTTATTTTTCCAATAATGTAGCGTCTATGGGATGTAATAGTTTAAATTAGGCTTTTATTTTCCATGAGTTTAAATTATATACGCCCCAAGCCATGTAATAGCGTGGGACATTTACGTTTACTACATTCGCATTTTAATTTCGCACCCTATAAATTGCTAAGTAACTAGGCGTGTATGGCAAGACTAAAATCAACATAGCCCACTAATTTTCAAAGATAAAATATCTGAAATCGACACACTTCTTTCACACATGCACCCTTAGGGTAATTCTCTCGTTGCCTAAATTCAAAATGGTCATGTCCCTCGAGCGTAAGGTATTCTAGCAAGTCGCCTTGAAACAAATCATCATAGTCCCTTCGATACAAAGATCATAAGACCCACGATGTAAGCCTCCGAATACATGATCTTGACCCTCGATTGTCGCCTCTGAAAATGATGATAGTCCCTTCGATGTGCTAGGATACTTCCTACAGTTGCCTTCTATGACCATCCGATGTCCCTTCGAATGTCCGCTTACATCCAACGAATAGTCACCTACCAACTAATGGTATGGATAGCTATTCTAAAGGAAAGTAAAACAATACGGCGGCCAATTACGAGTAGGTAATAAGACTTTTAGTTGCTTGCTCTATCAAAACTTTTCACACACACACTTTTGTCAAAGTTCAAACTCTTTTCAAAGCGAAACATTTCGAACACTTTGTATACATTCCTACATGAATCATTACAAAGTCAAAGCGAAATGCCTTTTCAAAACATTTTGTCAAACACACGAGAAAGCACAATTTTAAAGTGATCTAAGAGCAACTAAGGCAGTAGATAACTACGGATGGAAAGGGTGCTAATACGTTTCCTTTTCATAACCTTCTCCTTACTCGGAATCTAACGAAGGTCTTTTACGTACTTTTACCTTCCTTAATTGGATAAAAATAAAGGTGGGTGGCGACTCTTGCTATCCGCATTGCGATACAAAACACAAAAAGTCGAGTTCAAGTATCCGCAGTGGCGACTTCTGAGGAGACACCTAAAGAGAGAATGCCTTAGGGATTTTTAGATCACCTTTTAGCTTTATGTTTGATTTGTATGCTTTACTTTTTAAGGGTTGCTTGGGTATTATAATTGTGGGGATCCTACACGGATCGGGTTTCCTTTTAGGTAAGTGCAATAAATCGTCGCGAGTTAGGCGTATATCAAAATGGTCAACATGATGGCTACGTTAGCGTGACACTTTGGATGTCTGATACTCTTCATTCCCAAGTTGAGGATAGTATTTGGCTTCTGCGTGGTGTCATCAGCGCTAACTAAACTTTAGAACCTTAATTGACCCATCTTGGCCATTAGAAGGTAGTGAGATGGCGGCTGGTCTTGACTAAGGTTGGTTGATACTCGATGCTACGCTCGTTAAGATCGGACTTTTGGGATATTTTCGATTAGACCACTTGGTAGTCGTATTGAAATAAGGCGCCTACGAGAAAGATCAATGATATGAGATTCCTAGAACCGGTTACTATTATGAGCAGGATGAACCAACTCAAACTTTTGGTAGGGTAATCACCTATACCTCATGCAAGCCTTAACCTAGGCTCGTTCTATGAATTGTTTGTGTGTGCTAAACATGACATCATGACATCATTTGCATTGCATATCATTTCTAACTATTTCAAGGACCTAGGGATTTATCTTTGCTCATTTTGTAGTATTATGGCTTCTAGAAAGACTATCAAGATCAACTTCATGGGTATACCTTCTCACTCGAAAAATTGGTTTGAAATTCCCGACCATGCTCGGTTCATCAAAAGACATGGTTATCTACTTGATTTGGTTATCTCGGTTTTGAAGAAGATATGATGCATGTCCTATTCCGGTTCTTGATCAAAACACCATTGCTTCACATTCCCGATTATCGATTGGTTCCTACCTTGGAAGAATTCTCTAAGCTACTTGGAAACTGTTCTTGACCAAATGCCATTCACGGTTTGGAAAAGGTTCCTAAATGCGAAGACATTATCGACCTTACATCTAAAGCGCTCGGACATTGAAGCCAATTGGGAAACAGTGGAGTTAAGGGTTTACTTTCAAGTTCTTAATTAAGAAAGCGAGAATTCCTCAAAGTTATGAGTTTTGCATTTGAAGACATTGGGCCTTGCTAATCTATGGTTTGGTTCTATTCTAACTTCGGATCAATTCATAGATGTCAGCGCCATCAAGTTGTTCCTTACTCACAATCCATGCCTACTTTACTTGGAGATGTCCTACATTCTCTCCACACTCGTACTACCAAAGACAAGGAACTCTCATATGTTGCATACCGTTACTTTCAAGGTGGTTTATTTCGCACCTTCCTCCATCGGTTTGAAGAGCGAACAAAGGTTGAAGTGGTCTCAAGACTAATGTCACTCTCTCATTCGGATATCCGTTGGGTCTTTTTCTCAAAGGACTTCACATTCATTGGCGTGTGGAGAATTCCCTAATGTACCCTTACTTGGTATAAGGAGGTATTACTTACAACCCTTCTTTAGCTCTCGTCGGTTTGGTTTTGCTTTCGAAGAGATGGTCCACATGATATGCTTCTCCAAGACATTGTGTTCGACTACAATCACGATCTCGAATTGCAAGCGAAGGTTCATGCACGCTTGGGGCATGGTAAAGAAGACCGATACCAAGACTTTGGGGCACGAACTCCATTCCTTGGGAACCTTACCTCAAATGGAGTGCGAGCTCGAGCTCGAAACCTCATGATGCCATTCACGCTTTGTTCTACCGTAATTATGGAACTGTTGCTATGGGTGGCGTACCTATCATTCTCATCGACATGCCTATTTTGAAGACTTGATGAGATCACGGATTCGACTTAAAGAAGAGGATACCTTTGAAGCTCGGTGTTATACAAGTGAGAAGAAAGTGCTAGAGTTGACAAGCTACTTCACGAGGAAGGCATCAGCCTACATCGGCACCAGAGGAAGCGCCCATGGGAGACTTAGAGATTTATATGTTTTCTTTTATTGTTTTGAACTATCTCTTGTACTTAAAAAGAAAAAGAATAATGAAAAGAGAACTAATAAATGTTTGTTCATTGCTTGTCTAACAAATTTAAATCTCTAAGGTCCTTGAAAACATTGCATTGCATTCGCATAAACATTGCATATCATAGCATAACATTGCATCACGGTACATTGGAGATTGGTTTTCTCATTTCTCGCATTTTATTTTAGCGAAATGGCTCTTGAGCAGTCATCAAAGATCTCGAGCTCGGAATGCTCGGTTTAGTGAGATGTTTACCGACTTGGTCCAAGCCAAGAAGATATGAGAAGCTCATCAACGGAAAGAAGAGGTTGTTGGTCTTCTCGACATGGCGGAGCTACAAAGGAGGTCCTAGAGTGGTTAGTCGGATTGAGCTCTCGAGAAGGAAGTGTCAGAAGGAAGATGAGCAAGTAACAAGGGTGATGGTGAAGGCGATCGGCTGAGCTCGAGAAGAACTATGATGATGGCCATACTCGATGAAGATGACAAGTACAAGCAACTTGAAGACCGTCTGAATCTTTGTGGAAAACCTAAAGATGTTCGGGCTGAATTTTGATGATTTGTGTCTTGTCCACAGTGTTGTGATTCCTCCCAAGTTCAAAGTTCAACTTTTGCTAAGTATAATGGCATGTCTTGCCTAAAGGCGCATTTGAGTCTTATGTCAGATCAGTCCCCATTTGTAGCGAAAGTTGTGGATGCCTTATTTTCAAGAGAGTTTGTCGGGAACCCGGTTGGAATGGTACTATCGCTAGAAATGCCGTATCCGTTACTTGGGGTGACTTGGTGATGCTTTCTATGGGCGATTATGATTACAATCTTTGAATTGACACCCTCGCATGCAACTACAAAGCATGTCTATGGGTCGTGACGAAGTTCAAGGAATATGCTCGAGTGGAGAGACTAGCGGTGATTCGACCACCCTTGTGATAGGGAGTTGGTTGATATGTTCATGGGAACAACACGGGCCATTCTTAATCATCGATTGGAAACTCTTGTTGGATTCATGGTTGATTTTAATGGCGTATTGAAGGTGGTATCAAGAGTGGAAAGATTGGATAGAGACATCTTGAACTGCGAAGAGATCTTTTGGTGGTAAAGAAGCCAATGTTGTGTATGGTCGGAAAAGGGAGCCAAGGCCGGCCGTGCTCGATACTGGGCGATTGTGATCTCGATCCTACATCGGCCTGACCTCGGTGAGACAACGTCGTAACGAGCAGCATAGCGGCGGTTCTGAAGATCAACATGCCATTGTCATGAGCCTTGCAACACATGTTGAAAGCGGTGATTACCTTGAGGGATCCTCCTCGAGATGTCACTTCCTCTCAGGATACAACCACAATGCTAAGTGTGCTTACCATTCAATAGCCGGGACATAGTGCGATGATTGTTGCTGAAGAACAAGATTCAAGATATGATTGAAGCTAAGAGATTGAGTTTGACCTCTTTGTTGAGACTCGAATGTGATCAACGCCTACCTAATCATGACAAAGTTCCAATCTTTGTTGGGGATGATACTTATGTTTTCAACATAGATGACTTGACCATTCCTTTGATGGTATTAAGAAGAATTTGCTACAAGCGGTGTCGATCCGGGATGCCGGAGAATTGTCGTTGGTGCCCATCACTTTGATGGTTGTGCTTGGTTGAGAAGGCGTGTTCGGTGCATGATGGATGCCGTGAGATACTATTTGAAACCACATGCGGAAGTTGTGTGAAGAAATGTCTAAGTTGAAGATCGACAATGTAAGCGAAATTGTACCATCATGTGGGATACCTTGGGGCAGCCAGTGGAAAATATGATTACATGGTGAAGTACTACTACAAGCTACAGATTCTATTGAAGATGTTAAAGCGGCCGGATGGGGTGGCGATTTCCCGAAGACTATGCTAATGTTAACACCATAAGGATTTCCTCTGCGATCACATGCCTAGGTGGCACCTCTCATCATCACTTCTCGAGCCGGTTCCATATTCCTCGACAAGGCTATCCCTTGGAATTATGGGTGATGTTTACTATCATGGCGTCAAGCAAACCCTCGACCATTGAAGATCTTACGAGTTGAAGCTACCATTCGACATCGACAACATCACGGATCAAGTAAGGTGACGAGGCGGAAGGGTATTCTCTCAGTATCTCTCCTCAAAAGACACGCGACTCCGGCTCGCATTCCACTATTCGACCCATTCCCAGCTAGAGGAAAGAACGTTGACTCATCACCGCTCGACGGAAGTACCAAAGGAAGTTCTTGAAGACACCTCAAACAAGAAATGGAGGAAGTCGAAGATCATCAAGAAGAGTGACTACAATGTTGTGGAGCAGTTGGGACAAACTCGTCAAGATCTCCATGCTTGCTATGCTCTTGTGCTCGGGGCTCATACTAAGCCTTGGTGAAGTTTCGAAGAATGCTCATGTGCCTTGAGACACTACCGACTAGTTTGAAGTTTGTATTGCTGGCTGGCTGACAACGGCCTAGGCTTACGATCTTGATTTGACTCTAGGAAAGAAACAACAAAGCCGCACATCTACATTGAATGCAAGGGCACTACATATCTCATGTTTTGGTTGATCATACTGAATATCCTTAAAGGCTTTTGATCGGATGTCGAAGGGTTACCGGTGACGATTGTGGTTCTTGCCTAGCAGGCCTTGGATCATGGGTTAATGGACTATTACTACTACGCCTGGATACATGGGTTGCATACCTACCTTGCATCACAAGTGAAGGGAAGGTTGTTACGGTATGTGGTGAAGAGTATATAGTCGGTCATCTACGGTCATTCCGATACCTTGAGATGGAGGTGAATTCTTGAGACTCCTGTCAAGCTTTTGAAACAATCCCAGTCATACACATTGACTCTCCATCTAAAGTTCTGGCTCAGCTAGAATGGCCTCACAAAGATGCTCAACTCTTGTTGAACAAGGAGGTAGTCTTGTTTGGGGTCAGCTCCCGATCTTCCTTTCAAATCGACAAAGGCGGTTTAGGCTTCACCATCAGGGTCGGAAGATGATCGCCTGTGACGTCTTGGCCAACTTCCTTCCGCATCGGCGAAGTGGAATCCATGCTATAGAAGGCGACAACGGCCGACATCGGCAAGTGGATCTCGACTCGGATCAAGGGCTCGCGATTGGAAGGCGAAGGCGTCATACCAATCTCCTTTAGTCGGAGTAATTGCTCTTGTTTTGTTTTGCTTTTCGTATTTCTTTATGTTTGAACAATAAACTTTAAAGCCTAGTGCCTTGCGGGCATCATGGCTCGTTGCGAGGTTTTATCTACATTGTTTGCGTTTTCATTCAATAAATTCGTTGGACTTTTGCATTCAATTGTTTGTCTTCTTTCTTTTCACCCCAAAAAGCTATGTGTTTCTTACACACACCGTGATACAACTGCGAGAATCACTCGAATCTAGTTAATAACATCTGCTATTGCTAAATATGACTTGATAATCCGATCTACCAAGCGAAGGCGAGTGAGGAAGATTGTGAAGTGCCGGAGAACTTGCGGTTGCTACAGAAGAAGGCGAGTTATCGACCACCGAAAGCAAGTTGAGGTTGTGAATTTGGAGTACTACAAAGGCGGAAAGAGATCAAGATAGGAGCGGATCTTGAGAGCAGTGTTAAAAAGGTTGGTTCGATGCTACGAGACTATATTGAGGTTTTGCTTGTAAATACGAGACATGTCGAGGTTTGGACATTGATATTGTGGTACCCGATTCCGACAAAGAAGTTTTCTCGATGAAGCAGAAGGTTCGTCGCATCGTCTGAGATGTCGGAGAAAATCAAAGCCAAGTTATGAAGCGGTTCAACGCCGGTTTCTTAAGTGTCACTTCCTATCCCGATGGGTTGTAATGTGGTGCCGTACCTAAGAAGGATGGTAAAGTGCGAATGTGTGTGGATTATAGAGATCGAACAAAGAGTCAGAAGAGCGATTTCCCACTTCCTCGTATTGATGTTACGGTTGACAACACGCTCGCATAAGGTTTTCTCCTTCATGGATGGTTTCTCGGTTACAATCGGATCAAAATGGCTCCACGAAGACATGGAAGACTACTTTTGTTACCGTGGGGCACTACATTACAAGGTTATGCCGTTTGGTTTGAAAAGCGAGCGCCACTTATCGGTGCTATGGTGACATTGTTTCATGACATGATTCATCACGAGATAGAGGTCTACGTCGGCGACATGATAGCTCGATCGCTGGTGAAGAAGAACATCTTGATCATTTGAAACTATTTGACGGGTTGAAAAATGCAGGTTGAGACTTAATCTAACAAGTGCACCTTTGGGTCGGATCGGAAAACTCCTAGGGTTTGTTGTCGGTGGAAAAGGTATTGAGGTTGACCCGCTAAGGTTAAAGCTATTCAGAGATGCACCCCGGGAAAGAAGTCGGAGGTTTCTTGGGCGATTGAACTACATTGCGGATTCATTGCACACTAGCGCTACTTGTGGCCAATCTTCAAGTTCTTAAGAAAGATCAAGTAGTAGAATGGAGCAGCGATTGCCGGATCGCTTTTGACAAAATCAAGGGTACTCGAGAATCCTCACCGTGCTTGCTTGAAGGAAGACCTCTTATCATGTACTTGGCGGTGGAGAATTCAATGGGGTGTGTGTTGGGGCAACATGGCCAGTGCAGTCGAAAAGAGCATGCAATATACTACCTTAGCAAAAGTTCACCGGTGAAACAAGATACTCATGACTCGAGAAAACTTGCAGCTTTGGCTTGGGCTGCTCGTGACTAAGGCGAGTATATGTTGACTCACACTACTTTGTTGATTTCCAAGATGGATCAGATAAAATACATATTTGAGAAACCATTCTCTCCGGAAGAATAGCAAGATGGCAAATGATCTTGACCGAATCGACATCGGTACACTTCTCGAGCGATCAAAGGAAGTGTAGATGGCGATCATTTGGCTCATTAAGCGTAGATGACTATCGATCTATGCGGTTAATTTCAGATGAAGATGTTTTACTAATTCTGATTGTGAAGAACGGGCCCGACGAAGGACTGAACAAGGATCCGATGGACTATGGTCTTTGATGGAGCCTCAACGCGCGGCAATGGCATTGGCGCCATCATTACATCCCAGGCGGACATCGCCTTTCACCAGTTATGTTTGATTGCACGAACAACATGGCGAATATGAGCGTGCATCATGGGTATCAAAGCTGCTATTGACTTAAGAATCAAGTTCTTGCAAGTGTATGGAGACTCGACTTTGGTGATCGGTCGGATTAAGGGCGAGTGGGATACGAAGCATCCGAATCTCGTTCCTATCGAGGCATGTTACGAGTTTGATCCTACTTGAAGAAATTACTTTGATCACATTCCACGAAGAGAATCGGTTAGCGGGCATTGCTGGCTACTATCGTCTATGTTCAAGGTTAGATGGGACAACGAGGCTCCCCGGATCATCATTGAGAAGTTTGCGAACCGGCGTATTGTTATGAGCTTGATCGGAGAGAAACCTTGGTATGGCGTGAAGAGGTATCTTGAGACTCGGGAGTATCCAGCGGGAGCATCATCAATGATAAAGTTCATGAGAAGATTTGCATCAAATTCTTCCTCGACAGCGACATCTTATACAAACCCGACTTGTGCTTACTCATTGTGTAGATCGAGAGAAAGCAACAATACGTATCATGGAAGAGTTACGAGCGCATTTGGTACCCACTCCGGTGGACACACCATGGCTAAGAAGATTTTGAGAACGTTACTATTGGTCCACCATGGAGGCGATTGTCACCTACGCTCGATCTTGTCACAAATGCGGTTATGGATAAAGTACACGTACCTCCGATACCTCACGAATGTTTTAACTTCTCCTTGGCCTTTTGCAATGTGGGGCATTGACATGATCGGAGAAATCAAGCCCACGCTTCCATGGACATCGTTTCATCCTTGTGGCAATTGATTATTTCACCAAGTGGGTAGAAGCGCCTCGTTTGCATACATTACCAAGAATGTTGTGGCTCGATTCATCGAACATAATCTTATCGTCGATATGGCACTCCAGAAAGGATTATCACGGATAACGGTTCCAATCTCAACAACAAGATGATCCTGAACTACCGCAGGTTCAAGATCAAACATCATAATTCTTCTCCATATCGGCCTAAGATGAATGGCGCGATGGAAGCGCCAACAAGAACATTAAGAAGATTATCAAAGATGGCGGTGACTTACAAAGATTGGCATGAGATGTTACCATTTGCTCTTCATGGTTATCCTTTCTGATGCGAACATCAGCGGGGCAACCCCTCTCTTGTATACGGTATGGGCCGTCTTACCCATCGAGTTCGAGATACCCTGACGAGAGTCCTCGGGATGCGAGTTAGGCGAAGGCGATTGGGTCGGACTCGCCTTGACCAGATTAACTTGATTGATGAGAAGCGACTCGCGTCCATTTGCCATGGACGGATCTATCGAAGCGAATGATCGAGCATTTAACAAGAAGGTCGACAAGAGTCTACCAAGTCGGTGATCTAGTAGTCAGCGCATCATTCTTCCACAGGTGATCGAGGGAAAATGGACTCCCACCTCGAGGGACCATTTGTAGTCAAGGCGGTGTTTTCGGCGGACTATGATACTTAGCACCATGGATGGTGAAGACTTCCCGCACCATGAGCGAGACATAGTCAAAAATACTACATGAAATAGACCCGCTAGGTCGACGAACCTAGGCAAAAATAAGGGCATCTGGCGAACCAAAGGTTCGGGCAAAGTTAAGGATATATACAAAACATGTACACCGCAAGTCGAAAACGAAAAGGCGGCTTGGGCAAAAAAGGTATCGTTGGGCGAAAACAGAAAGGCGGTCTAGGAAAAAGTTAGGGATTTAAGCGTCACTATGTCTCTTCGGATCACTGCTTCGGACTCTATCGCATTCAAATTTAAATGGCGAAGATCGACCTCTGCCGACGAGGAGATGAGATAGTTGAAATATATGAGTACTAGCATAGTTGGAACTTAACGAGATTGTTTCCGCATAGCTTTTTACCTTTCTTGTGTACAAACTACTTGGCCATCGCCACCTTTCAAATAATAAACTTTCTCTTTACAATTTTGTTGTTGTCGTTTTTGCAATAAGTCCACGTTTGTTTGAATGACTATCGCATTTGACAATAAGAATAATCGAACATCTGAAAAGTGCATACAAAAGTAGTTACTACGAGCTCACAGGAATTGAGATGGCGGCGAAAGTCACCAAAACATTCCCAGCTAACATAATCCCGTAGATGTATCACAAAACCTCCCAGGTGGAGTATATGTTAATCCTGACGGTGATTCCACTCTATGAGAAATGTTACATCGGTCTCAGGCGGTAACACTTCATCCCGACGAATGTTTATCCCAGTGATATCTCTCAGATTCCACTTTTCTCCGTGGCCGGTATCGGACTCGAGACTTGGTCGGATAGTACAGGAGAAAATCAACATCTCCTTCCCGTCGGAGATTCAGCGGATGACGGTCTCGAGCAACCATCAAGCGTCTGGCCGGATCGCTCAAAATACCTAGTAAGCGCCACTAATTTCTTCAGCGAGTCTACATACAATCCCAATGGACTTCTCTCAGGACTCTCCCAGCGAGGTTACATGTATGAGATCTCCAGACGGCGAGCTTCTCGAATCTACCTTCCTCGACAATATCTGGCCCAGACTTGGTCGGATAGTGCATCGGAGGAATCCGGGATATCTTTCTTCTCCCCAGCGGGGTTCTCACTACTCGATTCCCGGCGGAGTCGAAATCCTCAAAGCAGAACATCGCATCTTCTTCAAGATGGATATGTGTTGAAATACCACAACATCTATCATTCATACATTACTCATAAAGTCATAATTCATGCATATGTCATTCATATACATTGTCATGCATCATACTTTGCATAAGACTAACAAATATTCTATCAAAGTTTCTCTTGTTTTTCAAAAGCAGGTGAAAGTCACTTAACCATTGGTCGAGTTAAGCCTGAATCGGCGGGGAAAACTATACGAAAGACCACCCTGGTTTGTCCCGACAGTGCTCGAGATTAAGCCCCAGATCGGCCAGAGGCTATCTGAAAGGCCGCCTGGTTATCCTCAGATATGACGATGGATCGACACCGAGTACCGCAGCGGGGAAGATATCCATATTTGCCAACTCACCTCCCTCGAGTAACTCATGCGAAGATTTATTACGATCCTTCTTATTATCACGTGACTCTGAGTCTAATGCGACTCGGTTGCCTTGGATGGCATCTTAAGCCCGTCTCCAGAGCTTGTCGACATTTCTTCACGCCTTGAGAATCTGCATATTTGGTTAAAAATCAATACAAACCAATAACTTCATTCAAAATGAGCCGCGAAGTCAACGTCGACTCACCGGGATGGCATCTTAAGCCCGTCTCCATCTCGCTCACTTCGAAGCGATTCTGAGCCTAGCGTCGACTCGCTCCCCGACGCCGATCTTTCGGATGGCATCTTAAGCCCGTCCCGTCAATTCTCTATCGACATTCTCGAGTCTAGCGTCGACTCGTCCCAGTGAAGTGTCCAGCTTCTCGAATGGCATCTGTAAGCCCGTTCGCATCATCGTGACGGTCTGCAATTTTCGGTGTACTCGGTGTTCAATCATCTTCACCTCGGTCACGAAGACAGTGTCAATCTAACCTTCGGTACAAGAAGATTGAGCAGGGGGGCTGTCATACCCAAAATTTGCCCTCCATCTTCTCAAGATATTTCATACATCCATCTCGAGGATTCCTCGAGGTTGATCAGACGAACTCTACTCTACTGACAATCGACCCAAACTAGGGTTTGGTATTCTCGAATCAAGATGGCTTCCAACATCTCCAATGGTCTTCATGCCTCCTATATGCTTCAAATATTCTCCATGTCAAGTTTGAGCCTCATGGTCGAGTTTCCTCGAGACGATTGCTCGGATGGTTTGAAAATCGGTTATATTGGATGAAAAGTCAACTATGGTCAACATCGGTCAAACTTCATAATTTTGGTCAACATCCTCATTTTGAAGTTACATTCATCATTTGATCGGGTTGATCATGATTCATCAAGAAAACTCAAGATTTGCTCAATCGAACTTTCTAAATTAGGGTTTCTTGATGAAAAGTCAAGTGAACTTTGGTGATCATAACTTCTTCATACTTTCTCGAAATTTTCCACCACCTCTTGTTTTGAAGGAAATTCAATTCTCTACACTTCATGTCTCACAGAATGTCAAAAATGCTTCATTTGGAGGTATAGCTCGAAACATTCTGGTCATTTTCAAAGTCAACAAAAGTCAACTTTTGTTTTGAAGATATATTGAGCATGGAAACTCCAATTGAGATGAGACCAAAAGGTTGGTTAGAGGACTCTTAGAGCTTTCAAAAGTCCAAGAACACTCAAAAATGTGGAAAATTGAGCAAGATACACTATTGGAAGTTTAGGCGATTTTGAATGATTATAAAAGGACATTTTGGTCAAAATGCAAAATTTTCCAAATGGGCCTAAAATCTTTTGATCAAACTTGTTCATGACATTATTCTTGACCCATAAATGCTTGGCCATGGTGATTTTCTATTTTATTGATTTAATTTTGGTTTTAAACCATTTAATTCCAAATTAAATTATATAAAATATGAAAATAAGTATTTTTCAAATGGATTGGTTTATATCATGCTTGGAGTTCAAGAAAGCCCATAATCCATACCAAATTAAGTAGCTTGCATATGGAAAGAAAAAATCAAATTTTAGGAAATTTGATTTTATTTAAGAAAATATTGCCGCGATCGATAACGATCTTTTCATCTTATTTCTCTCTCAATTCCTATAAATACTTTCGACAATATACCCGAGCCAAAAGAGGCGAAACCTAGCTCAAGCCAACCCTTATTCTTGCAAAAATTTCAAGAAACTTGAAATTCAAATTTCAATTGCCAGCCACTTTCGACCATCCAAACCATTCCTTTGTGTTCTAGGGTAAGTATGAGTAAATACACATCATTGTTATAGATCAAAGCACTGGATCGATGCATACATGTTCATACATATTCAAATATTTCTTGAATTCGTATTTTTATTACCAGCTTGTTTTAATTGATTCTAACGTCTTTAATGTGCTTATAAGACACTAAGGGGAGTGATGCAGGCGATCGCTTGAGAGTTTGAGCGTCAAAACCACGAGTTTCGTACTTAGGGTTTTTGGGCTGTTAACCGTATCTCAAAGTGTAGGGCGATTCGGTGGCAGAGACCACCGTTGGATTGTGAACCGGATTTAGGGGTAGCTTTAACCACAGTTTCGATTCTTAGTATTTTGCGGGTTTGGCGTTTTGATTCGTCGGAGAGGCAATAGGAGCTAGAGCTCGGCGTCGATGACAAATGTTGAATCCGGCGTGGCTCGGCGTGGCGGTTTGGCTTGTTACGATCGTTCTTATAGTATTGGGGTCCGCATCTTGACTCGGTTTGAATCAAACCGAGGGGCCTGGTATCACTTATGTTGGTTTGTTTCCGACTTTTCAAACATCAAGCCACTTGTCCGATGGTTAAAGTAGCTGTTCGAGATACCCTCGGGGTCCCTGTTGATCCACTCCACAGTGGTTTTGTTTTCTTTTCCAAACTCAAACTATTTTCAATATTTTCCATGTTTTTTCATATTATTTAATATTTTCACCTATTTTAATTTCTTTTCATAATTTTATTTATGCATTAAAAAAATCATCAAAATTATTTTTCTTTTTGTTATTTTTTAGAAAATGTTTATTTAATTTAATAAATTAAAAATACAATTTGCATGCATATTTATTTTTATTCATAATTTTGCATTTAAATCACTTTTAATTCATTTTTAATTATTAAATTGCATCCAAAAAATCCCAAAAAATTATTTTAGCATATTTATATTATTTCCAACATGTCATATTTTTCTCATTTAAAAGCTTGCATTTTTCTAACATTTTTTCTCTTGTTCAATTCATCTCGTATTTTCCGAGTTCTTATTCTTTCTGGGTTGATCCAGTTCGACGATTCTTCTTTATCATTTTATTTTTTCAATAATGTAGCTACATGGGATGTAATAGTTTAAATTAGGCTTTTATTTTCCATAAGTTTAAATTATGTATCGCCCCAAGCCATGTAATAGCGTGGGACATTTACCTTTCCACTTTACATTCCGCATTTTAATTTCGCACCTATAAATTGTTAAGTAACTAGGCGTGTATGGCAAGACTAAAATCAACCAGCCCACTAATTTTCAAAGATAAAATATCGGAATCGACACACTTCATTTCTGCAATTCTCTCGGTGTATACAATTCAAAATGGTCATGTCCTCGAGCGTGAGGTATTCTAGCACCGTCGCCTTCAAAATAAATCATCATAGTCCCTTGATACAAGATCATAACCCACGATGTCGCCTCCGAATACATGATCTTGACCCTCGATTGTCGCCCTCTGAAAAATGATGATAGTCCTTGAATGTGCTGGGATACTTCCGCAGTTGCCATGACCATCCGATGTCCCTTGAATGTCCGCTTACATCCAGCGAATAGAGTCACCTACCAACTAATGGTATGGATGCGCTATTCTAAAGGAAAGTAAAACAATATGAAAGCGACCAATTACGAGTAGGTAATAAGACTTTTAGTTGCTTGCTCTATCAAACTTTTCACACGACACACTTTTGTCAAAGTTCAAACTCTTTTCAAAGCGAAACATTTCAGAACACTTTGTATACATTCCTACATGAATCATTACAAAGTCAAAGCGAAATGCCTTTTCAAAATATTTTTGTCAAACACCGAGAAAGCACATTTTTAAAGTGATCTAAGAGCAACTAAGGCAGTAAATAACTACGGATGGAAAGGGTGCTAATACCTTCCCTTTTCATAACCTTCTCCCTTACTCGAGAATCTAACGAAGGTCTTTTTACGTACTTTTACCTTCCTTAATTGGATAAAAATAAAAGTCGGTGGCGACTCTTGCTATCCGCATTTGCGATACAAAACACAAAAAGTCGAGTTCAAGTATCCTGCCGGTGACCTTGCCTTCACAATGGCTTGCGTGTTTAAAAAGCGGGCGAATGGCTTTTAAGCGGTGTCGTTCACGATTTCCGAAATCACGCCAACCATCGTCTTCTTCGTTTTGAATTTTTGAAAAGATAGCGTCGGCCTCGGTTCGGCGCTATAGTCCTGCAATTCCTAAATCAAACACGGTGATATAAATGACATTCAAAGGCATGGTTCGATTGGAAACATCGTTACGAACACGATGGTGGTGATCTCTTGGTCCACTTTTCCTATTCGTGAGATCCCAATTCGAACCATGGAACCCTAGCTATGGTAAGTTTCGATTCTGGCCATGAAAATTCAATCAAACTATGCAGAAAGCTTGCAAACCTCCATCTAAACACAAAATAAACCACAAAACATGTTAAAAATGCATGAGAATTAGAAATCGATTTTGGAAGGAAGAACAAACCGAATTCGATTTTAGTGTTTCTTGATAGTTTTGGATGATGTAAAGGTGCAGGCTGCTTGGGAGATGTCGAGGCAATGGGATGCTTGGAATCGATTGAAACAAGCTAGAACTGTGGCTGCAAGTTACTTCAAGAGCACAGTTTTTTTACTTTTAGGTTAGGGTTCTTGAGGAAATTTTTCTGTTCTTTCTTGTGTGATATACATTGTATATTTATAATGGATGGAAATTGGGCTGATTTGAGGAACAAATAATGGTTAATCAATGCAAAGATTATTTGATTTTGTACAAAATCAAATCTTATCTTTTTTGATCAATTTCAATCAAATTCTTGCCAAATCAATGATAATTTTCGAAATTTGTCAGCCTTTATGAATTACTTGGATCCCAAGAATGAGAGAAAAATCAATTTTGTAATTAATTTTGATTTTATACCTTATTTTTGAATTTAATTTGTATTTAAATAAATAAAATCCAAATTAAATAGAAAAATAAAGTTAAAATTCGTGGCATTTGGCTTGGATATTCCAAATTGTATAAGGAACAAGTATGAATGAAGAAAACTAGGCCCATTTGCAAAAAATTTGATTTTTACAAGTATCTCTCTTTGTGCACTTCTTCAAAATTTCCAAACTTGCACAAGGTGTATTTTTCTCAATTTTCCATATTTTTAAGTGTTCTTGGACTTTTTAGAAAGCTCTAGGAGCCCTCTAACCAACCTCTTTGGTTTCATCTCAGTTGGAGTTTCCATGCTCAATAAATCTTTAAAACAAAAAGTTGATTGTTTTTTACTTTGAAAAGGACCTGTAATGTTTTGACCCATACTTTCCAAATGAAGCATTTTTTGAATATTCTTGTGAGACATGAAGTTGTAGAGAATTGAATTTCCTTCAAAACAAGAGGTGGTGGAAAAATTTCTGAGAAAGTATGAAGAAGTTATGCTCAGTCAAAGTTCAGTTGACTTTTCACTCAGAAACCCTAATTTGAAAAGTTTGACTTTTGAGCAAATCTTGAGTTTTCTTGATGAATCATGATCAACCCTTGATCAAATGATGAATGTAACTTCAAAATGAGGATGTTGACCAAAAATCATGAAGTTTGGTATGTTGACCACGTTGACTTTTTGTCAATCTGATTGATTTTCACCATCGAGCGATTGTGCGAGGAAACTTGACTTGTGAAGCTTGAAACTTGACATGGAGAATATTTGAAGCACATGAGGAGGCATGATGACCATTGGAGATGTTGGAAGTCCATCTGGATCTGAGAATTTCCAAACCCTAGTTTAGGTTGATTGTCAGGAGAGGTTTGTCGATCGACCCTTGAGGAATCCTTGAGCATGGATGTATGAAATGTTTTGAGGAATAGGAGGGCAAATTTTGGGGTATGACAGCTTCCCCTGTTCAATCTTCTTGTACTGGAAGGGTTATATTGGAATGCTTGCCTTTCGTGACCGGGAGGTAGAAGATGATTGAACACCAGTACATGAAAATTTGCACTCATTGTTGGTGATGATCAGGAATGGGCTTCTGAGATGCCATTTGGAGGTTGGAGATTTTCTTTGGGAATGAGTGGTGCGACTCGAGATTGTTGTTTGAAATAGGAGGCGGTGGGGATGGGCTTAAGATGCCATTTGGAAGATCGATCTTTGGGGAGTGAGATGCTAGGCTCGGTAGATGTTCTCGGAAGTGGAAGAAGCATGGAGATGAGCTTAAGATGCCATCTGGAGGAAATACGTTAGACTTCGTGCTCATCTTTGAATGAAGTTATTGGTTTGTATTGGTTTTAACCAAATATGCGACGATTCGAAAGTGGAGAAAGCGTTGATAAGTAGTCGGAGATGGGCTTAAGATGCCATCCAAGGCGAGTCATATGCTAGACTCGTAGTTCTTTGTTGATAATAAGAGAGTCGAATACATCTTCGTGTGATTAATGCGAGAGATATTTGGCAAAATGTGGACAACTTCCCTGTTGTGCTTCGGGTATTGATCCAATGCCTGTTATCGGAGGATAACTTGTTATCGTTTAGATAGTTTTCCCGTCTAGCTTCGGGTATTAATCCTGGATCCATTGTCGGAGGACAACGAGGGCGGTCGCTCAGATAGTTTTCCCGTCTGGCTTCGGGCATTAATCCTGGACCAGTTGTCGGAGGACAACTAGGGCGGTCGTTCAGATAGTTTTCCCGTCTGGCTTCGGGCATTAATCTTGGACCTGTTTGTTTCAGAAGTGATTTTCACCTATTTTAGAAAAAACAAGAGAAACTTTGACAAAATATTGTTAGTCTTATGCAAAGTATGATGCATGATGATGTTTATGAATGACATATGCATAAATTATGACTTTTATGAGTAATATATGAATGATAGATGTTGTGGTATTTCAAAACATATCCATCTTGAAGAAGATGTGGATGCTCTGCCTGAGGACTTCTGACTTCTGTTTGGGGATGAAGTGGATGGAAATCCTGAGAAGAAAGATAACTTTGATTCCTCCGATGCACTATCGACCAAGTCTTGAGCCTAGATATGAGTGAGATGTTGATGAGGTACATAGACCTTTGGGAGGTACTCTCTTGGGGATCTGCGTTAGAGAAGGTATTTTAGTTCTTTGGAGTTAGACATCTCTCTGGTGAGGAATAAAGGTGTAAGTTTCCTCAGATGCACTATCGACCAAGTTTGAGTCGGATCTTCTTGCTGAGGAAATGATGATTCTTGAGATATTTTGCTAGGGATACCTCTGCTGGTGATGAATCGTTACTGCTTGGAGACTGATGTAACATGGTTTAGTTGAGTGGAATCACTGCTCGGGGACTAACGTATACTCCTCTAGGGGAGGTGAGTGGCGAGTGACACCTCTGTGGGGATCATGCTCTGCGGGTAAAATGTTTTGGTGACTTTCGTCGCCATCCCAATTCCTGGAGCCTGTAGTAATTACTTTTGTATGTTCACTTTTTGCATGTTTGTAAATAGATTTTTATTGTCAAATGCATATAATCATTCAAAGCAAACGTTGGACTTTATGCAAACAACAACAGTGAAAATTGTAAAGAGAAAGAAACTTGTATTTATTTGATAGGCGGCGTATGGCCATGTAGTTTGTATACACGAGAAGTAAAAAAGAAGCTATGCGGAAAACAATCTCGTTAAGTTCCAACTATGCTAGTACTGATATATTTCAACTATCTCATCCTTGTTGTCGATGAAAGTGAGTGAATTGTTTTTCGCCATTTGAATCTTGGCGATTGTAGTAGTGCGGAAGTGGGTGATCGGGCGAGACATAGTGCGCTTAAATCTAACTTTTGCCTAGAGCCGCCTTCGGGTTTTCGGTCTAGGGATACCCTTTTGTGCCCAACCGCCTTTTCGGGTTTTCGACTTCTTAGGGTGTACATGTTTTGTATATATCCTTAACTTTTGCCGAACCCTTTTGGTTGCCGGGATACTCTTATTTTGCCTAGGCGATCGACTAGCGGGTCTCTTTCATGCGTAGTATTTTTGACTATATCTGCGTTCTGAGTGTGGGAAGTCTTCACCATCCATGGTGCTAAGTATCATAGCTCCGGAAAATCTTCTTGACTACAAGCGGTCCCTCGTGGGTGGGAGTCCATTTGCCCTGGGATCACCTTGTGGAAGAATGATGCTTGACTACTAGATCACCGACTTGGTAGACTCGGTGCTTGACCTTCTTGTTAAATGTTACGATCATTCGCTTGATAGATCATCCATGGCATGGATGCGGTCGTTCTCATCAATCAAGTTAATCAATTGAGGCGATGCGGACCCGATCGTCTTCGCCTAACTGCGTCTGGAGGACTACGGTTGAGGTATCCGAACCTCGATTGGGACGCCTCCATACCATATACAAGAGAAGGGTTTCCCCATTGATGTCCGTCTTGTAGTCGATAACCGTGAAGAAGCAAATGGTAACATCTCATGCCAATCTTTGTAGGTCTTTGTCATCTTACGTATAATCTTCTTAATGTTCTTGTTGGCGGCTCCACTGCGCCATTCATCTTAGGCCGATCTGGAGAAGAGTTGTGATGTTTGATCTTGAGCTGCGTGCGAGTTCGGTGATCATTTTATTGTTGAGTTAGAGCCGTTATCTGTGATAATCCTTTCGGGAGTGCCTAGATAGATAAGATTATGCTTGATGAATCGAGCCACTACATTCTTGGTAACGAGATGCGGACGGTGCCTCCCACTTGGTGAAATAGTCAATTGCCACAAGGATGAAGCGATGTCGTTTAAAGCTGTGGGCTTGATTTCTCGATCATGTCAATGCCCCATTGCAAAGGCCAAGGGCTGTTAGAACATTCGATCTTGGAGAATACGTACACTTTATGCGCATATATCGGCACTTTTGACAAGATCGAGCATAGCGGTGACAATCGGCTTCCATGGTGGACCAATAGTAACTTTGTTCTCAAAATCTTCTTAGCCATGGTGTGTCCTTTGAGTGGGTACCAAATGTGCCTTGTAACTCTTCCATACGTTCCATTTGTTTCCGGTGCACAGAAAGCACAAATCGTGGTTGCGCTTGTATAAGATGTCGTTCTTTGAGGAAGAATTTGGATGCAAACCTTCTCAAGAACTTCTTATAGTTGTGAGATGCCCTACGGGATACTCACGAATCTCAAGATACCTCTTCACGTCGTAGTACCAAGGTTTCTCTTACATCAAGCTCATAACAATATCTTGGTTAAATCGAACTTCTCGATGATGATACGGGAGCCTCGTTGTCCCATCGACCTTGAACATAGATGACATAGTAGCTAATCGTCATGAATGATTCTCTTCTCGTGGAATATGATTGAATGTGATCTCTTGAGTAGGGGATCAAACTCGAACATGCTCTCGATACGAATAAGATTCGGATGTTTCGTATCCCTCGCCCTTAATATGGTGATCCTGGCGGGTCTCCATATACTTGCGAGAACTTGATTCTTAAGTCAATAGCAACTTTGATACCCATGATGCGCCGTATTCGGCCATATTGTTGGTGCGGTGAAACAAATGCGGTGGTGAATGGAGTGTGTCGCCGTGAGGATGTAATGATGGCGCCAATGCCATTGCCAAGTGCGTTTGAGGCTCCATCAAAGACCATGGTCCATCGGGATCCTTGTTCGGGTCCTTCGTGCGGTCTGGTTCTTCCTGATCGATGACTAGTAAAACATCTTCATCGAATTGACTGCGTAGGCGATAGTCCTCCATGGCTTGAGGAGCCAAATGAAATCTACTATACTTCCTTTGATCGCTTTACGAGAAGTGTCTTGAATGTCGTATTCGGTCAAGATCATTTGCCATCTTGCTATTCTTAGGAGAGCTGGTTTCTCAAATATGTATTTTATCGGATCCATCTTGGAAATCGACAAGGTAGTGTGAGTCAACATATCTTGTCTTAGTCGTGAGCAGCCCAAGCCAAAGCGTTGCAAGTTTTCTCATTGTGAGTATCTTGTTTCACGATCGGTAAACTTTTGCTAAGGTAGTATATTGCATACTCTTTTCGATCAGACTCGTCATGTTGCCCCAACACACCCATTGAGTTCTCAACAACTGTCGAGTACATGATAAGAGGTCTTCCTTGGTGGTGACATCGGGATAGGAGGATTCTGTAGGTACTCCTTGATTTTGTCAAAAGCGATCTAGAAATCATCGTTCCATTCCACCACTTGATCTTTCTTCAATAACTTAAAGATTGGCTCATAAGTAGCAGTTAGATGTGCAATGAATCTGGAAATGTAGTTCAATCGGCCCAAGAAACCTCTGACTTCCTTCTCGGTGCGGGGAGCTGGCATTTCTTGAATAGCTTTAACCTTGGCGGGGTCAACCTTAATACCTTTTCCACTGACAACAAACCCTAGGAGTTTACCGGATCTGACTCCAAAGGTGCACTTGTTAGGATTGAGTCTTAGTTTGTACTTGATACATCAAATAGTTTACGCAAATGATCAAGATGTTCTTCTTGATCGTGATCGAGCTATCATATCGTCGACGTGACCTCTATCTCATGATGAATCATGTCATGAAATAATGTCACCATATGCGATAAGTGGCGCCGCGTTCTTGATCCGAGCGGCATAACCTTATAGCGAGAAAGTGCCCATTTGTGTAACAAAGTTGTCTTCTCCATGTCTTGAGAGCCATTTAATCGATTGTATGGAGAAACCATCCATGAAGGAGAAAACCTTATGTTGGCGGTGTTGTCAACGAACATCAATATGAGGAAGTGGAAAATCGTCTTTCGGACTAAACTTTGTTCAGATCTCTGTAATCCACACACATTCGTACCTTGTCATCCTTCTTGGGCATATGCACCACATTAGCAACCTTGTGGATAGGAAGTATGACTAAGAAACCGGCGTTGAAGCGCTTCATAACTTGGCTTTGATTTTCTCGACATCTCGGGCGCTTACAACGAACCTTCATTTCACTAGGGAAAACCTTCTTTTGTCGGATTGGGTGTACCACAATATCAATGTCCAAACACGGCATATCTTGTTATGACCAAGCAAAAACCTCAATATAGTCTCGTAGCATCAGACAAACTTTCTTTAACAACATTCTCAAGACCGCTCTATCTTGATCTCTTTTTTGTCTTCATGATACCCAATTCCAACCTCAACTTGCTCTTGTGTGGTGTATAACTCGCTCTTCTAGTTGTAGCGATCGACAAGTTCTCCGGCACTTCACAATCTTCCTCACTTCGTCTTGACGGTAGATCGGATTATCGAAGTCATATTTAGCAATAGCATAGTGTTATCAGCGAGATTCGGAGTGATTCTACGATTGTATCACGTGGGTGTGTGTAAGAAACACATAGCTTTTTGAAGGGTGATAAAGTAAAAGAAAGAAAACAAAATTGAATGCAAAAGTCCAACGGTTTTATTGAATGAAAATATGCAAATGAAGATAATAACCCTCAGCGAGTCATGATGCCCGGGCAAAACACCGGGCTTTAGAGTTTATTGTTCAAAAGCGTAGAAAGTACGAAAAGCAAAACAAAAACAAGAAGCAATTACTCACTAAAGGAGATTGGTATGACGTCTTGAGTCTTCGATTCTTTGAGTCCGTTATGCGGAGTTGGGAAGATCCACTTGTTGATGTCGAAGTCGTTGTCGTTGTCTTATAGCATGGATTCCACTCGGCGATGCGGAAAGGAAGTTGGCGGCACATTCGCGGTATCATCTTGACCCTTGATGGTGAAGCCTAAACCCGGTCTTGTCAAATTTGAAAGGAAGATCGGGACCCCAAATAGTACTACCTCCTCCTTCACTGACTTAGGCGTCCTTGATGATGCCATCCTAGGCGGAGCTTGTGTAACCGAGGGAGGAGAGTCAGCAGGCATGACTCTAGGTATTGTTTCAAAAGCTTGAGGAGTCTCGAAGAACTCACCCTCATCTTGAGGTATCGAATTGTAGATGGTGACCATATATTCTTCTTCACCACATCACGTAACAACCTTCCCTTTCTTTGGGTACTTGACACGATGCAAGGTAGGTAGCCCCCGTGTATCAAGGGCCTCCAAGTAGGCAGAGTAAGGTGGACGGATGTCCATGACAAAGAAAGTGGAATCAAAGTCACGGGAACCGACTTTAGCAAGAATGAGCTCTCAATCTTTGTTCGCTTAGAACCATCAAAGCTCTCACAATTATGTCACTGGGTTTCAGAACCAACCCTTCAACATCAAGTCGATCAAAAGCAGTCTTTGGTAGGATATTCAAAGCGATGCAGTATCCACCAAAACATGAGATAATGTGGTGCCTTGCATTCGGCGAGATGTGCAAGGCTTTGTTGTGTTCTTTGACGAGTGGTCGACATCGAGAGAAGCCTAGGCCGTTGATGGCAACAAGTCTAGCAATACAAACTTCAAACTGGTTAGTAGTAGTGTCTTGCGGTATGTGAGCATTCTTCAGAAACTTCACCAAGGCATTAGCATGAGCCTCGAGCACAAGAGCGAGCAAGCATGGAGATCTTGGGCCAGTCATCCTAACTGTTCCACCACATTGTAGTCACTCTTCTTGATGATCTTGAATTTCCTCCATTTCTTGTTTGGAGGTGTCTTGATAACTTCCTTTGGTACTTGGTGAGCGGGATGAGTCATGGTTCTTTCCCTCAGCTTGGGGAATGGGTTGAATATTTGGAATCTGTGGAGTCGTGATGTCATTAGAGGAGAGATTTGGAGAAAAACCTTAGGTTCTTGTCACCTTACTTGATCGGTGATGTTGTCAATGTCGGAATGGTAGCTTATTGTAAGATCTTCAATGGTCGGAGGGTCTTGCTTGGCGCCATGGTAGTAGACATCGGATCCATAATTCAAGGAATAGCTTTGTCGGTGGAATATGGGCGGTCTTGGAGAAGTAATAATGAGAGGTGCCACTCTAGCGCAGAATCGAGAGGAAATCCTTATTGTGTTAACATTAGCATAGTCTTACGAAATCGTCACCCCGTCCGGTTGCTTTAACATCTTCAATAGGAATCTTGTAGCTCTCGAAGCAGTATACTTCACCATGTAATCGAACTTTCCACTTGGGTCCCAAGGTATCCCGTGCGACGGTGTAGCTTCATTCACATCTTGATCTTGGTTTCTTAGACACACTGAAACTCTCCACGGTGGTTTCGGAATAGTATTTCACGGTTATCCATCATGCGAACACGTCTTCTCGACCAAGACCATCGAGTGCGGATGGGCACCCGGCAATTCTCTAGGCATCTGGATTGACACGGCTTGCGATAAATTCTTCTTAATAGTCATCGGAGGAATGGTCAAGTCATCTATGTTGAAAACATAAGTATCCTCCCCAACAACATTGGAACTTTTGTCATGGTTAGGCATAGGCGCGTTGATCACATTCGAGTCTCAGCGGAGGATCAAACTCAATCGCTTCGCTTGATCATATCTTGAATCTTGTTCTTGAGCCCAGCAGGTTGTCGATGTCGTGCCACAGGCTGTTGGAGTGGTAAGCCACTTAGCATTAGGATTAAATCTCGGAGAGGAAGTGTTGACACTGAGGAGGATCCTTCAAGTAATTTCTGCTTTCAATATGTGTTGCAAGGGTTGCGACAATGGCATGTTGATCTTAAATGCATCTTAGGTAGTGCGTTACGCTCTGCGTTGTCTCGTTGAGGTTGTCTTGATGTAGGATTGGAGATCCTGCCCACAGTTAGCGGTCGGTCTTGGCTCGATTTTCGACCATACATTAGTTTCTTTCTTACCGCCAAAGATCTCTTGCGACATTCGGGCGACTCATGAATCTTCCACTCTTGATACCGACTCATCGCTCCTGTCAATATCATTTCGGTGAATCCGTTTGAAGAGTTCCGATCGGATGATTGAAGAATGGGCTGTCGGTGTCCCATAAACATATCAACCAATTCCTTATTGGACAAGGGTGGTTGAACTCACGCTAGGTCTCTCCATTTCGAGCATACTCCTTGAACTTCATCACGACCCATAGACATGCTCTGTTGTTGCATGCAAGTGGGTGTCAATTCAACATTGTACTCATCATGCGTGAAAGCATACGCTAAGTCACTCCAATACGGATCGGTCATTCTCTTGATAATACCACTCGATTGAGTTAGGACAAACTCTCTTGAAAATAATGCATCCTGACTTTTGTCATCGGTGTGGGGTTGATCTTCGAACATAGGACTTCAAATGCGACTTTGGACAAGACATGCCATCATACTTGGCAAAGTTGGAACTTTGAACTTGGGAGGAATCACCACACGAGGAGAGACTCGGATCATCAAAATTCAGCAGGACATCTTGAGTTTTCCACAGTGTTGACGGTCTTCAAGTTGCTTGTACTTGTCATCTTCATTAGAGTATTGGTCATGATCATATTGATCTTCTCTCTTTCTCGGACTCACATTGGCTGCCATCGCCATCACCCTTGACCTCCCTCATTCTTCACACTTCCTTGAGAGGCTCTATCCAGGATGACCACTTTAGGACCACCTTTGTAAGTCGCCCGTGTTGAGAACACCAACAACCTTTTTCTTTACATTGATGAGTTTCTTGGATCTTCTTGGCCTTGGACCAAGCTAGTGAACATCTCTGAGGCCGGGCATTACGAACACAGAGATCTTTGTTGTTGTTCGAGAGCCATTTACGCTAAAATAAATAGCGGAGAATGAGAAAACCAATCTTCAATGTACACGTGATGCAATGTTATGCTATGATATGCAATGTTTATGCGAATGCAATGCAATGTTTTCAAGGACCTTAGAGATTTAAATTTGTTAAACAAGCACGAACAAACATTTATTAGTTCTCTTTTATTATTTTTCTTTTTAAGTACAAAGGATAGTTCAAAACAATAAAGAAAAGTATAAAATCCTAAAGCTCTAAGTCTCCCATGGCGCTTCCTCTTGGTGCCGGTGGCGTTGATGTTCGCTCCTCGTGAAGTAGCTTGGTCAACTCTAGCACTTTCTTCTCACTTGCATAACATGAGCTTCAAATGTATCCCTTTCTTTGAATCCGGGATCTCTTCAGTCTTCAAAATCGATGAGGCATGTCGGGATGGAGAGCGGTAAGTCGTCACCTATAACAGGTTCCATAATTCTTGGTAGAGCAGCGTGAATGGCATCATGAGGTCTTGAGCTCGAGCTCTCACCCATTTGAGGTAAGGTTCCCAAGGAATGGAGTTTTGGTGCCCCAAAGTCTTGGTATCGGTCTTCTTTACCATGCCCCAGTGTGTATGAACCTTAAGTCGGTAGTGGAGATCGTGGTTGTAGTCGAACACAATATCTTGGAGAAGCATATCATGAGGACCATCTCTTGAGCATAACCAAGCGTAGAGCTAGAGAAGGATTATAAGTGATACCTCCCTTATACCAGGAGTGGTACATTAGGGAATTCTCCACAATGTTCAATGAAAGTGAAGTCCTTTTGAGAGAAGAGACTCCAACGGATATCTGAATGAGAGAGTGACATTAGTCTTTGAGACCACTTCATTCGTTGTTCATTCTTCAATACTGATGGAGGAAGGTGAAAAATAAACCACCTGGAAAGTAACGGTATACAACACATAAGAGTTCCTTGTCTCTTAGTAGTACGAGTGTGGAGAGAATGCAGAATATATCCAAGTAAAGTAGGCACCGGATTGCGGGTGAAAGCGACAATAGCGTTGACATCTATGAATTGATCCGAGTTAGGGAATAGAACCAAACCGTAGATTAGTAAGGCCACAATGTCTTCAAATGCATGGAAACTCATAACTTTGAGGAATTCTCGGGCTTTCTTAATTAAGAACTTAGCAAGTAAACCCTTAACTCCGCTTCTTGCTTCCCAATTGACTTCAATGTCTGAGCGCTTAAGGTGTAAGGCTGATGCAATGTCTTCGTACCTAGGAACCTTTTCTAGACCGGTGAATGGCATTTGGTCAAGAATAGGTATCCCAGTAGCAGAGAACTCTTCCAAGGTAGGAACCAAGCGATAATAGGAATGTAAAGCAATGGTGTTTCGGATCAAAGAACTAGAATAGGACATGCATCATATCTTCTTCAGGAGATAACCAAATCAAGAGAAAACCATGTCTTTTGATGGTGGTGTGATCGGAATTTAAAACCAATTCTTTGGTGAGAAGGTATACCCATGAAGTTGATTCGGATAGTCTTTCTAGAAGCCATAATCCCTACAAAACAGAGCAAAGATAAATCCTAGGTCCTTGAAATAGTTAGAAATGATATGCAATGCGATGATGTCATGATGTCATGTTTAGCACACAAATTATTCACACAATGAGCCTAGGTTTAAGGCTTGCAAGAGGTATAGGTGATTACCCCACCAAAAGTTTGAGTTGGTTCATCTGTCCTATAATAGTAGGGTTCTAGGAATCTCATATCATTGATCTTTCGTGGCGTTTATTTCAATCGACTACCAAGTGGTCGACCGAAAATATCCCAAAAGTCGATCTTAATGGCGTAGTATCAGTATCCAACCTTAGTACGCACCGGCTATCTCACTACCTTCTAATGGCCAAGATGGGTCAATTAAGGTTCTAAAAGTTTTGTTAGTTCTTGATGACACCATGAAGCCAAATACTATCCTCGACTTGGGAATGAAGAGTATCGGGACATCCAAAGTGTCACACTAGCGTAGCCATCATGTTGACCGTTTCGATATCGTCTAGCAGTGTGACGATTTATTACTACTTACCTAAAGGAAACCGGATCGGGTGTAGGATACCCACAAATATAATACCCAAGCAACCCTTAAAGATAAAGCAAGCAAGTCAAACATAAAGCAATAAAGGTGATCGAAATCCCTAAGGCATTCTCTCTTTAGGGTGTCTCCAGTGTGATTACATGTCTGGTGACGACTTTGAGATTTTTGTATCGCAAATGCGGATAGCAAGATCGCCACCGACTTTTCTTTTATCCAATTAAGGAAGGTGAAAAGAGGAAAAGACCTTTGTTAGATTCGAGTAAGGGAGAAGGTTATGAAAAGGAAGGTATTAGCACCCTTTTCATCCGTAGTTATCTACGGGCTTAGTTGCTCTTAGTCACTTTAAAATTGTGCTTTGTGTGTTTGACAAAATGTTTTGAAAAGGCATTTCGCTTTGACTTTGTAATGATTCATGTAGGAATGTATACAAAGTGTTCGGAAATGTTTTGTTTTGAAAAGAGTTTGAACTTTGACAGTGTAAGGTGTGAAAAGTATTTGATAGAGCAAGCAACTAAAGTCTTATTACCCACTAAGAATGGTCGTTTTGTGTTATTTTACGTTCCTTTAGAATAGCTATCCATACCATTAGTTGGTAGGTAACCTATTTGTTGGATGTATGAGGACATTCGAAGGGACATCGTATGGTCATAGAAGGCAACTTGTAGGAAGTATCCTAGCACATTCGAAGGGACTATCATCATTTTCGTGGCGACAATCGAGGGTCAAGATCATGTATTCGGAGGCGACATCGTGGGTCTTATGATCTTTGTATCAAGGGACTATGATGATTTGTTTTGAAAACGGTGCTAGAATACCTCTACGTTCGAGGACATGACCATATTTGAATTAAGGAGAATTACCCTAAGGGTGCATGTGTGAAAAGAGTGTGTTGATTCGGATACATGTTATCTTGAAAATTAGAGTGAGCTATGTTCAATTTTATCTTGCCATACGCCTAATTACTAACGAGTTTATAAGATGCGGAAAGTAAATTGCGGAAATATAAAGTGCGGAAAGATAAATCCTACGCTATAACATGGCTTTGGGGAATATACATAATTGAAAAATGCGGGAAATAAAATTCCTAATTAAACTATTAAATCCCATAGGCAATTACATAATATGAAAAGAAAGCGATAAAAATTGTCCAAAGCGGTATAACACGAAAAGATGAAAATCGAAATCGAGGAAATTGCATAAGAGGAAAATGTTAGTAAAAATAATAATTTTTGAATGAGAAAAAGTTTTCATGCTAGAAATAACATTAATATGCTAAAATAATGTTTTTGGGATTTTTTGGAGTTAATTTGATAATTAAAAATCAATTAAAAGCTATTTAAATGCAAAAATAGAAATTAAATAAAATATGCATGCAAAAATAATAATTTTAATTTTAAAAATTAAATAAACATTTTTATGATGGGTATGCAAAAAATAAATATTTTTGGTATTTTTTAAATGCATGATAAAAATTATGAGAGATAAATTAAAATGGATGGAAAATATTAAAAGAAAATATAAAAATATGAAAATATAAGAAAATGTTAGTTTTCAAACTTGTGAAAAATATTTGCCATGGCTGGGACTCGAACCGGTAACCTTGCCTTCATAACCCTGCGCCTTGACCAGCGAGGCTGGCTTGCACACGTGTTTAAAAAACGGAGCGAATGGCTTTTAAACGGGTGTCGTTCCCTGATTGCCTGAAATCACGCGCCAACCATCGTCTTCTTCGTTTTGAATTTTTGAAAAGATAGCGTCGGCCTCAGTTCGACGCTATAGTCCCTGCAATTCCTAAAATCAAACACAAGCAATATAAATGACATTCAAAGGCATGGTTCGATTGGAAACATCGTTCTGAACACGATGGTGGTGATCTCTTGGTCCAACTTTTCCTATTTCGTGAGATCCCAATTCGAACCATGGAACCCTAGCTATGGTAAGTTTCGATTCCGGCCATGAAAATTCAATCAAACTATGCAGAAAGCTTGCAAACTTCCATCTAAACACAAAATAAACCACAAAACATGTTAAAAATGCATGAGAATTAGAAATCGATTTTGGAAAAGGAAGAACAAACCGAATTCTGATTTTCGTGTTTCTTGATGGTTTTGGATGATGTAAAGGTCTGGACTGCTTCAGGAGATGTCAAGGAACGCAATGGGATGCTTGGAATCGATTGAAACAAGCTAGAATTGTTGCTGCAAGTTACTTCAATAGCACGGTTTTTTGACTTTTAGGTTAGGGTTCTTGAGGCAATTTTTCTGTTCTTTCTTGTGTGATATACATTGTATATTTATAATGGATGGAGATTGAGCTGATTTGAGGAACAAATATTGGTTAATCAATGCAAAGATTATTTGATTTTGTACAAAATCAAATCTTATCTTTTTTGATCAATTTCAATCAAATTCTTGCCAAATCAATGATAATTTTCGAAATTTGTCAGCCTTTATGAATTACTTGGATCCCAAGAATGAGAGAAAAATCAATTTTGCAATTAATTTTGATTTTATACCTTATTTTTGAATTTAATTTGTATTTAAATAAATAAAATCCAAATTAAATAGAAAAATAAAGTTAAAATTCGTGGCATTGGGCTTGGATGTTCCAAATTGTATAAGGAACAAGTTTGAATGAAGTAAAACTAGGCCCATTTGCAAACATTTTGATTTTTACAAGTATCTCTCTTTGTGCACTTCTTCAAAATTGCCCAACTTGCACAAGGTGTATTCTGCTCAATTTTCCACATTTTTGAGTGTTCTTGGACTTTTTAGAAATATCTAGGATCCCTCTAACCAACCTCTTTGGTTTCATCTCAATTGGAGTTTCCATGCTCAATAAATCTTCAAAACAAAAAGTTGACTTTTTGTTGACTTTGAAAAGGACCTGTAATGTTTTGTCCCATACTTTCCAAATGAAGCATTTTTTGAACATTCTTGTGAGACATGAAGTTGTAGAGAATTGAATTTCCTTCAAAACAAGAGGTGGTGGAGAAATTTCTGAGAAAGTATGAAGAAGTTATGCTCAGTCAAAGTTTAGTTGACTTTTCACTGAGAAACCCTAATTTGGAAAGATTGACTTTTGAGCAAATCTTGAGTTTTCTTGATGAATCATGATCAACCCTTGATCAAATGATGAATGTAACTTCAAAATGAGGATGTTAACCAAAAATCATGAAGTTTGTCTGTATGTTGACTACAGTTGACTTTTTGTCAATCTGTTGATGTTGACCATCGAGCAATTGTGGAGAAACATGACTTGTGAAGCTTGAAACTTGACATGGAGAATATTTGAAGCACATGAGGAGGCATGATGACCATTGGAGATGTTGGAAGTCCATCTGGATCTGAGAATTGCCAAACCCTAGTTTGGGTTGATTGTCTAGGAGAGGGTTTGTCTGATCAACCCTTGAGGAATCTTTGAGCATGGATGTATGAAATGTTTTGAGGAATAGGAGGAAAATTTTTGGGGTATGACAGGTTGCAGCATGAGCGCGCTTAGCGCGGTCAGCGAAATCAGAAAAAGGACAGTGACCCATGCTTCCAGCTTTTGGCTCACCTACTCTCTGTTTTCACCCACTTTGTTGTGCTAGAAAACCAGAAAAACACACTTCTTCTTCATAATTCATCATTGTTGTAATCTAGGGCATAGGAATTGGATTTTGAATCTTGTTCTTCTTGATTTTTCTTCTATGTTCATCATCCTCTCTAAAAATCTTGCAAGCAAAGCAACCATGAGAATGAGTAGCTAAGCTCTTTTTGTGTCAAGATTAGAGGTAGTTGACCTAACTTTGATGTATTTATTTTAATCTCTATGTTTATGAACATGGTTGATGATTTATATATGTTGAATATCTTTGTTCTTCTATCTCTTTATGCTTTGAATCATGATTGAAAAGGATGTTTCAAAGTTGACCTAGGATATTCTTCCACTAATGAATAAATGCTATAAATAGATTTGTGAGTTAGTGTTTACTTGTATTGAACTTCATTATTATCATGTCAATAGTTGTAGTGAGAAATCATTCAAAGATTTACATGATAAAACTCATAATCTTGGTTTGAAATCAACAAGATTGAGAGGATACGTATTTATAGCAATCATCAACTAGTTCATCACTTGGTTAATAGAATGTATATGAAATTAGGTTAATGAAACTAATCTTGACATGCTTCCATCATTTGAAAACAAACGAAAAGTCTCTTGAATCCAAACATAACTCTCTTTGAAAAGGATACTAAAGTTGTTTGATTGAAACTTATGATACTAGTAGTTAGAAAACAAAACCCTTTTGTTACTTAATCTTAAAATACGCTTTTACTATTGAAAGACGGCAATATCACATCAATCCCTGTGGATACGATAATTGAAATACTTGATTCATCAAATATTCCTACAATATTCTTCATGATGTGACTTCGTGGAACCTCATGCGTAATATATTACAGACCTGTAAATAAGCATTAGGCCTCCTCATCTTGGGGCCATCTGAATTTCACTTACAGCACCCCCTGCGGACTCCATTCAGACCTATTTACTCTTTCTTTTTACATTGTGCATTAATTTTTGGTTATTTGTTTTACCAAATGAATTTGTAAAATACATTTTGTTTAAATATTTAATTGGGTTGAAAATTAACATTTAATTTAATCAATTATTTCATTAATTAATTTTATTAAATGGGAGGATTCGATTTAATTAATTATTTAATCAATTCGATTGGGTTGTATTGTCTGTTTATTTAGGCTTTTTATCTCACTTTTCATTTGATGCATCCCCATTTCCAAACCTGTACCCCCATCCCCATATGGTTTGTAATAGCTTAGAACTTTACCTCTTTGTGTGTTTTAATTACCGCTTAATTACGCGTTTAACATATTAGAACACATAGCCTCCTCTTGGGCTCTTTTATCAATGAACAGGTAAACATACAAGTGCACACTCGCACACATTCATAGTTTGGTCCTGGGCTTTTCTACAGCGACAACTATCTGATCGATTGTTCCAACCGGTCATTTAGAATACTAGTGCCACGCTAGTCCCACTTTCTAGGAGCATACGTATTGCCACTTGTATAGGCTCGCTTGCTTTCCTACTTCATTACCTCTATAATCGAATTCTTATATCCTTTTGGCTCATAAGCCAAATTTTAAAAGGGTCTCATAGTTGGGGATGGGGCATGACTATCCTCACAAGGTTAATCAAAGCCCTTGTTGCTTTGATTAACCATAACCCGAATAATTTGGTTAATACACCAATTATCCATGCACAAGGGTTTCATAGTTGGGGGTAGGAGCACCTATCCTCACGAGATTAATTAAGTCCATATACATGATTAATCATAACCCGATTTCATTTCTCACCTTCTCTTGGTGCATATACCAAAATATAAAACACTTTCATAATTAAAGTTCCAAACCTCAATCCAACATCGAGTGTCTTTTCAAAAATTCGTTTCATAATAAATTATGAGTTTTTAAATCGTTGGACGTTAGGCCAATTGTTTAAAAACTTGTGCCAAATAAACTTCTAGTCTTTAAATCGTTGGAAGTTAGACCAATTGTTTAAAGACTCTTAATAACGCGAACCTTGTTTCACTTTGCTTTTTTCATAAGAAAACCTTTTGGGTGATAGACGACTCGTCTGAGCATTAGCTCCGTTGGTTTCTAGTAGTTGAATCGTAAGACATTAGTCCTATTGTTCGGTACTTTTTCACCCACTTAAAAACAATTCAACTCACTCAACTCTTTTTCGCTCATATGCGATTATCAAACTCTTTTCTTACAAAGAATGTGCAATAGCCATTTCAAATACGAACAAAGACTTAGCATCTCATAAGAGCATACAAGTCGAAGTTCAAGCATTTGAAATGTCTAAACGTACAATTTTTCTTATAAAATCAACACAACCAACTTAAAATTTTTCAAGAGGAACTACGGAACCTTGACTTTCCCATTGCACGAGGGAGTACGTAGGCACTAGATGTGATGTCTTTGGCGAGTTCAAAAACCCAAAAATAAAGACCGTTTTTTCTTTTCTCCTTTATTAACTTAGAAGTAAGCAAAAGAAATAAACACACTTAAACACGCACGAACTAAATGGGTCCCATCGAGTACGATGGATGTGAGGGATGCTAATACCTTCCCCTTGCATAACCGACTCCCGAATTCATGTCTTTTGGTCTCGTAGACCTCCTTATCCGACTTCGTGGGTTTTATCTATATTTTCCCGTTCTTTTTAGAACAAATAAAATTAGGTGGCGACTTCATTATTTTTAAAATAACCGATGAAAAAACCAATCATCACACAATGTTATCTGGTGATTATTTAAAGAACTGATTCAAACAAAAAGAAGACTACATATGCTATTAGATATCTTGATGGGAACTGGATATTTGCAAAAGTTTTATGGAATTATGAATCAAGGAGAAGTATGTGATGTATAGAAGAGAATGGTTTGCATGAAGATGTAACATCACAACTGTTGAAGACACCTGTAAGATAAGGTTCTGACTTATCTGTTGAAGACAAATTTATGGTTATGCATATAAAGTTTCTTCTGTTACTAGTTATAGAGTGTGGAAATTTGGATCTCGTGTAGCAAGCAAACTAAGGATTCCTAATTTGGAAACTATGGCAAATTCCAAATAAAGAATGCTTCAAGGACTAACATCAAAGATGTATTTAATTTGTATATCTTAGGGGGATTAAAGAGTATGGAGATTAGCAAAGACAGTGTAATTCTGCTTCTAATCATATGGAAAGTCTTCCAAGACTGATCTTTTAAGCCAGAAGTACAATGTCAAACAAGAAGTAATGACATAACTCAAGACATGTTTCATCCTTGAAAACCAATAGGGATAGCTCTTAAACTGTTTATCTAAAACATGTATTGATGGCGTGTATCACTTGTTCTGACTTAGTGCATGTCCCAATATATGCATAAAACCACCTAAAGTAGTTCTTATTGAAATAGCATCTCTTGATCAAGACAATTGTTACAATCTAGGTAAGTTATTTAAATTGCTCAGGTTCTTAGAGTCTTACCTTTAATTTCTTCTGAGTCCTTATTTGAGTCTCTCATGTTCTTCGTTAGGATATGATTAAAGTTAGAGTCTATAGGTTATGTTTGCCAAGTTGTGACAAACATAGGGATAAAGGGTAGTGTTCAGACATTGTTAAGTCTGAGGTCCTTCTTTGCAGTTGTTTTTGCAAATATATTGAATAGGGTTCCTATTTTGAGTCAGTTTGTATAGAGTCTTATTTTGAGTCTCGAACACAAATAGTTTCTTGTGTTCTGAATGATCCAATATAGATATCTGGTTCTCTATGTTTGTAAATGGATAGTCCAAGTTCTTGTGTTAATCAATTGAGTCTCCTCTTATGAGGAAGGTGTATCAGTCCAAGTCATAGGTAATTCTCAAGTTGAGAGGGAGTATGACTGTCAAATATAATGTTGAAACATCAATGTCATTGAGAATTTGAAGTAATTTTAAAAGATTGTTGATGAAATCAGATTCTTCTATATAGCCGCCCAGAAAGAAGTTATGGCAAAAGTGAAGAATGCCTCACAATAGAGAATCCACTGTTTAAAAAAAAAGTGAAATAAGTGGACAATGTCTGATTGGATGTCAGGACATCTCTTAAAACATGTTTATGCATGGATAAGTAAAATGATGTGATCTATGCATGCATAGGAACTCTTTCTATCTCAAAAGAAATAGTCAAGGGCTATTAAAAGCATTCAAGGTTAGACTGGACGGTGCTTAGCAAGTCAGTAACAATTTTTCAGCCTAGATTAACGCACCTTGAACAACAATAAATTTTCCGTTAATTCCTAAATTATGCGCTTCATTTAGGTATGGGAAAACTGTGCTTGGATTTGGTTCTGCGAAGGCCTTCCTTGTCAAATTATAGCTAAAAAGGGGGAGAGAGATAATAAAACACAGTAGAAGAAAGACAAGCAACAAAGAACAAAAAGATGTCCAGATCACAAATCCAATCATAACAACACTACATATGTTTTGACTTGTGATCTAAGTTGTGAACACAATCGTGACTTGTGTTCTGAGTTTCCTGGGAGAATTAAAGATTATTCCCTAACAGGATGCCTATCTCCCATGGTCCTCTTCTTCAACCCTCAGTAAGAAGAATTGGTCCTTCATTTAATGGGAGTATAAGTTATCTTCTTTCTCATGTACACCAGGACTTTTCTCCCTTTTAGCTATTGACAGGCTTAATGGGAAATTTCCAAACATGAGAAGAAGTTAAACTAGATGTTGAGACACCACCTTCAACAGGAAGACCATCATCTTAAACTGGCAAACCACCTGATGAAGGAATTACTCGTCTCTAAGATCAAGCTGTGTAATAGGACTACAAGACATAAAGGGTCCTGAACGGAAGATTGCTGAAGACTCTTTTGAATTGCAAATTGTTAATTGTAAATTGTTGCTGCTACTTACTGCTTGTCATTGTGTTTATTTGTTTTAGCTAAAATTTACCAAAGGGGAGTTTTTAAGTTCCAAAACTTATGTATTGGCTAAATTTTAATAAAACAAATAATATGCAGCAACAATGTAATGTGTACAGTAGGATTTCCAAGTTATAATCCTATCTAGAATTCCTTAACATGCTGTGTTGAAATGTTTCAACATCTGGAACAACATTTCTTATGAGATGTCGAGACATTAGACATCAGGACATCACGCTACTGAACTGTCAAAGTTTGTTAGATTTTTGTTTCAACTGTGCAAAATATTCTGGGAATATTATGCACCTTATGTGGCGTGACTTTGAAGGCGTATGCGAAGGTCCAAGAGCTAAGGAGAAAAACCAAAAGCGACCTTGATTGTAGAAGAAGTTATCTGCACTTTATTTGTGCGAAGTTTGAATTTTCTTTGAAGATTATTACGACTTATCTTTGTTATTTTGAAAGCCGGATCCAGTTGGGTAATAAGTTATAAATAAGCAGTTGTAACCTAGTTTTAGTAAGCTAGCCGGTTTTAGAAAGATGTAATCTTTAGGGTTATCCATGTAAGGTGAACCACCCGAATTGTGGGATGGTCACCATGTTTGAGCCTCTAAACCTTTAGGGAAGAGGATGATTTTACTAACTCAGAAGTTGTGAAGCAATGAGTGTAGTCATATTCTTGGAAGAAGCTGTGAAGCAATTCCATGTTAGTTTCTGTCATGTGTATGACATAGTTTGTCTGTGTTTGGAGTGAGGTATCCCCAAACTGACTTTAATAGGAGCCAAGAAGTCGGTGCAGTTTTTGGTGTGATAGTAGCTGATAGACATCACTGAGGTGCCATACCCCAAAATTTGCCCTCCATCTTCTCAAGATATTTCATACATCCATACTCAAGGATTCCTCAAGAGTTGATCAGACAAACCCTCTCCTAGACAATCAACCCAAACTAGGGTTTGGTGATTCTCAGATCAAGATGGACTTCCAACATCTCCAATGGTCTTCATGCCTCCTCATATGCTTCAAAGATTCTCCATGTCAAGTTTCAAGCCTTACGAGTCAAGTTTCCTCAGACAATTGCTCAGATGGTTGAAAATCAGTTGTATTGGACAAAAGTCAAGCATGGTCAACATACAGTCAAACTTCATAATTTTGGTCAACAGTCTCATTTTGAAGTTACATTCATCATTTGATCAAGGGTTGATCATGATTCATCAAGAAAACTCAAGATTTGCTCAAAGTCGAACTTTCTAAATTAGGGTTTCAGGTGAAAAGTCAATGAACTTTGGTGATCATAACTTTCTCATACTTTCACGAAATTTTTCCACCACCTCTTATTTTTAAGTAAATTCAATTCTCTACAACTTCATGTCTCACAAGAATGTCCAAAAATGCTTCATTTGAGAGGTATGGCTCGAGAACATTCTGGTCATTTTCAAAGTCAACAAAAAGTCAACATTTTGTTTTGAAGATATATTGAGCATGGAAACTCCAATTGATATGAGACCAAAAAGGTTGGTTAGAGGACTCTTAGAGCTTTCTAAAAAGTCCTAGAACACTCAAAAATGTGGAAAATTGAGCAAGATACACCATTCGAAGTTGGGCGATTTTGAGACGATTGCAAAAGGACATTTTGGTCAAAATGCAAAATTTTCAAATGGGCCTAAAATCTTTTGATCCAAACTTGTTCATGACATTATTCTTGACCCATAAATGCTTGGCCATGGCAATTTTCTATTTTATTAATTTATTTTTGAATTTTAGAACATTTAATTCAAAATTAAATTATATAAAATATGAAAATAATATATTTTTCCTAAAGGGCTGATTTTATATCAAACTTGAGGTCCAAGGAAGCCCAAAACACTAGCCAAATTCGTGCATGATCATGCATTGAAGAGGAAATCAAATTTCTTTCAAAAAATTGATTTTATTTGAAAAATATTGAATGTTCCAAATCAAATCTTTTTTCACTCTTTTTCCTCTCTCAAATTCCTCTATAAATAGCCAGCATTACACACTACAAAAGGAGGAAAACCTAGCCCAAGAAAGAACCCTTATGTTGTCAAAAATTTTCTCAAACTTGTGAAATTCGAATTTCAAATTGCAGCGAGTTTCAAGGTGTTCCAGCCATCCAATCTTGCTCCTTGACATCCCAGGAGTCCAAAGCAATCCTTACATCAAGCCAAATTGCCCTGAATCGTGTCTTTGAACTCTCACCGGTTTGAAACTTTCTCAATTTCGATTTTCATGTTTCATGCATTGCTAATTATTTTTGGTTGATTATATGCACTCAGGGCACTCATTAGATCGTGATAGACGTGTTACATGTGAGGTTTCACGTATGAAACTCATATTGCCATTATTAGGGTTCCAAAAGATGTGAGATTCGAAACGTAAAATCCAGGCCGATTTAGGACATGAGGATAGCACCATCGTGCTCGCAAGGGTCGAAATAGTCGATCTGGGCACTTGTTTCGTTTTGAATGATGCATTTTCTAGGTTTTTCAGGTTGAGGCAAGTCGGAGAAGACGACCGGAGCTAGGGCTCCGGCGTCGTTGACCAAGGCGAGGACCGGCGAAGCGTGCGTGTCAATTTCGTGCGTTCCGATTCGTTCGTTCATGCCATCCAGGGCCCACCAGCTGACTGTGTTTTTGACTTCACCAAGCAATGACGCGTGTCGTTCATGATCACACGTTTTCGATCCATGACAACAAGTAAAAGCTGGCGTAGTGGTAAAGGCTCTCACTGTGCAAGGATACTCTCCCATGTCCTGAGTTCGATCCTCACTGGCACCGATTTTGCTTTCTTTTTTACAAACTCAAGCTTTTTACTATTTTTCTATTTTTCTAATTTATTTAATATTTTGCATACAATTTTAATTTCTTTTCATATTTTATATATGCATTAAAAAAATTACCAAAATATGTTTTCCTTTTGCATTTATTTTCTGAAAATGTTTATTTAATTTATAAAATTAAAAAAAAATATTATTTTGCATGCATATTTATTTTTATTCATAATTTTGCATTTAAATCACTTTTAATTCATTTTTAATTATTAAATTGCATCCAAAAAATCCCAAAAAATTATTTTAGCATATTTATACTATTTCCAGTATGTCATATTTTTCTCATTCAAAAACTTGCATTTTTCTAACATTTTTCTCTTATTCGATTCATCTCGTATTTTACGATTTCTCATTCTTTTCTGGTTATTCCGTTTGACGGTTTCTTTTACCGTTTTCATTTTCCAATAATGTAGCTGTTTATGGGATGTAATAGTTTAAATTAGGTTTTAATTTTCCATAAGTTTAAATTATGTATACGCCCATGTAATAGCGTGGGACATTTATCTTTCGCATCTTTACATTCGCATTTTAATTTCCGCACCCTATAAATTGCTAGTAACTAGGCGTGTATGGCAAGATAATAATGAACATAGCCCACTAATTTTCAAAGATAAAATATCCGAATTGACACACTCTTTTCACACATGCCCCTTAGGGTAATTCTCTCGTTGCCTTCTGAATTCAATTGGTCATGTCCCTCGAGCGTAGGTATTCTAGCCGTTGCCTTCAAACAAATCATCATAATCCCTTCGATACAAAGATCATAAGACCCACGATGTAGCCTCCGAATACATGATCTTGACCCTCGATTGCCGCCTACGAAAATGATGATAGTCCCTTGAATGTGCTAGGATACTTCCTGAGTTGCTTTCTATGACCATCAGTGTCCCTTCGAATGTCCCCACATCCAACTAATGGTATGGATAGCTATTCTAAAGGGCGTAAAACAAACAACGACCAATTACGAGTAGGTAATAAGACTTTTAGTTGCTTGCTCGATCAAATACTTTTCACACCTCACACTTTTGTCAAAGTTCAAACTCTTTTCAAAACAAAACATTTCCGAACACTTTGTATACATTCCTACATGAATCATTACAAAGTCAAAGCGAAATGCCTTTTTTCAAAACATTTTTGTCAAACACACAGAAAGCACAATTTTTAAAGTGATATAAGAGCAACTAAGAGCCCGTAGATAACTACAGATGGAAAGGGGTGCTAATACCTTCCCTTTTCATAACCTTCTCCCACGAGAATCTAACGAAGGTCTTTTTCTGTACTTTTACCTTCCCTTAATTGGATAAAAATAAAAGTCGGTGGCGACTCTTGCTATCCGCACATTTGCGATACAAAAACACTAAAAAGTCAGTTCACCGTGTTACATGAGGTGATTGGAAGTGAGGGAGGATTCTCATATCTAAGTGTGGTATCTTAGTTAGAAGGGTCATTGGGTAGCTTGATTAAGTGAGGAGAGTAAATAGGGAGGTTTTCCTCTAAATTAATACTGCTGATAGTGAACTTCATTCCTGGCATAGTATGCCCCCTGATGTAGGTTGGTTAGAACCGAACTGGGTTAACAATTCCTTGTGTTCTTTATGTTTCTACACTATTTTGTTTATGCCTGCCTTGTCTATTTTGTAATGTCGGATCAGATGTCACGACATCCTGAGTCTGGCCCCTAACCAAAATTTCAGCTTCTTCCTTTGAATCGATTAACCGAAGCTCTTGATACTAGATGTTATCAACAAGTCATCGACATAGAGACATAGTATAAGTAATTCACTACTGCTTCTTCTTACATATACTCCATGATTACATGCTCCTCCACCTATCACCTTAAGGTTTTAGGTGGATATGTGGTGTTCTCTCACAAAAGGTGTGTCTCAAAGTAATGCTCCTTGCTAGGAATTTCCCCTCTAACGTAGGTGTGTGGGTTCTCTCACTTATATAGTGTTCAATCTTTCCTTTTCTGACCAATGTGGGACTTCTTCCTCACACTTGATTCTCAACAATATTGAGTAGAAATGAAAACAAACACCTAAAAAACAAAAAATGTTTTGAGAAAAACTTGAACATGTCAAGATATTGATCTATTTGTTTTAATTTTGATAGATCATGATAGAATAAATCTGTTTATATTGGTCTAAATGTTAATGTTGTGAATCAGATGCCTTGTAACAAAATATAAACTTGTTGCTTAATGATCAAGAAACAATTAGGGTAGGAAAAAATGAAGAACACGATGAACACAAGGATTGGTTATTAACTGCTATTGTTTCCTTACTCTTGAAATAAGATTACAAGTATACAAGAATAACAAATAACCCTCTCACCCTAAAATAGGATTTGCAGTATGCAATTATGAGAGACTAGTATGATATTTATAATAAACCTAACATACTAAATTAATGGGCTCTTATCACAAATACCCATTACAAGCTAACTTAGGGTACAAGCTAACTTAACCAATTGGACATAACTAACATGCCCAATTCGATTCTAAGAATCCTAGCATCCTTCAACACTACAAGCTGGAACACACTTCGACTATAACTTGTAACACTTTGACAACAACATGTGAGCAACTTTCGAATGCATGCTAAACTCTGTCGAACCGTCGAACCAAGATACTACCTTCGACCCAATAGAGTTCGATCCAATATCTTACAAATATCCACCTTGGAACAAACTCTATTATCAACTAACGAACTAGTTTTCTTCATGCAGCTTTATCAAATGCATACAGTGGAAAAACTTGCAACTAGGAAATGTCTTGGTGATCATATCAACAACATTATGATCTGTCGAAACCTTCAGCACTTGGACTTCTTCATGCTCAATTACCCCTCTCATGAAATGCAACCTCACATCAATGTGCTTGGTTTTCTCATGATAGACTGAATTCTTCGAAAGGTGTATTGCACTTTTGTTAGTGTTTTAAGTTGGCATTAATTTTGGTAAAACTAGGCTATAGCAATGTCTTGATAAATGTCATGACATTCAGAGATTGAAGATAAATCCTACTTGACAAGGATGTTAAAGGACAGCTCAGAACTGGAAGCTAAAAATTTGTCTTGGAAATTCTGAGAAATAGTCGATGTCATAACGGATGTTATGACATTCGGTGTATTTTGTTGCGAATCTGTTTTCTGAGACTTTTCGGAAGTTTGTTGATTTCTTTGTATTAATGTTTTACATTACTAGAATGCATGCTCACGTGGCTGCTAGGTTAATCTTAGTTAAACCTAAATTGGTTGTTGAACAAACCATGTTTTAGGATTAAATTAAGTGAACCTAGCTATCTTTATGGAAGCCCAAACCGAAGTTTCGGGTGCTTCTATAAAGGGATTCAACCACAACTTTGCTCGCCTCCGAATGTATTGAAGATTTAGCAGGTTGTTATTTGTGTAATTCTAGTTTCTCTTGTGAGCCAAGCAACTATCAACTGATAAGTGCATTGGACTAGGATTTGTTTGTAAGGGTAGTTTATCACTCAAAGCTTTGAAGCACGAGTGTTTGTCTCTTGATTGAAAGCTTTGGCCTTGGATCGAATAGTTTATTGAAGTGTGTCTTCACAATTCAATTAATCAATAGGTTGATATCACTGCTGTGATTGAGGGGGAGTGAGTAGGAACTCAGATCTAAGTAGGACATTGGTTGAAGTTGCATTGGGTAGGTTTTAAGTGAAGGAGATAAACTGGTTGGTTTATTCCTGAATTAATTCTACTAATAGTGAATTTCCTCCCTGGCTTGGTAGCCCCCAGATGTAGGTGTAGTTAGACACTGAACTGGGTAAACAATTTATTGTGTTATTTACTACTGTTTGAATTTAGTTGTGTATTGTTAACAGAGTGTCAGATACTGTGTCATAACATTCTCTGTGACATCAAGTATCTGCTGCCAGGAATTTCAACTTCGACTATCACATTTAATAGTGATAACTTCACCTTGAATTTTCAGCTCCTTAGCAAAACCTTCAAGCCACAATGCTTCTTTCACAACTTTAGTTAAAGCAATATATTCTGCTTCAGTGGTTGATAATGCAACAACCTTCTGAAGTGTTGCTTTCCAACTAATTGTTGTACCAAACAAAGTGAAAACATATCCAAAATTAGATTTTCTGGAATCCATACAACCTACTTAATTAGAGTTGACATATCCTTTGATTACTGATTTACTATCTTCACCCAAGGCTCCACTATAAATTAAGACTCTGTCCAGAGACCCATTTATGTACCTTAGAATCCACTTCAATGCTTGCCAGTGAGCCTTTCTAGGATTCGTCATGTACCTGCTTACAAGACTTACTTCATATGCTATGTCGGGTCTAGTATAAACCATAGCATACATAAAAAAACCTACTACATTAGCATATGGGATGCTATTGATATAAGCTCTTTCGACCTCAGTACTGGGACACTGATCAATACTTAGCTTGAATTGAGGGTTTGTTGGAGTCACAACAGGTTTTGAATTCGACATACCAAACTTTTCGAGAATCTTCCATAAATATGCCTCTTGAGATAAGCATAATTTCGACTTCTTTCTATCTCTTCGAATGTCAATCCCAAGAATCCTAGAAGTTGTTCCCAAATCCTTCATTTCGAACTCCTTATTGAGTTCAGCCTTCACCCTCATTACCTCTTCGACATTGTTACTTGCTATGAGAATATCATCAACATAAGGCAACAAAATGACAAATGAATTACCAGGATGAAATCTAACTAACGTAAGCACAGTGGTCGAACTGACTTCTAACGAAACTTATGCATGTCATGAATTTGTCGAATCTCCTATTCCACTATCGAGGAGATTGTTTCAGCCCATATAAAGATCTACTCAACTTACACATAATATTCCTTTCCCTTTTCGACATACCCTTCAGGTTGCCTCATCAGGATTGTTTCATCTAGATCACCATACAAGAACGCAATCTTCGCATCCATCTGTTATAGTTCAAGATCGAACTGTGCCACCATGGCAAGCAACATTCGAATGGACCTATGCTTCACAACAGGAGAAAACACATCATTGAAGTCTACACCTTCTTTCTAAGTGAAACCCCTTGCAACCAACCTTGCTTTGTATCTTTTCGACGCCACTCCTTCAATTCCTTCCTTAACTTTGAAAATCCATTTACAGATCTGGCTCCAACAGGTTTCTTGATCAATTCCCAAGTGTTGTTATCATGAAGAGACTTCATCTCATAATCCATGGTCTTCAGCCATTCAGTCTTATTTTGACTCCTCATAACTTCCTTATGGTCTCTTGGTTCTTCGTCTAGGACCTCACTTGCAGAGATTAAGGCATAAACTATAAGACCTGCATACTCAAACCTTTGAGGTGGCTTGATGACTCTTCATGTCCTATCTCTTGCCAGTAGATAGTCATCGACAGTTTCCTCAACTTCATCAGCATCCTCTGCTTCTTCGAATTTATCTGGGATATGCAATTCAGCATCAACATGCTCCACCTCAACAGGAATCTCTACTGTTCGGTAACCGTCGGATATACGCACGCCGACCAACATCATCTGTTTTCTTGAAATCCATTTCAGCTTCATTGAAAACAACATCTCGACTGGTGATAATCCTTCTGTGACCTGACTCTAGGCACCATAGCCTATAATATTTGACTCTTTAGGGTGTCCCATGAACATGCATTTAAGAGCTATAGGTTCGACCTTGTCTTGCCTAATGTAAGCATAGGCTACGCAGCCAAATACACTCAGTTTGTCGAGATTTGGTGGATGTCCTGACCAAACTTCTTCAGGTGTCTTCGTATCTAACACAGTCGAAGAACATCTGTTTGTTAGATATGTTGCTGTTGAAACTGCCTCAGCCCAAAACACCTTCTTTAACCCAGCACTAGTCAACATGCATCTAACTCTCTCCAAGATGGTTCGACTAAACCTTTCAGCCAAACCATTTTGTTGTGGAGTACCTACAATAGTTTTGTGCCTTACAATACCAGAGACAACATAAAAGTTGTTGAATGCCTCATTGCAAAATTCAAGGTCGTTGTCTGTTCTCAACCTCTTAACCTTTCTGCCAGTTTGATTTTCGACCAGAGTCTTCCAACCTTTGAAATTCTCAAAAGTTTCATCCTTAGTCTTCTGAATGAATACCCATAAATTTCTGGAATAGTCATCTACTATGGATAGAAAATACCTTGCTCCTGAATATGATGGACACCTTGCAGGCCCCCAAAGGTCAACATGGATGTAATCAAGGGATCCATGTGTTCTTTGTTTGCCTTTGTTGAACATCATTCTGCGAGATTTTCCAAGTACACAGGGTTCACAAAAAATTCAGCTTTTCGAATTTGTCTCTCTACCAAGCAAATTTTGTTTCCCCAATTCGACCAGACCCCTTTCACTTACATGGCCCAATCTCATGTGCCAAATTTCTGTCTTCGATAAAGGTTTCGTGGAAGCAACATTTGTCGAACCACTTACAACTTCAGCCTCAAGGGTGTACAAGTTTTGTTTCCTCACGCCTCTTAAGACTTCCTTCGACCCCTTCATGATTCTTAGGATACTTTTCTCTCCTTGAAAAACATATCCTTTCTTATCAAATTCACCAAGAGATATCAAATTTCTCTTCATATCAGGTACATACTTGACTTCAGTCAATAACCTTATTGACTCATCATGGAGTTTGAATCTCATAGATCCAACACCTGCAATCTTGCAAGCTTTGTTGTATCCCATCAATACAGATCCACCATATTGATCACATAATTCCTTGAACAAGTCTTTGTTTGGAGTCATGTGCCAAGTGCACCCAGAATCCATAATCCACTCCTTCGACGGGTTTCTGCTCAAAACCACAAGAACATCAGATGAGTCAAAATCATCTTGAACAATAGCTGCATTGCCATTATCCTTTCCTCCATGATCTTTCAGGCGTTCAGGGCATACTTTTCTTGTGGAACCCTCCTTCTTACAATCATAGCATTGAATACCAGATGCTTCACCATTGTAAAACTTCTGCTGACTTTTACCTTTCTTCTTGTCGAACTTATTATCCTTTCACAAGAATTTTCCTTTAACGACCAAACCTTCACCAACCGTCGAAGGTTTAAACTCCTTTCATTCGTTTAAGTCCTTCAAATACAAGGCTGATTAAACTTCTTCAAAGGTTAGGGACCCCCTTCCATACAAGAGAGTTTATTTAAAGTGAGCATGTGATCTGGGCAACACGCACAACAACGATAATGCTTGATCTTCATCATCGATCTTCACATCTATATTTTCAAGATCAGGAATCAGCTTGTTGAACATATCCAACTGCTCAGCCAACACTTTGTCTTCAATCATCTTGAACGAATACAAATCTTTCTTCAGGTAGAGTCGATTCACCAACGATTTGGTCATGTACAAACTTTCAAGTTTCACCCATAACCCTGCCGCCCGTCGTCTTCTTTGATACTTGTTGAAGAACCTTATCACCAAGGCTCAACAAAATTGCGTTGTGGGCCTTCTCTATCATTGTTGTCTTCTCAGCTTCCGTTAACGCTTTATTCATGGTTGATTCTCCCTTCAACGCTTCCAAACAACCCTGTTGAACCAATACGGCTTTCATCTTCAAGCGCCACATACCGAAATCGTTCACTCCGGTGAACTTTTCAATCTCATACTTTGTCGAAGGCATCTTCTCCACGCTCACCGCATCAATTTGTTGTGAATCGGATTCCTTGTAACAACACATAAACTTGTTGCTTAATGATCAAGAAACAATTAGGGTAGGAAAAAAATAAAGAACACGATGAACACAAGGATTGTTTATTAATTTCTATTCTTTTCTTACTCTTTAAATAAGATTACAAGTATACAAGAATAACAAATAACCCTCTCACCCTAAAATAGGATTTGCAATATGCAATGATGAGAGACTAGTATGCTATTTATAATAAATCTAACATACTAAACTAATGGGCTTTTATCACAAATACCCATTATAAGCTAACTTAGGGTACAAGCTAACTTAACCAATTTGACATAACAAGCAGACCCAATTCGATACTAACAATCCTAGCATCCTTCAACACTACAAGATGGAACACACTTCGACTAGAACTTGTAACACTTCGACAACAATATGTGAGCAACCTTCGACTGCATGTTAAACTCTGTCGAACCGTCAAACCAAAGTACTAATTTCGATCCAATAGAGTTCGATCCACTATCTCACACTTAAACTTATAAACTATATTTTATTAATCTTATTATATCTCAAAATTTGATCATAAATTTTGTTTCAAAAATTCTAGCAAAGAAATAACCACAATAGTGCATAGAATATAGGTTTTGCAGATTCCAAGTTGCCTCCCAATATATATACATACTTAACAAGATATTCAAGGGGCATGAAATTAATTTTTCCCTCTTTGGGATCAAATATATTATAAACATTAGTCATAGTTCAAAAGATTATTTCTTAAAAAAATCAACCACATATTTCTATAAAATATAATAAATAAAAATCACAATTTACATATTCTTTTAGAGATCATTGATCTATTTTTTTTATTAACATGTCACAAATATTACCGATGTTTAAAAATATTGCTTTGAACAATATTATAAAAATGTTTGAATATTAAATTTGAAGTTTTATAAGAATGGTATAAATTTGTAAACGGTAATCATTTCTTTTGGGGGATTTTATTGTTGTTATAATAATAATGCAAGTGTAAGTAAGTGGAGAAATAGTCATACATTAAATAGGAATATGGTGATATGAACATTATAAGTGGGAGAACCCAGTCACCTATCACCTTAAATTTTAGTCGAACAAGGGACGTGTCTCACACAAATGTGTAGAGTCCAACACTATGTGTCAATGCTCCAAATCACATATGCACCATATAATTTTAGGGGTGTTACACAATCCTTCAAAAAAATAACTCATAGTTATGAGGAAGATGTCTGGTGAGTTTGGTAGGTTTTGTAACTTTCACACCATTGACTTCGTTTTAAAGTTTTCTGGTGGGATACACCAAATTATTGTAGGTTTTATTTTGAGACATATGATTTGGGGTGTTGATTTCTAGTGGTGTTGAAGTCATTTTACTCACTGCTAACATGGTTATGAGAAAGTAGAAAGGAGATTTATCGAATGCTTTTAACATAGTGGATCAATTAATACTACGACATAATATATATATATATATATATATATATATTTGTTTCTTTTAGGTTAAGTTTATTTATTGTTAGGTAGAATTGTTGTACCTTAGGGATTAACATATTATGTCAGCCACTAGAGTGTGGCAAGGCGATCCACTAAGCATGCTCTTTTTATCTTATATTACACTCTCTTATTCATATAATTAGAGTCAAATGTATTTTTATTATTCATACTTGGTATCTTGATGATGGGGCCATCACATGATATTTAATGGAGGTGGATAAAACTTTCGACTATATTTGGGTGACTAGTCCAGGATTGGGCCACAAATCAAATAATTTTAAGAATGAGATCTTTTGGATTTCGCGTGATGGTAGTAAATATTTGGACAAATTTTCCCTTCAAACATTTGGAGGACGATGTTAGGGGTAAAATTGCTCGGATGGGATTTTAGTAGAGATAGAGGTTTTATCAATGAATTTTCCATGATGAGAGCTATAGGATTATGAAACTAATGTATCTTCTTTCGTAGTTAAATAACTGACAAAATGAGAATTTATTCACATGATCCATGAATGAGAATTAGTAAGTGTCCTTTTTAGTAACACTGATCAAGACATAAAAATAAAGTTTGACATAACTACAATACAAAAACTATTTTGTGGTTATTGACAAGTGACACATGCTCATAACTTTATTTTAGTTATTACTTTGATGAGTTATATATATCAATGTATATCTCCAATATAACATCATACTATTCGTAAGTATCCCCATGATTATATTATTTTCTATTGATGATGTTGGTCATGGTAGGGAATTTTCAAGATTAAAATATCGGAATGACTTTATTAGGGGTTTCATTTTTTATATATTTAAGCATGCATGGGTACTTGTGAAGAAAACCAATGAACTTCTTGACTGACCCACAAGAGGAAAGATTGAAACTAGGTCAACATATATTCTGGTTGTTGCACTCCAAAATTTTCCCTCTTCATTTCACTTTAATGGCTTATGTTTCATCATAGATATTCATGCATTGTGATGGGATCAAGGTATTCTTATCTTCTTGGTTTTCCTCAAGCTGTGGAATCTGGTTGTATTCTCAATCAGTTAAAGAAAGGTCTCATTCCCCCAATATTTGAGTTACTCAAGCTAAAAGGGTTTCTTATATCTCAAGACATCTCATTTGTCTTTTTGGTTCATTAGAGAATTGAAGATCGAGCCAATTTGTTGAAGTAACTCCCTCTTGTCATCATATTAGACGCCTGAGTTCAGAAGTTCATAACTTTTTCATTATCCAGTATTTTTGATCGATTCTTCGAGTATATGAATCTCCTAGATGTCGTCTCCAACTTATCTTCACAAATCAAGAGCTGATTATGTGAAAAAGGCTATCAGAGGTTTGGGTATATCAGAGATCGCCTTGTGAATTGTGACCTAACTTCAACTAATTTTTGCCTTTAAATTTTTCAGTTGCATTTTCATACCATATTTTTCTATTTGGTCCCAATTTTTACTAAAAGTATTCGTGGATTGCATTTGCATTATTTCGTCGTATTTAAATTGGTCAAATGTCAGTTTAAATCGATATTTACATTGTTTTGTAGTTGTAAAATACTCGACATTCCACTTCATTCATTTTTATCTCTTTACAGGTTTCATGCATCGCTCTAAGTTCCTCATTTGTCGATGATATTGATATTTCGGTTTTATAGACAGATCGTTGGAAACGATTCGACACTGTGCACAAAAATTAGCGGGAATATATTTCGAGTTTTCACTCTTTTCTGACTGTTTTATGAATCTACGTTTCGCGTAGATCACGACGGTGTAAGCGCTTTAATTTTCTAGTGCAATTTGAAGTCTCGGTTTTAACCGTAAGAGTTTTACAACCGGATACTCTTTGTTATCATTTTATTTTGTTTTCGACCATTTCAATAATTTCTTTTTAATCTTTGAGACCCGTAGTTTATTTTAATATGCTCATTTTGTTTTTTTCAGTTAACTTTAGTGTTAATATTTTATCATTTTTGACAATTTAGGTGTCTCATTTTCATCTCTGAAAATTGTAACAAAAATACTTTTGAATTTGTTATTTTTCATACGTTCAATCTTTGTGGCCCATTTTGCCATTGAGGGCATTTTTTGCATTAGATAAAATATGAAAATCCAATTTTTCTTTGTTATAAGAGAATGAGGTCATTGTTCACATGGAAGAGGCTCATTCATTTGGAGGCGAGTAGATCTAAAAAAATTTCAAAATAGAAAGGCCTCTTCATATTCTCTCACGAAGATACTCCCTCAATCTCTGTCAACCCCCAAAACCACCTTACCATCTCCATATCGTCTGTGTTTTAACCTCCACGTCTCTACCATCCTTATCATTTTTCATCCTTGATCAACTACAACCCCATTCATCCTTAAACTTTGTTTGTCTTCCCACCGAACACCATTCTGATTGCACCTTCACCACCTGCTTCTGTTCTGGCAAGCATGATTTACCATCGTATAAACTCAACACTGTCATCTACCCCTCACTCTCCTCATCCTCCATTCTACAACACCAAATCCGATAAGACTCCCTTCGTCACTCATACTCCCTCTGCAACATCATACTCCCTCGCACCTCCCATACATAGAAAACTCCCTCTGCAAAAACTTCCCCCGTCCTCGCCTTAACCTCTGCAACACTACAACTTTAACACCGTCATCACCGAACAATTATCACTAATTCCACGTTTCCTCCTTCATTGTCACAGTGAAAACTATAACACCCCGATTCTACCCCACGTACTTTATTTAATAAAATATCAGAGTTTTCAAAAATCATCGTTTATTAAAAATCCACATAATCGGAATGCCACAAATCAACATAAACACAACGTAAACATGTCATTATCTCTTCAACAGATACATAGCACCACTCAACGGTTAACAACGTAATCAGTTCATTAAACATGCAGCGGAATTCAACTGGTTCTACAACGCAAAACAAAACATCTCATGACTATTCAACAATATCAGTTTCAACATAAAACAACAAAATAATAGAAACAACGCGCGTTTTCCCCTGAGTGCTATGTATCAGAGAAAACGACACTAAACCGAAACCACATCAGTAAAGACTACTCGTCCTGATCACCTGCACGTTACCAATATAAAGGTAATGGCAAAAAAAGCAAAGAGTGAGATATCAAACTATATAATTAAGGTTATGATAAACGATATACAGTTCAAAATCATATAACATCACCATTTGTAATCACACGAGTAATCAATGTTAACGCACAACTATTCATCACAACATGCAACTATTCATAACAACTCGCAATCATTCACAACAACGTAATCCAAATATCACAACAACATTATCATAAAGTATTATGACATGCGACTCAACTAATGCACATGCATGTGGTACCAACGGAGTAAAACTCCCAACGTAATTCCATTGCCAGTAATTTCGAGGCATCAAGGCGTAAGCCTTCAACGTAAACAACATCGCCCCCAACGGCTCAACGTAATTTTCCAACATAGGCCAACATATTATGCAATGTATGTATGCGATGAAAATAACAACATACAACAACAACGACAACGTAATCCAACAACGTTGGCCATCAAGCCTCAACAACAAACAACGTACAACAACGACGAAATCACATATGGGAACTACCTCAACCTATCCAAATTCTCACCTATAATGTTTAACAACATTATTATAGGATAAATCATGATCCTAGTTTTCCAATGATCCAAACGGCATCAAAATCGGAGTTACGGTCGCGAAGATACGACCAAAACAAGTTTCAAAAATTATTTTTCACTTGCTGCCACCTTTGGATCGATGCAAAATGCTATGGATCGATACATACACAGCTTGTATCGATACAAGTTGTGTATGAGTCGACTCATACATGCTGCATTTTTCTATTTTTTTTGAATTTATACAGTATGAGTCGATACAAGTCTCTTTTGTATCGATGCAAAGTTGACTTGTATCGATACATACCACGTATGGATCGATACAAGTCTCCCAGACTCGCCACATGAGTCGACTCAAGTCTCTATGCATCGATACAAGCCTTTTTCATGCCCCTGGTTTTTGAATCCATAGTTGCTTGTATCGATCCATAACATTATGTATCGACTCATGCTGCGTATTTTTCACCAAAAACCTGATTTTTTCACTGTTTTGCAATTCCAATCGACACAATTCTTCACCAACAATCACAGTACAATATATGTAGTAAAATTTGTGCATTATTTTCATACAATTAACAACAACATTATACATAACAACAAATTTACATTTTACTTTCGATCAACAACAACCATACATACGAAATAACAACCATCCTATAACTCAATTTGAGATTTTCTACGGTTAATCACATCGACTGACACAACCTAGCGATTCATACATCCCAAAATATCTATCACCCATCATAACCCCAATTATAGAGCAAGAACCCCACCCTTACCTGGTAATTTGGATATTGCTCTAGAATTCCTCGGTCGATTCACCTTTCTCTGTCAAAATCTTCTTTCTCGCGTCGCTCTATCTCTTCTGTTCTCAATTCCACGTTCATTCCTACTATTTTGCCAAAAATCCCAATATTATTATTATTATTATTATTATTATTTTAATAATAATAATTCTTATAATTATTATTCGGGCTTAATTCCACAACCCCGACATTACTATCACCAACGCCACCCTTCAGGCCCACTTTACTGACTTAATGATAATAATATTATTATCAGTATTATTCCCCAACGCAACCAACATAATTATTCAAAAATAATTATTTAAAAATTTTAATTAAATAATTATAACTAAATATTTCGGGCATTACAAAAACTCTCTCGCCGTCTCCATCACCACCGTATCCCTCCGATCTACACTACATAGATCTACAAACCACCGAGCTTTACCTTCTATTAACAAACTCACCGAAACCTCCATCTCGCAATCTCTTTTCACACAACTCGTCGATCACACTCTCTCATCGGCGGAAACCCCATAGCCAAGCTCCTTCGTAACCACCACTACAAATGCCCTCAACATCTCACCAACAACAACAATCCTCGGCCTCCATTATTCGACAACCTTCTACCTTGCTCATTTCATCGATCACCGCGGTGTTTCTGTCAATAACAACAACTCTGTTCAACATAGCTCAACGTCATATTCCTTCGAGTCCAACATTGTGGAAACTTCTTTCGTCCCTTCCACACAGCTCCAGTTTGATCTCTTCGCTCTAGACGTTTCGGTAAGATCTCGATGCATCATATTTAGTTGTATTACTGTTTGTGTATAATTGTTATGCCGTGAATCTGAGACAAATTGATAAGTTAATGTGAATATCAATTTGTAACTTGCGATAGTCTTAGTGTTGTTGTTTGCTGATCCGTGATATGATATTGTTCTTTAGAAAAACAATTCTGATTAATTTATTTCTTGATTGTTGTGAGTTATGAATTAGTGTTCTCTCATTGCTCTGATTTTGTGAGTTTAAGTGTAGTAAGTTTGCTGTCAGAAGCTTTTTGTTAAGAGATAATCATGCTAAATTCTAGATCATTTTTGTTTTGAATAAAATTCCAACTTGTTTTTTTTTGCGTAAATCTGAACAATGTTAATTCTGGTTTATTCGTGTCGATATCGTGTTTCTTTTTGTTGGAAAAATTCTGGTGCATGTGTTTAAATCATATCGAAAGTTTGTTGGTGATATCGGTAAATTCCTGTAAAGATTGAGCATGTTTGAGATGGTCTTCATGGTAAGGTTGTAGGATGGGTTAGTGGCTGCTCGGTTTTGTTTTATTCGAATTTAATTTGCTTTGAAAATATCTTTTCCTTGTTTTGAATGTGATTTATGTGCCGAAGTTTGAATTCTAAGTGCTTAATTGTTGATTAGCACACCTTCCACGTGCGGAAAATTAATCTTGAGTTACTTACTTGTAAATTGGCTTTGCATTCTTGTTTTGATGTGTGATTCCCGATTTTTATTTTATCTTGACACTTGAATTTCATTTGATTCGGATGTTTGGAAACCATGGTGTCGGTGTTGGTTTTACTTGTTTCTTCACATTTGTAAACTTCAATTGTGTTGGTATGTGTCGGTGTTCGATATCCACATTTTAAAACCTCAATTTCAATTTATTTTTTTTAGGAATACCGACACGTATACATCGCTGTCCGGAGTTCACAAACGTGCCTTAAACTCCGATTCAATTTGTGTGCAATGCTTATGTGAGCTTACTAATATGTTTGGGTAATTTTGGCACAACTTTCGGTTCATTTTATTTCAACTTTTTCGACATAGTTAGTTGCTTCCCGAGAGTGGTAAGTTGATGTTCTAAGGTGATTTAATTCATGCTAATTGGTTCTTTGATCTCGTTGATACCTTCCTTTGGCATCCGTACCAAGCTTGATTATTTTTACGATGATTTTTCGTGTACCTCTTTGTATAATGTCAATCCTCCCCGGATTTGGAAGTATGTCTTCTGATGCATCTTTTATCATTGTTTACTCATTATTTTGTTTGATTGAGTTGTGATCTGAATATGAAACATCGGTTGCGTTCTCGTTAATACTAACTAGTTTGTTATTGTTGCACCCCAAAACTTACCCTTTTGATTTCGGCTTATGTTTCATCATAGACAACATGTTGCATTGCATTCATACATTGTGATGGGATCAAAAGTTCTTTGGTTATCAAGTCCTCTACAAGCTATGGAGATTGATTGTGTTAACATTTTGTTCTAAAGTAGTCTCAGGTTGAGCATCCATGGTTGAAAGATTGAGGTTCAATTTTGATTGGAAGCAAGTCAATTGGTCACAAGGGGCAAAATGGTCATTTTGGTAAAAATCAGTAAAAGTTAGGAGTTGACCAAGTGAACTTTTGGTCAACCATCAATTAAAAAATCCTCTTGTCATATTTCATGACCAAATTCATTATTGAATCAAGAAAATTGAAGAAATTGAAGTTAACTTGTTCTTGAAGTTATTTGAAGTTTGAAAACTTTCTAAGTGTTCACCCTATAGAACTTTGACATGTCATAACTTGCTCATTTTTTATCCAATAGTTGCGTACCATACATTTTTGGAAATCTTGGGAAAAATAATACAATATTGTCATTGTGTAAAATTTCTCAAAAATGCATCATTTGAAAGATATTTGAGTTAGAAGTTTTGTGCACAAAGTAAGAAAAATATTGGTCATGACTTGCCTTCCTCTTGCCTTCTACACGCGCATTTCATCAAACAGGTTTTGGGCAAGAAGTAAGAGCACATTTCTTTCAATTCAAAAAAAATTTCAAAAATATGCTTCGTGCATTTCCAAGTGGACATGGAGAGCTTTTGATCAAGCTTGGAATCATCTCAAATGGTCAATTATAAATCAAGTTATGGTCATTACAAATTTAAGCCAAAACCGGATTACATGCATGCTCATGCACGCGAAAGCCTTGCCTTGCCATGACCTGTTTTTCATCAACTTTTAAAGATTACATCTCACTCAGCACTTGAACATTTTCAATGGCTCAGTGCTCAGATTGTAGACCATGAGGAGATCTATCCATGGCCTAAGTTGCAAGGAAAATTCACGAGCCAATTTTCTATGGCCCAAGCTCAAAGTGGGATGTTGAGAATTGTGTATTGTCTTGGTCATTTTTTAGGTTTTGTACAATTTTTCTGTTAATTTGTTTCAGGTCCTATTTGATGATTGCCTTGCACGATTGCAGTGCCTCATCCATTGCCAAAAGAAGCCAAGTATGTGCATTATGGTGCATTGTACTACATTCCTCAAATATTTCCATTTAAGGAAACTTTATGAATTTTGCAAAATCAACAACATTGTACTATCAAGCCAGCTCACCATTTCTTGATCCTCTCACTTATTTCAACTCACCCTTAGCTCATAAAAATGCACAGCAACTGAAGGAAATAAATAGAAAAACACATGGCATACACAACACACTCATTTTCTATTTTTTTGCAAATACCTTCAAAAAAGAATTCTGGTCCATTAATACCACAATTCCCTCACTCTTTGAGCTCTATATAAGCTCACAAGCTCATTGATGCAAACCCTAGACGCCTTCTTCTACAACAAATCATATCTGAAAAAATTTCTTCCTCTTCAAGTTTTGCTTCGAATCTTCTTTTTCCTCCATTCAAGAGCTTGTTTCTTCTTCTTTTCTTCTTCCTTGAAGCTCAGATATCAAAAGGGTGGGATTTCTTCTTGTGTTTAGAGGCATTAGTTAAGTTTATTTCTCAACTCAAGAGGTAAGATTTTGAACTTGAGTATTCATTTTTGTTTGTTTTCTGGTGAAATAAAGCATGTATGCGTGTTAGAGGCCTATGTTGATCAATCTCTCCCTTCTGGTTTACGTGTCTCTTAGATCGTGTATTCCTTTCGTTAGCTTAGCTAACATTGCAATTTAGAGGTCCTTTTTGGATCAATTCCTTTTTGGTTGGCACCTGTACCTTATGTCAGGTATTCCTTCTATTAGCTTAGCTAACATTGCATTTTAGAGCCCTTTAGTGCCTCTTTGAAATCCAGTTGTCTGGTATCCTTGGTCGGACAAGTGCGTCCTTCCTTTAAGAGCCCTTTGGTGCCTCTTTGAAATCCGTTATGCAGTATCTTTGGTCGAGCGGTCGTCCTACCCTTAATCTATTCACCTTCTCCCGGTGACTTTTTCTTTAATAGGCTCGCTTTCTTCGGGCGACCTTTTCTTTCATTTGGTTTACCTTCACCCGATTTGCTTTTCGTCAGATGTAATGTAAAATTCAAAAATATAATAATGTTCGCTCGCCTTCAGAGCGCGAATTTTATGGTTCATTTAAGTATTCAATCATCTTCTACTTTGAGTGTTCTTGCATAATCTCACCCCGATCGAAGAAGATTGAATAGGGGCAGCTATTGCACCCCAAAATTCGCCCTCTTCATTTTTCAATAAATAATTGGTTTACACTTAAGTGATGATCAATCTCTCTGAGAATCTGTTGATCAAAGGAGAATATTTTCAGAATCCGAAGATGCAGGGGCAAGTTGTCTCTCAGTAATTCTCTCCGTGCTTGGAGACATTGTTATGACTTGCAATTTGCAGGTACTTGATTGGTTATCAGTGTGATGCCCTTTTTCCCAATGAAGAGTACATCTTAATCCAGGGTTCATCCCCTGTGAAACCAATTCTCAAGCATAATTCATTACTAGAAGGGCTTGGAGGTTTGATTTTGTTACCAGTGATTCGTGTTTCGACATATTGATATTATTGTACTCCCCATTATAATTCTCGATGTTGGTTGAGGCTCATCCCCAGTGAGGTCGATTCTCAAGCAAAATTCATCACCAGAAGGGCCTGATGGGTTGATTAGTTCCCTAGTGATACACATTTCAGCATATTGACATTACCATAATCCCCAATGAATACTGACAGGGATTATCCCCAATGGAGGCTACCTTTCAAAAATGACAAGTCCTAAGATCTTTGATAGGGTATCATCCTAAAGCAGGACGTAAATTCCAAGTGCAAGTTATGGGTACCGATCTCAGATAAATCTCCGGTGAGGTCGTTGATACCTATTCTAGGCGAAATTTCCCAGTGAATGTCCGTCGAATTCTCAAATCATCCCCAATTGAAGGTTCTACCCTTTATTATCAATGAAGAGGGTGTTTGAACCGTTGACTTAGGGTTGATATCCCCAGTGAGTATGCTTGGTAGATGAATGGTTATCGTATTTGTAACACCCCAATTCTACCCAACGTTTATATGAAAATCAGAGTGCGGAAAGTTTCAACAATATGAGGCGTTACATTTCATAATTCAAACCATCAACTTAAAAAACATATCATGATGGATACATAGCACATTTAATTCCAAGAATTTATAGTAATTATTTATTCATCAAAAATACTTCATATTTATTCAAAACTACGCAGCGGATTCGTAATATTTTCAAAACTTCAAATGGAATATAGCATCTTTCCAACAACTTAATTCAAGGAAACAAATTCTCAAGTATTAACATTCAATAATGCAACGGAAAACACTATAAAATCAAATATGTGTTTATTCCCTCCGAGTGCTACGTATCAGAGCGACGACGCCATAAGCAACTAAATTCTTTACTCCTCGTTACCTGCACGTTACCAATATAAAGGTAACGGCCAACAAAACAAAGGGTGAGATATCTACCAATATAAACAGGTGTATGATAAATAATATATTAGGATTGAATCATATAAAGTTATCACAACACAACTAACACGTCACAAATAATTCCCAAATCAACAACAACACACCACCACTTAATCGTTAGCAACATATAATTACCGCATGAACAACGACATGACTTCAAATGAGACTCAACAATGCAGATGCATGTGGTACCGGTGGAGTAAACTCCCTTCACTAAATTGCTTGTTATTAGAGGCACAAGGCATAAGCCTTCTTCACAAATTCGCCAATACAGGCCTTCACAAATGCAAAAATGAAATGCGATGCTACAACATGCAAATAACAACATAAATTCACTTCCCAAGGCATACGCCTATCTCACTATTATTACCAATAATCAGAGGTAATTATAAATCACTTGAAAACACCCTGCAACTTCACATAATTCAACATACAACAACATATTCACCTCTAATTATTCGCAAACACAATCGACAACACAATACCTTCACACAATTCAACAAAATAAACAATCATAATCATCTACTAAAATATACAAAACATTCCGACCATTTTTAACTAATTCCGGACAACTATTTGTATCGCTTAATTTACTAAACCGGTTAATTCGGTACTACTTTAAATCCTATTGTTACTATTAATTATTATGAATCTACTACTTACTATCAACCATGCTTCCAATATTAATTAATTATCATGCTGCCAATTTAATTGAACACATTATTATTACTACTCAGAATTACATTTCCATTCTCTACTACTAATTAACATTCTGCCATTACCTAACATTATTGTTGTTACTATATTTTATCCTTGCTGCTATTAATCCTCATCAGTACTATTACTAGAACCAACTGTCTTTGCTAATAATAGTACTCTTATTATTCCAACTGCCATTTCTTGCAGAACTATCATTTAATTACTAACACATTTAATTGATTTAGATAACATGTTATGATTCACCAAACTGGTACTACTTATTAATCAAGTGCCAAATAAAATCGGAAAAGCTACGATTTACACGAATGACAAGTGGTGGTCCCACCCTGACACAGGACGACCGTCCTCCCATCTTTCCTAGGGAGGCGTCGCCTCCACCTCTACTCACCACAGGTCGCCTCCCACTACTTCAAGGCCCCCTCCTCCAAACTTCAAGACCTCCGTCTCCATTTGTTTGTTTTCTCCTCTTCTCATGGCTACCGTCCGATCGATCACCGTGTTTCACTAAATTTCCAATCATTCATACCCTTCGATTAACACCAGCAATACTACTATATACAATTTAATCATTTAATTCACATACGGTACACAAACACGGATAATTTAGTATAAATTCATCCATATGATTTATCATAATCCCGTTTAGAAAGTTAGAACCCCACCCCTTACCTTAAATTTGACGGTGGTTATAACTCCGATCGAATTCCTATTTTCCGGTTCCGATTGTGCACTTCTGGTATCCTCTCCTAGCCCTTGTGCCTCCTCCTTCTTCAATTTCATTTTCTCTCGTAAACCCTATTTTCTATTATTTTCTTCCTTTATATACTCCTTTATATCATACTCTATTATTAATTAAATTAATTATTCTACTCCTTTAATAATTCAATTATTATTCTATCATATATTTTATTGGCCAATTAAATAATACTTCTCATTTTATTTCTCACATTATAATAAAACTCACTAATATTCTAGTTAATTAATTTCTACTCATAATAATAATTCTCCGACTAAACTGATTATTTCACTTAAATAAACTAGTCCAATAAATAAATAATATTATTCTTAATATTAATCCTCCAATTACACCAACCAAATAATCCGACTTAAACTTAATAATCCAAATATGTCTCTTAAATAATATCGATAAACCAATTACTCCGATTAATTCTCAAACTTCGTCTAATTCCAATAATTAAATCTTTTAATAATTTAATTAACTAATTAGTTAAATTAGGGGCGTTACAGTATTCTCCAGTGAACAATGCCTTGTCACATCAAAGTTTCCATTGTGAATCGTGCCCCGATCAATTGATTTTATTCCCCGGTGTAAGTAGCACTCTTCCGTGTGAAGTTATTATCAGCATCTTCGAGTGTTTTGTTTTCAGATTAGCCATGTTGGGACAAGAATATTTGTTTCCCTAGTGGAGTTGGATATCTGAATTTTCCCCCCAGTGGAGCTTTCTATCCGAATCAGATTTCTCTTCCCCAATGAAGATTAATCATTCATCTGTTCCGGTATTTTTACACCGATGTGCATTCCCCAGTCGAAGACTCCCCAGTGTGGTCTTGCTATTGAGATCTTTATTCTTGGAGACAAAAGTTGTTATGTTCTCCCCGGTGGATTCTTGGTTTAAAAGCTTCATATCCCTACAAGAGGATTGATTCCCCCGATGAAGTCTAATACCATTTGATTTATTCAAGATGCTGATGACTACTCGCAAACGTTTGTGGATTTCCCCATGAAGTTGTGTTCCCCAACGAAGTTTCTTTCAGAATTCCCCATGAAGTCTCCAAATTCCCCAATGAAAGTAGGATAATTCTCTAGAGAAGTTTTTCGTACCCTCAGTGAAGAGTAATGACTCTCTCCCCAAGAAGTATGATTGGTTTGAAGTCCAATTCGATTCTCCCCAAGTGAAGAACGCTTCCCATATTGGAATTGAAATTTATTTTTGCAAGTGTTCTCCAAAATCCACTCCCTAGTGGTACCTCTCTCTTGGATATTCATGGCTTTTCAGCAGCCGGTCGTCGATATTATTACTTCTCATTTAATCATTCAAGCATGCATTCATTACATTGCATCTACCTTAAACGCGTAGCATTCCATTGATTGGGAGCACTACGCCATAAAATTCCAAACATGCATATTAAGTGTTTGCCGATCACGTATTCATCTAGAAGAAATAAGCAATCTCTGTGGTTTTCCCTCAAGATTATTTTCTCAACAGATTTCTGCTTCCCTAATTGCCACTTCAAATCAAATGTCTTATGGGAACTCATTCTCTGTCCAGTGGAGTCTTTTGTGACTTTCTTTATCTCAGTCACTTCGGGTTGTGTCACCCTTTTCCCTAGTAAGTCGTAGACTTTCCTTGCTTATACAAGTCTTCTGTTATTTTACCTGTGTTTGTCTCGCCGTTAGAGTGTGAGTAAGAGTCGGTGTATAACCTTTCTTGCTTTTCAAGTATTTGAGTATCCATACTTGGTGTGTGGTAATTCAGATAATTGCCACTCTTGAAGAACTATACCCCGCCTTTGGCCTGAGGAACAATATAGTTCTTGTGCATTTGCAAGCACCTTCTTGAAGCCCAACATGGTGGAAATATTTGTTAGAGTTTGCTTCAGTCGGTCTCTTTCTTTTGTAAGTGCATCTTCGTACAGATGTTCCTTTTTCCCCAGTAAGTCGTAGACTTCTCTTGCTTAGGCAAGATCTCAGTTAGGTTACCCGTGTTTGTATCGCCGTTAGAGTGTGAGTAAGAGTCGGTGTATAACCTTTCTCACTTTTCAAGTATTTGAGTATCCATACTTGGTGTGTGGTAACTCAGATAATTTCCACTCTTGAAGAACTGTACCCCGCCTTTGGCCTGAGGGATATTATAGCTCTTGTGCTTTTACAAGCACCTTCTTAAAGTCCAAATTATTTTGGAGAATTCTGTTAGAGTCTGCTTCAATCGGTCTCTTTCTTATGTCTAGGTCTTGCGTCAATCAGTTCATTTCTTCCCAGTTTACCTGTTGGTTGGGTATTCTTTCTGTTAGCTTAGCTAACATTGTTTGCTAGAGTCCCTTTAATTGGTCTCCTTCCATGTAAGTTCGCCTTCGATCTATGATTTGATCATTCCATTTGTCTTCTCCCAAGTGAATCTATCATTGATTATTGTTTTTGGTTTACTCGTATCTTAGATCGGGTATTCCTTCAGTTAGCTTAGCTAACATAGAGCTCTGTGTTGATCAGTCTCTTCCTTCTGGTTTACGTGTATCTTAGATCGGGTATTCCTTCTGTTAGCTTAGCTAACGTAGAGCTCTGTGTTGATCAGTCTCTCCCTTCTGGGTTACCTGTATCTAAGATCGGGTATTGCCCTCCATTAGCTTAGCTAACACTGATATTTAGAGGTCTTGTTTGGATCAATTCCTTTTGGTCGTTTAGATCAAGTTTTCCATCTGTTAGCTTAGCTAACATTGTAGTTTAGGAGGTCTGTGTTGATCAGTCTCTCCCTTCTGCTTTACCTGTGTATCTTAGATCGGGTATTTCCTTTCGTTAGCTTAGCTAACGCTGCAATTTAGAGGTCTTGCTTGGATCAATTCCTTTTGGCCGGTTTACCTGTACCTTAGATTGGGGTTTCCATCCGTTAGCTTAGCTAACATTGTAGTTTAGAGGCCTATGTTGATCAGTCTCTCCCTTCTGATTTACGTGTATCTTAGATCGGGTATTCCTTTCGTTAGCTTAGCTAACATTGCAATTTAGAGGTCTTTTTGGATCAATTCCTTTTTGGTTGGCACCTGTACCTTAGGTCAGGTATTCCTTCTGTTAGCTTAGCTAACATTGCAATTTAGAGCCCTTTAGGGCCTCTTTGAAATCCAGTTGTCTGGTATCCTTGGTCGGACAAGTGCGCCCTTCCTTTTAGAGCCCTTTAGTGCCTCTTTGAAATCCAGTTGTCTAGTATCTTTGGTCGGGCAGGTACGTCCTACACTTCCGTCTATTTCACCTTCTCTCGGTGACTTTTTCTTCAATAGGCTCGCTTTCTCCGGGCGACCTTTTCTTTCATTTTGTTTACCTTCACCCGGTTTGCTTTCCGTCAGATATAATGTAAAATTCAAAAATATAATAATGTTCGCTCGCCTTCAGAGCGCGAATTTTATGGTTCATTTAAGTATTCAATCATCTTCTACTTTGAGTGTTCGAAAGGCTTCACCAATCTCACCCCCCGGTTGAAGAAGATTGAATAAGGGCAGCTATTGCACCCCAAAATTCACCCTCTTCATTTTTTTAATAAATAATTGGTTTACACTTAATCGGTAGGTGCATTACATGCATATCATTCATGCATTAACCCTGAGATCTAATTTTCGATTATGAGAGTGTACACCATTCTAAAAAAGAGGTTTGATTCCCAAAAGTTGAATATTTGAGGTTCTGTTGTTTCCAGTGTCATCTCAGTGTACAAGACGTGTGTGTCTGAAAAGCTTCTGGCTATATCTCGAGAATTGAGGATTTGAGGTTCTGATTGCCTATCTTGAGGATATTAATTGAGGTTTCAAGTAAGAGCAGGTTGTGGTCGAATATTTGAGCCCGAATTGATTCTATGGCCTTCTGTGTGTCTTGAAGTATCTGCATATGGCTTATCGATCCACGCGATCCATCAGAAAATCGCGAACAGTCGGATAAAATCATATTTGAGTGTGCGTACTAAAAAGTCAACAAAAGTCAAAGTTTGACCAAGTGGAATTTCTGGTCAAAATTATTATGTGATCATTTGTTGAGAAAAGTCGGAAGAATCGGAAGAAAATGAGGTTTCTTGCATTTTAAGTAATCTTGGACTTCGAAAAAATTTCTAAGTTTTAAGCACTTTGTGTTCACGGAGCCATGTTGTCGACTCTATCTCACTCGTATGTGGTCAGAAGTTTGTGAATTGGTAGTCGTTGAAAAGAGCGCATTTCAGACTCCGAATTTGTCCTCGTGAAGATTTCTCCAAAAATTGCCTAGATTTCGAGTTATGAGGCTCCGAAGTTTAATGTTCATAACTTTTGAATTTCATACTTAGTGAAATTTTGGGTGTTTTTCAATTTGTTCAACTGCTCCACTTCGGAGATATTTTACACGTGTTTCCCAGCGTCATTTTGCGTCGAGTTCAAAATCAAAGTTATTCATTTCGCAGCAATCTACAACTTTGCTGAAGGAATCGAATTAATTCGGAGCTCAGATCAAACGTTATGAGGCTCGGAAGTTATGAATTCATCATGTTTACAATATTCAACACTTAGAAATTTTTTGGAGTGTTTGTCTATATGTTCAGGCTGACGACTTCGGGTTCGATTTTATCATAGTTATCGGCTCTGAATTAAAAAATGTTCAACTGAAAAGTTGTTTATTTAGCGGGAATCTACAACTTTGTTGAAAGAATCGAGTTCATTCGGGATTCGGATCGAAAGTTACAAAGCCTAGAAAATAAGAACTCATCATGTTTGCAATGGAAAAACTCTAAACATGAAAGTTGGAGTTTGTCATGTCCTCTATAAGTTTCATTCACAAACTATTTCGTTTCGGACGTCGCAGCAAAAGACACGAAGCCTCGAAGTGGTTAGGTTGAAGTTGCCAAAATGTGAGATGGCACACACACTTTTGCCATGCATACGAGAGAATTTTCTCAAACAGTTGTTGTGCGCATGTTTAAGGCTGTTTTTACCATTGATTCGATCGCTGAGCGGAAAAAACTCCGAACACGAAAGTTGGAGTTTGTCATGTCCTCTAAAAGTTCCGTTCAGAAATTATTTCGTTTCGGACGTCGTAGTGGAAAATATGGAGCCTCAAAGTTGGTGGTTTAAAGTTGGAGAATGGCTAGATGTTATGTTTGGAATCTGCCCAGCCAATCAGGACTTTCATCGAACAGTCGCGTGGCAAAGTTCAAACGCATTTTTCTCAATGATTAAAGCTTTGTTTGGATTTTTGTTGAACTACAAAGTTGTTCTATCACACGTGCTCTTTCCAATGGTGTCGAGTTTGCATCATTTGGTCGAGTATCGAAAGAGTTATGGGGCTGTAAAGTAGTGCATTTGTTTTGAGTAAATGGTCGGTCATATTGAGGAAATACCACGACGATGCAATCAGTGGTGATGGCGCAACTTCGAAGCCATTTTTGAGCATACTATTAACACTGATTCGAAAAGTTTTCATCACGAAAAATGTTCGTATAAATGCTCTCTACAATTTTGATCTTGGGGTTTCATCTCGAAGAGGTATGTATGTCGAATTACCAAGCCGGGAAGACTAGCGCATGATCACGAGTTCCGAATTATTGCTAGCTGGCCAAAATGATGATGCATTTTTATGTTCATATGTGTGTGTATTACGTGCTATACAGAATGATGCTAGCTGACTGCTTTTCCTTTTTTGGCCATGCATATACTGAGTATGGAGGGAGGATACCAAAAATAAGAAACTCTTTCTTCATTCTCACCACACCAGAACAGAAAAGAAAAAGATTTCTCGCTGGCTCTCTCTTCTCCTTCAACTACCTTCGTTCTTCACGGTAACTAATGATATTTAACAACTATATCGGAAAACAATTATGCCGACCTCACTCTCCTTTCCTTCTTGCTCTCTCTCGAACAACCTCTCTTTTCTCACCATAACCTTCTCTCACTCCAGCTTCTTCTCTGGATGCTCTCTAAAAAAAACCAAAAGAGACCGTAACAGAACTCCCTCTCCTTCTTCATCCATTCTTCTTCTCTATAACAAACCGCCGTAACCGCAAAATTGTAACAAAACTCTGAACAACCTTTAACGGCCTGCAACAACACCATAAAAAACTCCATTGCATTTCACCACGAGGAAGCTACTATTCGCTTTCATCATCATCATTGGAATGCATTAGAAGCTCGCAACAAACTCGATACGTTCACACTCGCTCCTATTTTCAACAAGGCCAATTCACTTGGAATTGATGGCGAGGAAGCTTCTAAGATCAAAGTTTTTGCGGCAGGATTTGCGATCTGGAAGTTCTTCTTCCATTTTGAATACTTGAGGGACTATCTCCTTTGCCAAGAGTTCAAGAAATTGCACACTTTTCATAAGCGATTTCACGCGAGCTTCAACAGGTGAGTATCCAAACTTCTCTTCTTAATATGGTAGGTTCTCTATGATGTAGAGGCGTCCAACGTGTCACTGAGTTCTGTATAAGAATTAGATGCTGGTGTTAGTAGCACTTGACAGTGTCATTGACTCTTGCCGTTTGCATTTACGATTTGAATGTTGTGCTGAGAATTTTATATGGTTAGAGTGAGTTTCAATAAATTTGAAGGTCAGATTTGAGATAGGTGTGGGATTCTGCTCAGATTAGTGTCCCCCGGTGTCTGTTTTTGTGGGACGAAGACCCAACAACCACCGTGAGGGGTGGTCTTTCGTGCCGGAGAAGAGACCTGTTACTTGGGGTTTTTCCCATGGAAGACTAAGAAAACGTGAGGTGTCGGCACCTTATTGGCCCCTAGTTTCTTTTTACTTCTTATCTTAGTTTCCTGTTATAATTTCTTTTTTTTTCTTTTCTTTCTTGACCAATTGATAAGAAGTGATGAAAAAACGTGACATGTTGGTGTAAAAAATTTCTGAAGAGTGTTTCTTTGGACAATTGGGCTTAATCAACCTTGGGGCGGGCTTAACGCATAGCTTGATCACACCTTCCGCATATTGGGCTTCAGCATCATTTGCATTAAACTTAGATCATCCTGAAAATTTCCAATACACCCCCCAGTCTTATACATACACTAAATTAATACTTAGGCAATTTAACTTTCGATTTCGATCATTCCGACTCATAAAAAATACATAAAAATAGTTTCCTGACTTTTTAGTATCTTAGGATATTTTTGATATTTTTTGTGAATTTTTAATAATTAATTTCCTTTAGTTTTTAATCAATTTTTTGATAATATGTTTAGAAACAATCTATTTTGTGATGCCCGTACACGTTTTGATGTTGTTTTTGATCGTTTCTCGACAATAAAAATCCGAATAAATAGGTTCCTGATACTTTAGGACTTTTAGAGTTTTATCACATTTTTTTTGGGATTTTTTGTAGTTAAATTTCGATCTCGTTTTAATTGTTTTCGATAACATGTTTAAAGGCAATTTTTCCCATAATACTTCACATATAGATGCGAATTTTGATTGTTTCTTAACCATAAAAATTCATAAAAATGATATTATGGTTCTATTAGATGTTAGGAGCCTTTAGGAATTTTTCTCATAATTTTTAGATATTTTTAGGTCTTTATCCGATTTTTCTTTTGTGTGAACACAAAGATGTATAATTCCTTGCTATTTCATCTAGTTAGGAATCGATCTTTTGCATGTGGTGTCTAATACTTGTTCTCACCCTCAACTAAATTTTTTGATTAACATGTTGACATGTTTAGGAAGTTGATACCTTGGTATATAATAGATACTTGAGTCATATGATTAGGGTACCATGAGAATTAACCCTTAGAGCGACGATTGATCGTTTTGACTTAGTTTTGCACATAGTTTTGCTTCAAGCATGAGTTTTCTTGTGCATTTTGTTTGAGATCATTTAATATGAATTATCTACTTACTTGTAGAGTTTTACATCTATTTTAATCCAATACTTACTTAATTCTCAAGTTTCGATCATGTTGTATGGTTTAAAAGCATGTTTCTCCTTTGTCATTTGAATCGACTAATTGTAGGAGTGAAAACTAAACAAGCAGACAAATAGTATGCAAAATCATGTGTGCAAGCAATAAGATACACATCCCGCATATCTAAATCAAATGTAAAAGGCTCAATGTACCTCACACATGAAGTAAAGTGTCAAAATTAACAAAGTAAGTGCTAGAAAGAAAGCACTGAAAGCAAAACCGATTATACAGATGATAATACACTAGTATAATCATATAAGAAGTGAAATAAAATCCCAAAAATTGGCTTGGTAAAGCACTTTTCCAAAATTAGAGCGAAAAAGTCAACTTCTCAGAATCGATTAAAAATCACATGGTGCTTACAAAAGCGTCAACGGATTCAAAAATATGATCGGTTTTAATTAATTCCGAGTGGAAGTGAGCTTTTTAGGACCTTAAAGGAATGGGGAAGCGATAGCGTTTTAGGCATGTTGCACTTGAAATTTGGTTTCGAAACCATCAAAAATAGTTTTAAAACAAGCCAAAACGTTGGGAACAAGTATCGTTACCTTGGACCTTTGAGAAAAAATGAGGTTTGATGAACAAAATCGCCTAAAAAGACTTATGGAAAGTGAAAATTCATGTACCGAATTAATTTCCAATTTAATTCGTTTTGGTTTTGAAATGAGTAATGAATTGGAGATTAATTCATGTACATGAAGAAAACAATTCAAAACAAATCAAAGTGCAAATGAAATGCAAGGTTAATTGAAATTAGGACCAAAAGGAATGCAAAAAATGCAAATTAAACATGTATTTAATGCACTTTTCATGAATTATGTTACATGCTGCGATGAACTGTAGATGTATGACATACAATATGCAAGCAATTAGTAATCATCCTATTCCACACTTAAACATAATGAAATGCATGATAATATCGATTTGAACCAAGGATGCAACATGTCATAATGCTTTGATTTCATACAAGCAAGAATGTATCATTAACACATGAGAAAGTGCCTAAAAACTACACACCGACACCTTTCAAGTCATTAAAATCAAACATCGACACATAAACTTGATTCAATTATTCAATGTACTTTTAGATCAATGCATGAACATGAAAACTATAATCTAAATGCAAACCTAAATGCACTATGTGCAATGCAAATGCTTCATGATGGCAAAATACACCTAAAACTACATTTAGACACAATTATGTTTACTAATTAAGCCTTATTTCACATGCTTTAAATAAAATCAATCAATCTAAATGCAACCTAACGCATAAACATGCAATATGTGGTGCAAATGATCACATTACAAAGCCTAGGTGCAAATAAATTCAATCATACAAGTGTATGTATGCTCTATGTTCAATTTCCTTCACACTGACACAATAACGTTCCAAAATCAAACTCAATTCAATCAATTTCCAATCAACAATAAGTGATTATAGAATAAGCTACTTACTTGTTTTTGAAGATTAATCAGAGAATCTGAGAGAAAATCAAGAATAGAAGCTTCAATTGTTGAATAAAATACCAAATCCAAGCTTGAATTGATGATAATAAGAGAATTGATGAGGAAATTGGAAGAAAAATGATGAGGAAACTTTGTTCTTCACCAAATCGAGCAAGAGAAGGAAGGAGGAGGTGTGATCCGAGCAAGAAGGTGGCGGGAAGAGAGAGGATTTCGACCGATAGGTGGCCGGACTGAGCAGAGCAGAAGATAAGAGGAGGAGCAACCAAGCGCTCCGAGCAAGAGAAGAAGAGGTTTCGATCGGAACCGAGCTGCACGCGGAGGGAGGATTAATCGCAGAAGGCGGTCGCCAGGCGGGGAGGTCTGGTCGTCGCGAAAAGAGGTGCAGGCTGGAGGGATTTTGGAAGGGGACATGGCGGTGCTCCGGTGACTTAGGGAGGAGGCAAGGGTGGTCAGTGCAAGGGTGAAGAGGAAAAGCTTCAAGAACAAGCAACTTCAATTAATTTTTTAGAGAGAATAGAGAGAGAGGAATGAGAATTTGGGAGTGAATTTTAGCAAATGATTTTCCTCCTTCAATTTGTGAGAGAAAAAATATATTTATAGGTGGGAAATTTTGGGCTTAGGAGTGCCTTGGATCCAAGATTAGGCGTAAATCGCGATTATCTGAATTATTTTCGTCCACAGTCCAAAATAGCCGAATCCGTGCGAAATTTAAAGTCGAACTCTAAATGAAAAATTTCTGGAATGCGAAATTGTTGGAGCGAGTCAAAATTTCGACTCAATCGGATGAACATTCCAGGTGGTACAAATTTTTGAAGTTTTAGCACACTTTTCGGACATCTGACATGTGCAGAATTTTCATTGCGCTCTTCAGATAAATTGTCTCGAACGAGGATCTTCTGATCAAAATTTGAACGTGGAGTCTTCGTAACAAACGAATACAATGGAATTTGTGAACTTTTGGCATTGGTCTTAGCTTGTTTCAATAAAAATAGAATAAAAAATGCTCTTGATTGGTAAGGAATTGGCTCTAGACTTGTGAATGAAAGTCGCATAGGACTTAGATACGAAAATTTCGACACTAGCCCTGTTCAGTTTTGATTTTCCATCCAGGAGTTATGACATTTCTAGCGTACCGAGAACACGGTTCAACACTAAAATTCTGTTTATCCCACTCGAAAGATCAATTTCTTTGGAGACTTTCCTCACACATTTAGATTCTGAATTGTGAACGAAAGTTGTAGATAATAGTGATAGGGAGTTTCTAGTCAAAAATCATCAGAAAATACACGATGATCTGTGAGTTATGCCTTCCGAGGCGCCCGAAATGCACCAAAAACCCAAAATTCAATCTTTTAAGAAATGAACTATAAAAATGTTTTTCTTGACGAAACGGCCTCTGATCTGATAAGACATAAATGATACTATAAGACATAAATGTTAAAATGAAGAGGGTAAATTTTGGGGTACAACACCGCCTGACACTCAATGTGGCCCCCACCACTGTTTCCACATCCTATAGTGCTCGTCTTGAAAATTCTGGTGGCCCCTGCCTCATCTTCTTCTTCCTTCAATCTCATTATTACTAGAAATTTCATTCTATTTCCCAGCGACGAGTTATCAATAGATCTAGCCTAATTCGTAATATAAATCAATCATGCACATAGATTCAACAACAACATATTTCATCAACAGAAAAACAATTATACCAGATAAATTACACACAACAAAATTGCATAACCCAAATCCCTACATATCATTTATCATAAATTCCATTATAGAGTCAGAACCTCACCCTTACCTTGGATTGAAGGTTGCTCTACAGTTTACCGGTTGGAACCTAGTCTCGCCTCTTTTTCTCCTCTGCAACTTTCTCCACGTATTTTTCCTTCTCCAAACCATTTTCCTTTCTTTGCTACTTTTTCCTCCACATTCAGACTTCTCACTTACCTAATTTTTCCTTTGTACTGCTACTTTCAACTTTTATATTTTATTCCTAATTATAACCTAACAATAATATTATTACTCTTATTAAATGTATTGGGCCTAATTTCTACACCTCCACTATTACTATTTCTAATCATTAAAATCCCAAATAATATAATCTAGTATTATTTCTAATATTATATCTACAACATAATCAACTAAATTAATCAACTAACAACTTGACAACTTAAATCAACATTTCACAACTTCGACATTTAAATCGGAAATAATTCAAAAATATTTAATTAAATAATTAATTAAATATTGGACGTTACACTTAGTCCCATTGAATTCAAAAACCTTGTTGAGAACATGAGCATTGTATGTGTCAACATACCCAGCTTCTCACTCTGCGGCGTGACTTCACAAACCAAACTCAAATCTCTAAATTCCTCAATTAGTTCCAAGTCCCTAGCCATCAATGTTGATATATGCAACGTCTTTCAGCTTAGTGCATCACCCACATTATTAACTTTACAAGGACGATGAGTGTCAATTGTACTTGCTAAAAGTACAATAGTGGGAGATATTCTACTCAAGTAGGGATTGCGAGAGAATATATGTGTTTTCCTTTTTGAAATTAGTTAATAATCACCGAGAATCCCGAGGTAAGGATATTTATAAGATTCTCTAGGGTTTGATTTAGTCAAATAACCAATTATTCTCCTTTTTTTTGGGAATCCATGACAATATAGAGGAGCGAATTCCTCTTTTATTGGAGAAGCTATTTCTCCATGATCCAGTCAAGACTGTAAATCTCTTCTCACATCTTTCAAATCACGTACAATCTAAAATAAATATATGTATGTTTGGGTCAGATGTTCAGATCCACTTCTGACTTCTAAGCTTAATTTGAGCAATCAAACCCAATTCAAACGATCAAACCCGCTTCAAACACTCGTCAATATTGTCGAATTTGATTTTGAATCGGTTTATTACATTACGGCTCCTTTTAGGCTCAATAAAATTATTTGTTTTGGTAAATAAAATTTATTATTTTAAGTAAAAAATCATCTTTATTTTCACAAAATTATGAAAATTTAACTATTGAATTTTTATTTAAAATAAATGTTATGGGATAAGGATGAATGGAGGGGCTTTTTAGTCTTTCGTGCTTGACACGGCAGCAACAACAACGTAGAAACAACCGCGGAATATGAGCTTACGGATCAAGGAAAGCGCCATGTTTCGTGAACAACAAGAAAACAACCCTTGTTTTACTTTCCTGTCATTATTACCGAATCTTTCAATTTATTCACCTCTCTTTCTCCTTCTTCATCTTCCTTCTCACTCCTCTCAACCACCTTTCAATCTTCTACCTTTCTTTCTTCCACTACTTGGTAAGTCTAATTTCTTCTCTCAATTCAAAAGTTTTTATTTTTAGATTCCTATCGATTACTACTTTCCTGTATTTTTTTTTGGTAGAGTTTGATTGGAATAACTTGTTGAAATGTTATGTTAGAGAATGATAATTAAGAGTTTAAATTGATAAAATTTAGTGATAGTTTAAAGACCTAATTGAAGGTAAAATATTATTTTGCCTTGTTATTCCTTTCGAATATTTCTAGTTAATGAGGCACTCACATCCCGACATTCATATGACGATATCGGTAATAATTTGAAAAATATAAATAAATTAAATATAATTTCAAATGTCTTTAGTGTCTGGTATCGATACGGACACGCCTTGTTTCAAAAGTGTCTGCTACGTAGTTTCTAGATCTTCAGTTTTGGGTTCTGGTTTTGTATATCTTTTTATAGGTGAGTGTAACTCTGCAGCTCACAGTATCTCTGTTTTGCACCGTTCACTTGCAGAAAAAGCAGCAGCATCACTTCTAGGACCAGTTCCCTTAAACCAAAGTTATTTCCACCATTCAAGTGCCGTTGCTTCTCGTCCGGAACTTGTTCGCATAGTGCTGTCAACAATCACTCCATGTACTGGCTGAGCAGACTTTGGTTTGGTAGCACCACAAGGGCAACAGAGAATATGGATTCATCAATTGCTCAAGGGCCAGATGATGAAAAACCAGCATCAGTTCAACAGTTTGCCCAATTTGGCGCTGGCTGCTTTTGGAGCGTCGAGCTCGCCTTCCAGAGGGTACCTGGTGTGACCAAGACTGAGGTTGGTTATAGCCAGGGGCTTTTACATAATCCAACCTACGCAGACGTGTGTTCCGGAACCACAAGACACTCGGAGGTTGTTAGAGTCCACTATGATCCCAAAGAATGTAGCTACGAGTCTCTGCTCAATGCATTCTGGGCTAAACACGATCCTACCTCACCAAATCGACAGGTATATATCACATTTGTCATTTAATTGAATTCATCAGGTTATCGTATCCTATCGTATCTGATACTTTTATCGTGTCCGTGCTTCAGGGAAATGATGTGGGAACACAATACAGGTCTGGAATATACTATTACACTCCTGAGCAAGAGAAAGCAGCGCGAGAGTCGTTGGAACAGCAACAAAAGAAGCTAAACAGGAAGATTGTTACTGAGATCCTTCCTGCTAAAAAATTCTACAGGGCAGAAGAGTATCATCAACAGTATCTTGAGAAAGGTGGTAGATTTGGTTTCAAGCAATCTTCTTCTAAGGGATGTAACGACCCTATTCGATGCTACGGTTAAATTAATTATCATGAAAATCGCCATCAACTAGTTCAGATGTTGGAAAATAATAGTTTTGCTGATAAGTATTTGTTGATATAGCAACAAAACTAAGTCACACACACTGCATATTCCTACTTGATTTTAAAGTTGGAGATTATCATAAATCAGTTGTAGAAGTGGTGTCTTTCATGTATAGTTTTGAAATGAAGTTATCTATTTTTGAGTTACAGCATAGTTTATTACTAATATATTAATGTTGTTGACCATATGCATTTGAGAAAAATGAATGGATAAAATTGTACAGAACCATTCAATTAGTGGATACTATATTGATCCACGTAGATTGCTATGTTTAATGTAAATCTTTTGTTGTGGTTGCACAATACCATACGCTTCAACTCTAAAGAGAGAAAATAATCTTATATTCTCTCTCTTAACCATAGTATTTTATTTCATTTATTTTTCACCTAAATCACATAAAATGTATTAAAAGGATGATGTCTCTCTCCTTAAAGTCACTCAAACCCCATCTATCCATACACATCCATGATGAAGAAATTAGGTCTAGGCTTGTCCAAACCATTATCAATTGCATAATCAAATGCAAAAGAAATAGTAACAATATAATTTAAAAATGATTGAAACAAAATCAAGAACAACAAGAGTGAAATTGAGTAGAATGAAATAGAGCATACTAGAGGCATCATTCTATTGGAGGAATATTTTAAGGCACGGCCAAATTATATTTTAATTCCACTTCAAATTAAAAGGTGAACGAAAAGAAGGAAAATTGTGGAGATGATGGTTGTTTATCAAAAAGAAGAAAATATGTTTGCAAAAATTCTCGACCGCTCTATTTTAGGATTTCAAGACTCAAAAAAGTCATAGGTAAATTGAATGAGATTTTTTCCCTAGTGATCATCGTTATAATTGGGAGGTTTGACATGACACAAATCCTCATCAATGGTAGTAGCTCGTGTGACATCATGTATTTAGAGCTATTCGGGGAGATGAACCAAGAGCAGAGCAAATTATTGACCTACGATGGCTCAGATCTCCAAGCGTTTAACGGAACCACAACCTGCTCCTGGTGATATATAGAATTGATAGTTTCCGTCGGCAGCGAAGAAGACATTTGAGCTGTAAATTCTCAATTTCTTGTTGTTTCATGCAGGAGTGTGTACATTTGTATCCCGAGACGACCTCTTGCGACCATGTTAGACGTTGTTGCTTCACTAGCTAATCTTAAACTTAAATATCACAATCTACTGGGAGAACTGACTACAACGATTATGGTTTGGAAGGAGCGAGAAGAATATATCAAGCTCTCCAAAAAAATCAGGGTGAAGACATAGCCATGAAGCTCAATGTCACTTCCCTCATAAAAACTCAACATGATGGGTATCAATCCTCCCTAACGTCGCTAAAAGAGGTCATATGAGGCAGACAAATAAGCAGTAATCAACCCGCTTTGGTTATGTTTTTTGTTCCCATTCGTACCAAATTTTATGCTTAAGTCATTTTTCGTTTATATGCTTGTATCACTATACCATGTCAAAATGAAATGATACTTTCTAAGACATTCTTTTCTCTATAAATGCGCATAGCAACAGGAAGTTCGAGGTACAACCAAAGACATTGATGCCTAGCGCACATAAAGTAAAGAGTGTTGTCATAGAGGCTTTGTACATCTGACTATAGTACTAAATCTCTCACATAAAGTTATAGGTGCTTTCAGAGATGCCATGTACGCTCGGCTAAAGCAATAAATTCCCTATATAAAGTCAATGGTGTTGTTAAAGATGCTTTGTACGTATGGCTAATGCAATCAATCCCCCACATGAAGTCGAGGATGATGTCAGACATGCTTTGTACGTCCGACTAAAGCAATCAATCCTCCACAGTTAATAACGGTCCACCCTCGTCTGATAGTTAGCCACTCCATTGCCGTGGTGGGTTGGCCATGCATCTACCTCTGACCAGATTCTCATTTGGTAGGGGAAGGGAAATCGACTCTTGAACGAGAATGGTCTTACTGACATCCAATTAAATTTGAGGGAAGACCCTGTGAATTCAAAAATATATGATGCTTTGAACTCAAGATCGCGATGAATACCTCAAAACATGTATTAAAAACATAATAAGTTTATTTTTATTCCATTGTTATAGAAGCATCCAATTAACCGCGGGGAAATTCCCCACAACTTCTTAAGGGCAAGACCTTATTTCTAAGAGCATGTTAAAGTGGTAAAATAAAGATGTTATGTCAACCCTGAGGGAAAACCTTGTGAGTTCGTGAAATTCTGAGCCATGTGCTCGGTATCGTACTAAGACACACCTTAAAACAGGTAAAAAAGTACTTCACTCAATAAATATTTATTTTCTACATACTCTTTCATGATGTAGTATTATCGTACAAGTTCTAAAAGATATAATTAAAATATAAAGAAGGAAGAAGAAGGTGCCGAATTAGAATCCTATCAAGCTTACATCATCCTCGTTTCCACAACAACTTAATTTGACTAGATTTGTTCCTTAGAAAGCTCTAGCGGGTGGTGAAAATATTCTACTTAATCCAAAGCTTCTCAAATGATTGCGTAACTGCCTCAAGGGTGGAACACATATAGTCGGCCATCTGTCGAGCTACGAAGCATTCTAAAAACGTGAGAAATTTATTTCCTAGTGAGCAACTCTCTAACTACTTCAAACAATGCTTAAAGTTGGATCTTTTGTCTCTAAGTTCTTCACCAATTGAGCCACCTAGTTGGAAAGAGAGCCAGTGAACTTTAAGGGAAGAAAATCATCATTCACTCCACAAAGAGAGGTAGAAACTTCATTTTCTTCATTCAGGTACTTATCATGTTGAAGCTCCAAGTCACATATGATATACTTCATCCACTCCTTTTTAGTGCAGTACTAGTCGAATCGAAAAAGCATCCTAGTAGTCAGATGCACCTAGGGCCAGAGCAGCCAACGCGCGTCGAGAATACCTGCCCATTTTTTTCCAATATCTTCCTCTAAAATAGGCCCAAAAACACTATCCAAATAAGCACTATCCTCATCCAAATGATATGATTAACAACTTTCAATAGAGTGAGAGCCAGATCCCATCACTAAGGGGAAAACAATCCGACTATGGGGCATTTGGTAAAAGAATAAGGTTTTCTTTCGCCATATTATACTCGGACGGCCACACTACTTGCCTTAGAAGCTGTAACTTCTCGTTATTACCCATTCACTTTGCACAAAAATAAGTAAAGAGTATACATCTGAGGCATTCATAGAAAATCCCATTAAACTCAAAGAGTTTGAAATTTACTGATCAGTGTATTTTGATGCACATTCCTCTATGTTTGTACTTAGGCATTTCCATGGTTTAGTTTATTTAATTTTCTATTTTATGATGTTTTTATAATTTAGTTTATTTTTGCACTTAATTAATTTTCGTATTTTATTTTCAGCATTAGCAGTTTTCAATAAAAAAAATCATAACTGGAGCTATAATAATCGAATTGAGGCATTCTTATAATCGTCAGAAAGCTAAGAGAAAGATCTACAACTTTCATTTTGTAGCCAGAAGCTGAATCATAATGTATCAAGGTTGAAAATTTCTTTGAAGTTTCTGCCTTTTACATAAGTTGTTTTTGAGTCATTATTTTATGGGCCTGGGTTAAGTTTTATGACCCGGTTTGTATTAGAATTGAAACACTTATTCTATTAAAAGGGAATCAGCCGTGCTACAGTAAGATAACCTTCTTTTCACGATAAACCATGCTTGAATAGAAAACTAATCATCCAAAGTTGATCTATTGTAATCTCGTTCTGACTCTTTGAGGTTTTTAATATATCAATTCAATTTCCTTTCTATTTCAATTCTATTTTATGAAATTGCATTTGCTTAATCTGCTATTTCATGGAATGTCTTGATTAAATTTATATGATTGTATTTCTAATCTTTAATCGTTGTTTACGTCTCTTAGTCGTTAAATTACATTTTATATCGTGTTTGTTTAATTCATGATTGTATTAATCTGTTTTCTTAATTCGGAATGGGAATTCAAACTATTTTATATCTATTGCGCTTGTAAATTGGTATTGAAATCGAATAGAGATCGATCCCGCTTAGGGAATTGGTAAGGTAAAAACCAATGATTAGTAGGAACCTAAAAACATTATATCAACTTATTTTCATAATCACTTATTTTAATCGCTTATTTGCTCTGTTCTTTAAAAATTGATCCTAAAATAAACACCTCATAATCGTTTCTGTTGGTTAATAACAATACAAGAATCCTTGTGATACAATACTCAAGTCAGTGACGCTAAAATATACTTTCAAAAACACAACGGATCATTTACCAAAAATGACCCTTCTTTGTTCTTGAGAACGGGCTTTCACTAGAAATGAGATATCAATGAGACACTTTAAACGCTTCTTATCTACTTTCTTAGTCGGGATACCTCTCCTTACATACCTCATTTTTTATGAGCTTTACCAATCGACCTTTTTATAGTGAGCCTATTCATAAAGGTCATTCTCACTATAAGCGGGAAAAAAACTTTCTTAGCAAAAAGAGAACCTCAATCGAATACTTAGGAAATAGGTCAGTACATCAGCCCTCCACTCAAGTACGAATATTACAAATCGTAATGCAAGTTTTCGGTGATGGGGTCAAGAAAAACCAGGTCAAAAAGCGAGAGCTCCATAAGAATTCAAATCCATGAATGATCGGCTTGAAGTATAGTAATTCTTTACCCTATCCAGAGACACTGGTTCATGAAGACATTGGAAAACGTGTAGAAATAATAACACACAAGTTGTCCTCTTCACATGTTCACACCAATTCTAGTAGAGTCTCATGCATGCCTAGCAGGAAGGGTGGATTTGTGAGGGAGCTGTGACCAGATGATTGATTACTTCTACCTCAAAATGATAAAAGGAAGACGAAGGGCTATGGTGCAGAAAGAACATTTGTAAAAAGGAATAACGCATGCACCATACTTATCTCATGCCTTTTCATCTTAAGAAGGGATCATAATTCCACAATCATAAGATAAACCTACCTCTAAGGAAACACAACCAAAGTCGTCTAGTTTAGCGAAAAGAAGAACAATGGAAAAATAAACAGGATTAATATAAGAAGATGGAGTATCCTTTTGAGACTTTCTATTACTTTTCTATGATTTTTTGTTCATAATTCAATAATTTTGCAGTTAGAAGGAGAAATAACGGGATGAGGAGCCAATGAAACTGTCAAACTAGAAAGAAAAACTCATAAAAAGAAGAAAGGTGTTTATTCCTTAAAATGGAACATTGTTCTAGAAGGAAGAAAAATTTCACCAAACACATCAAAGTCTTTGACACATAAGATTCAAGAGTTTAAGTTCCCGAGAATCCATAATGATGACACCTACAAAAAAATGTTTGAAGTATGGTGTATTAAATGCATGGTTCCTTAAGAGAATGAAACAATTCTTGTACATTCGCTTTAGAAATAACCAGTGAATGATTGGCACCAAAGGTCAAAACATCACGCCCCCGCCTACCTATACATTGGCTTGGGCCTGGAGGCAAGTGTTATGGGCTGAACAGAAGGACCCCGATAAATCTTAGACAATAATAACAGTTTAGCCTACAATATGACAAAGGTTACATTGCTTCAAGAATATTATTAATCAGTGGAAATAATTACTTTTGCAATCCCGAGAAGATTTAGACTGTATAGTATATCTAACAACCATCCATATATGACACTGTGCAAATAGCCAGTTCATTATTTTCCTATATATATTGTTGATTCTTAAAACTTGAATAACTAACCACTTCCACTTTTTCTATTCATGTTATCACTTTGGATCAATGTGCTTGGAGGTATAATTAAGAAGCGATCCAAGATAGTGAAACTCATGGATAGAAAGATAAAAGTAATTTAGTGGATGCTAGGTTTTTATGATGACAACACTTGAAGTAAAGCAATTGCTAAAGTTAGCTCAAGAGATCAAAGATGTACAAGGTGGTTGATCAAGATATCCTCTCGAATCAAGCTAAAAACATTTGTTTATAGTCAATATTATAGTCTAACGAATCTCAAGTGAAGACTTAGGGGTTCTTTGGGAGTTGGTTTTTAGAGGGTTTTTGTAACACCCCAATTCTACCCAACGTTATTTTAAATCAGAGTGCTGAAATTTTAAACTAAAAACTTGAGGCATTACATTTATTCAACTCGAAAACAACATTAAAATGATTTTACTTCTTGGCGGATACGTAACACATAAGGAATAACAATAATTTCACCATAATTAAACCTCAACAATTCAGCTTTGAATAATCAACCGCAGCGGAATTCTCAACATAATTAATTAACTTCGGCATAGCATCTTTTGAAACAACGGAAAATTATGAGTATTAATCAAAACCACAACTGAGTTCAACGGAAACAATTGCATAAACATAAATAAAACAAAGCGTTCATTCCCCCCCCCCTCCGAGTGCTACGTATCAGAGCGACGACGCCATAAGCTACTAATCCTCCTACTCTTCATTACCTGCACGTTACCAATATAAAGGTAACGGTCAACAAAAGAAAGGGTGAGATATCGAATAATATAAGCGAAAGTATGATAATTCATATGCTAGGTAAAGAAACATACATTAATTACTACTTTAATCAACAACATGCGATATCCACACAAAACAACATATAATCAACAACAACTTAAAATGCGACTCAAATGCGACTCGACAAATGCAGATGCATGTGGATCCATTTGGAGCAAACCTCCCAACGTAAAATATGCCAGGTTATCGAGGCATTCAACAAGGCATAAGCCTTCAACTTACAACATGGTGCCAATCCAGGCCAACTTAATATGCACATGCTATGTATCATGCAACAGATGAAATCCCAACAACAACAACTTAAATAACGACAACTGAAAATCATGCACTAATGACATCAACTTAATTAACAACATCAACGTCAACAACCAAACACAACTTTAACACGATGCAACGGTAATTTTTATTCAACAACTTTATTTTCAACTTTTGCCACATAATTCTACGGTTCTTAGATCATCTAATTCGTACATAAACAACACGTTCCGGCTGTATCGACAATCAAGCAACTAACGCGAATTGTGACGAAATAACATTGTTTTAATTAACTACCCGTATACCCGAACTATCCCGTAAAGTTTCGTCCAATTCCGATAAACTATTTTCTCCGCTTAATCCGGCTGACAGTGTTATTTTCTGCCCTGTTTTAGTTTTCTGCAACTTTAGTATTTAGTCCTAATTAATCTACTAATTAAATATGTCAGCACTTTATTATTCTGCATTTTTTTGAATGGTCTTCCCACTGTTTAATCCTCACTGCCTGTTACAATTTTCTACTGCTAAATACTACTTCTCTAATATATTTTTCTATTGCTGCTAGAATATTGCTACTATCTGTTATCAATTAATTGCTTCTACTACTATTATTATTTTCATCACACTATTGGTATTCTGGTCCTAATGTACTATCCCAACTCTCAAACCATAAGTCAAATTAATTAATTAATCAGCAAGCAATTCACGGAATAGAACGTACTGAACAAAAACAAGAGCACGCAATTGAGGCCCCCACCCCTACACTGAGGCGGTTGGCTCACACTCACACCCAAGGAGACGAGCGACTCCCTTACTTCTCCCCACTCACTGAGGCGGTCGCCTCCTCCTTCCTTTCTCCAAGGGGGCGGTCGCCTCCCTTCTTATGGCAGCACGCATTTTTATCCCTTTTCTTCCAGCCACAGTATGATCCAACATCAAATATTGCATCGATTACTCATAATATTAATTGCAGATAACACAAATTGGCAATATAATTCATTCCAACACATAAATTCATCGACGAAATAAGATTAGCAGTATAATTATGCAGCCTTAAACCCCACATAAAAATTATCCTACAATCGATTATAAAACTCGAACCCCACCCCTTACCTGTGGATTGACGGGAACTCGAAAATTCGATCGGAATTGGCGAACTCTCGGGCAGCAACGATCCCTCATAGCAACCCTTGTTTTCCAAATTTCTTCCTTTCTCTCCTTTGGCTCACTGCTACGGCTAGGGCTTTTGGCTTCTTAGGTTTGGCAAACAACATTCACTCCTTATTTTACTAGGTTACTCAACTTATATAGTAGCTCCTAATAAAATTTGGTTTATTAAATAATACTCCCCAAAAATACTAATTTTCTCTTATAATTACTATTCTACATTTAATTTATTAATTCCAAATAATAGAATAATTCTAATATTATTTTTATTCTAACTACTTTTACCCGATTATTAATTTAACGATTCTACCGACAATTCGACTTAATTACTAAATTAATCGGAAAACACTCTACATTACTTAATTAATTTATTTTAATTAATTACAGATTGTTACAACTCTCCCCTTAGAACATTTTCGTCCTCGAAAATTCGTCCGACACACTCATCCTTAACCTCGTCTCCTCGTCTAACCTTCCGACATAATCGCAACTCACTACAATCAAAATCCAAAGTACTTGCGCAATTTCATTTCTCTTTGACCTCATCAACCATACTAATTAACGGAGTTAGATCCACGAAAACATACCTCTATTATTTCTGTCTGTTGGAGTCTCAACCAACACGAACACGTTCGCACCAGGCGCTTTCCTCGGTTTCTGACAATGAGGACTAATATGCCCTCCTTCACCACAGTGAAAGCATATCATCTCCTTGTGCTTGCAATCAGATATTGCATGCCCGGTCTGTCCACAACTGAAACACCTCTTCACCTCAGTGGTACAGGCATTTCCCTTGTGACCAGGTTTCCCACACTTAAAGCAAGTCACACTATCGGGCGTCTCCCCACTAGTTCTACGGCCTCAACTTCTGTTTTCCTTTACCAGCTGGAGCATCATACAGCTTACCAGGACTATGATTCTTGCTCCTATTCTCAGTAACTATCTTATGATGAGCATTGCTATCTTCTTCAAAATCCGACAGATATCCACCAAATCAGAGAAAACACGGATCTTCTGATACCCAATTGCTTTCTTGATCTCAGAGCGCAACCCATTTTCAAACTTGATGCACTTCGAGAACTCAGCAGTTTCCGCACTGTAATGCGGATAGAACTTGGCTAACTCCACAAACTTAGCAGCATACTCGGTGAGACTTATTACCGCGATTCGAGGAATTCAATCTCTTTCTTACCTCGAACATCTTGGGATAATATTTCCTCGAAATTCCCTACGGAACCTGACCAGTGACTTCTTCACTGTAGCTTCGATCGTGCAGCGTATCCAACCACCAATCATCGACCTCACTAGCCAACATGTGAGTTCCATACCGAGGCGATGGTACGGTTCATCGCGAAGATTCGCTCAATCTCTTTCAACCACTCTAGAGCACCATCGGGATCATGCTTGCCTTTGAACGGTGTTTAAAAAGCCGGACCGGTCGAGCGGGAACAGGCCGGTGTGGCACTGGTTCAATAGTTGGATCGAGAATGTCGTTGAGCCGGTAGGCAAGCAGGCCGGAAAGCAGGAAAAACCGTGGTTTTCTAAAGCCGGTGGTTCAGTATTTTAATTTTTTATTCAAAATTTTAAAATTTTTAATAAATATGCAATTAAATTTTTATTTATTTGGATTATTTTATTAAAATATTATATTTAAATAAAAATAAAATTAATTAATTATATTATTGACAAAGAAAATGTTGTTGATGCGGTTGATTTTGTAGATAATTTTGATATTGAAGAAGGATATCTTAATATTAAAATAATCTTTACTCCTTGAAACTAAATAGTAGATAATAAAATTATTTTGTTATAAATTATTCAATTATACTATGTTGCAATTATACTTTGTAATTTTGTACTATTTTATTATATATGATACTTATATTTAAAATTTAAATTTAAATTATCAAATTATAAATTTATTTATGATATGATATTTTTAAAATATTTAAAATATTTAAAATTTAAATTTAAATTATCAAATTGTGAATTTATTTATGAAATGATATTTAAAAAAAAAATTAGTTCTAATTATATTTTGTAGAGATTGAGTCATCTGATTCGACAAGTTTTATACCTATATCGTTTTGTTATAAAGGCCGGTTTAATCAACTGAGTTATCCGGTTTAGTCATGCGGTTCGACCAGTGACCCATTGGTTCAACCAATAAACCAGTGACCCAGTACCTTCACCGGTTTGATCTTCGGTCCGATTTTTAAAACATTGCTTTGAACACCGGTGGATTCTCTCTCTGGAAGGTCGCAAAACTTTGGGATCCAGCATCCTCACCAGCATTAGGTTGATTCACCAGAGCATGAGCCATTGCTTCCAAAGCGGCAGCAATCGCAACATCGTTCCTTCCAGCCATCTCAACTTAGCACTACAACATAACCAACAGTTAGATAGAAGTAATTAACAATACTCGATTGTTAAAGACACAACAACCTGGCCGGACCGACCAACCTGCTCTGATACCACTAATATAACACCCCAATTCTACCCAACGTTATTTTAAATCAGAGTGCTGAAATTTTAAACTAAAATTTGAGGCATTACATTTATTCAACTCGAAAACAACATTAAAATGATTTACTTCTTGGCGGATACATAACACATAAGGAATAAGAATAATTTCACCATAATTAAACCTCAACAATTCAGCTTTGAATAATCAACCGCAGCGAAATTTTCAACATAATTAATTAACTTCGGCATAGCGTCTTTTGAAACAACGGAAAATTATGATTATTAATCAAAACCACAACTTAGTTCAACAGAACAATTGCATAAACATAAATAAAACAAAGCGTTCATTTCCCCCCGAGTGCTGCGTATCAGAGCGACGACGCCATAAGCTACTAATCCTCCTACTCTTCATTACCTGCATGTTACCAATATAAAGGTAACGGCCAACAAAAGAAAGGGTGGGATATCGAATAATATAAGTGAAAGTACGATAATTCACATGCTAGGTAAAGAAACATACATTAATTACTACTTTAATCAACAACATGCGATATCCACACAAAACAACATATAATCAACAACAACTTAAAATGCGACTCGACAAATGCAGATGCATGTGGATCCATTTGGAGCAAAACTCCCAACGTAAAATATTCCAGGTTATCGAGGCATTCAACAAGGCATAAGCCTTCAACTTACAACGTGGTGCCAATCCAGGCCAACTTAATATGCACATGCTATGTATCATGCAACAGATGAAATCCCAACGACAACTTAAATAACGACAACTGAAAATCATGCACTAATGGCATTAACTTAATTAACAACATCAACGTCAACAACCAAACACAACTTTAACACGATGCAACGGTAATTTTTATTCAACAACTTTATTTTCAACTTTTGCCACATAATTCTACGGTTCTTAGATCATCTAATTCGTACATAAACAACACGTTCCGGCTGTATCGACAATCAAGCAACTAACGCGAATTGTGACGAAATAACATTGTTTTAATTAACTACCCGTATACCCGAACTATCCCGTAAAGTTTCGTCCAATTCCGATAAACTATTTTCTCCGCTTAATCCGGCTGACAATGTTATTTTCTGCCCTGTTTTAGTTTTCTGCAACTTTAGTATTTAGTCCTAATTAATCTACTAATTAAATATGTCAGCACTTTATTATTCTGCATTTTTTTGAATGGTCTTCCCACTATTTAATCCGCACTGCCTGTTACAATTTTCTGCTGCTAAATACTACTTCTCTAATATATTTTTCTATTGCTGCTAGAATATTGCTACTATCTGTTATCAATTAATTGCTTCTACTACTATTATTATTTTCATCACACTATTGGTATTCTGGTCCTAATGTACTATCCCAACTCTCAAACCATAAGTCAAATTAATTAATTAATCAGCAATTAATTCACGGAATAGAACGTACAGAACAAAAACAAGAGCACGCAATTGAGGCCCCCACCCCTACACTGAGGCGGTTGGCTCACACTCACACCCAAGGAGACGAGCGACTCCCTTACTTCTCCCCACTCACTGAGGCGGTCGCCTCCTCCTTCCTTTCTCCAAGGGGGTGGTCGCCTCCCTTCTTATGGCAGCACGCATTTTTATCCCTTTTCTTCCAGCCACAGTACGATCCAACATCAAATATTGCATCGATTACTCATAATATTAATTGCAGATAACACAAATTGGCAATATAATTCATTCCAACACATAAATTCATCGACGAAATAAGATTAGCAGTATAATTATGCAGCCTTAAACCCCACATAAAAATTATCCTACAATCGATTATAAAACTCGAACCCCACCCCTTACCTGTGGATTGACGGGAACTCGAAAATTCGATCGGAATTGGCGAACTCTCGGGCAGCAACGATCCCTCATAGCAACCCTTGTTTTCCAAATTTCTTCCTTTCTCTCCTTTGGCTCACTGCTACGGCTAGGGCTTTTGGCTTCTTAGGTTTGGCAAACAACATTCACTCCTTATTTTACTAGGTTTCTCAACTTATATAATAGTTCCTAATAAAATTTGGTTTATTAAATAATACTCCGCAAAAATACTAATTTTCTCTTATAATTACTATTCTACATTTAATTTATTAATTCCAAATAATAGAACAATTCTAATATTATTTTTATTCTAACTACTTTTACCCGATTATTAATTTAACGATTCTACCGACAATTCGACTTAATTACTAAATTAATCGGAAAACACTCTACATTACTTAATTTATTTATTTTAATTAATTACGGGTGTTACAGTTTTGGTGGGGAAAAAGTTTAAAAAAATATATCATCTTATATGTTAATGTAGTATATTGTTTTTTATACTTTTTTAAAATATCAAACATATTTGTAGATATAGATTAACCATCCAAATCCCTCCCCTCAAATACCCTCCAAAAACTAACTCTCAAATAACCCCTTAGAGTTTATGACCACCCTTGGTTTAAACTATCAACATCTCAGATGATGGTAACTAATACGATAATATATCAAGTCTCGTCAAAAAGAATTGAGTTCTTATATGATTCTAAAATCAAAGATAATGATGCCAATAATTGAAGCTTCAGAATATGAAAGAGAAAAAGTGTGAAATCTCGTCTAATCCTGTATGTTTAAGTGATCAATGTCATGTAAAGACACATGGGAATTTTTCGAAGCATTATGGATAAATCACACACATTAAAATCATTGAAAAGTATCTCACTTTTTTATTACAATCACCAAAAAAAAATTAAGGCATATAGTTGATTAGGGGACTATCTACTTTATCAGGAAAACATTTTTCAAATTTGTCTAATAAATTAAAATTTATAGTCTAATATATTTGATAATACCTAATATAGTACCCAATAGATTATGATAGTCTTTTAATTAGTGGTAACAACTATATATTTCCAAATTTACACTATTTATTGACCTATAAATAGATAGTTTCTCTATCATTTCAAATCATAAGAAAACATGAAAACCTTACTTTTCATTTATCTCATAACCTCTGAAAATCTTACATACTTTTCTAACATATTTTAGTCATAGTTCTTTTGAGGGTAATCTTGAGTTTCAATGAGGATACTGTTATGTGTTAGAGTATAATTGTAAATTTATGAAGAGTAGAATATTTCTCTTGAGTAAACTATTATTTCTTAGGAAGTGATTATTTTGGTTGGGATCTAAACCACTTAAAAAGATCTTGTTGGGAGAATTAGTCTAATTATTTGTTTGGTTTGTGAGCTCCGCCTTTGGAAAACATCTCCTTTGGTTCATGAAAATCAGTCACTAAAAATCTCTACAACAGTTCTTCAGCTCAATCCGTTTAAAATCTCTCTTGGATTTTGAGTTCATTTATAAAAATATATTAGGTTCGATATCATCCTGGTAAAAATCTAAGTTCAATTTATGGTCATCTCGTATAAAACTCGGTTCGTTTCAGAGGATAGATAACTTAAAACTAAACATTTGTTCGAGATCAGCTTGTGCAAAATCTCTATTTAGTGTGAAGACTAATTACTTCAAGCTTGTTTGTTGTTTTGTTTGGATACTAATAACTTCAATCTCTGTTCATTTTTTGGTTAGAAGTTATCCTGAAAACTTTATTTTCCTGTATAAGATGACTCATGGGATTAACCTTCTACAAGCTCTCAAGAAATAACAGATACTCTTAAGATTAATTCTTGGGGAGAAGAGTAGGTCACTCCATTATACTGAACCTCTATAATTATTTTGTGTCATTTCTCTTCCCTTGTCTCTTTTATTTTCTAATTAATTTCCTTACTTTAAATTTCTGCAGCATATTTATTCAAATGTTTTATGAAATGCTTTCAAACTCTAATTTCATGATTTTGTTTTAAATTGACGAATTTTAAACCTCCACATTTCATCCTCCATGTGTATGGATTCACATGTTCAACAGTCATCACACTAGTTAGAAGCATAAAAGCGTTTCAGTTTTAGCTTATTTGGCATCAAGGACTTACAAAATAGGTTTTGGTAGATTTCTAACATCTGGTATCTAGAGCTCCGGTTGAGCGATCAAGGGAAGAAGAAGAAAATTACAATGGCGATGAATTATGTGAATGGAAATTTTCCATCAAATCTTTCAATTCTGAAAGGTGATAACTATGGGAATTGGTGAAAATATATGAAATTTATATTTTGTTTTCAAGGTCTTTGGGATCTTGTGAAACATAAATTAGAACCTCTTGAAGAAGACGCCTTCAGAAGAAGAAGTGGAATACAAAGAATTGAAGAATAATTATAAAGCTCTCTTTATAATTCACCAATGTATTAGTCCAGACAATTTCAAAAAGGTTAATGATGTAGAATCTGCAAAAGAAGCTTGGGAAATTTTGAAGAAATCGTTTGGAGGCGCTGAGAAGGTGAAAGAGGTGAGGTTACAAACTGACAAAGAAATGTATGAATTGCTTCTGATGGAAGATAATGAAAGCATATCTGACTTATTCACTAGGATTATGAAACTAATGAATCAAATCAAGGTTTGTGGAGAGGCGCTACCAACAAGAGTTGTTGTTTCAAAGATCTTGAGATATTTGGCTCCGAAGTTTAACCATGTGGTAGTTGCCATACAAGAGTCAAAGGACATGTCAAAGTTGTCGAAAGAAGACCTTCAAGGGACGCTTGAATATCATGAACAAAGAGTGGCTGAAAGAACTACAGGAAAAATCGAATAGTGATGGCTTTATAGGCACACTCAGCGAAAGAAAGTAAAGGCATAGGAAAATGGTTAGACAAAGATAAAGATGGCTACAATAATTTAATTGGTAGAGGAAACCAATGAGAAGGAATTGTGTCGAATTAGAGAAGAACCCAATACCAAGGAAACCAAAGAGGTGGTGGTCGAAATCCTGACAAGAGTCACATTTAGTGTTATAATTGTCAAAAGTTCGGTCACTATTCTAGTGATTATCCATAACAGCAAAAGAATCAAGAAAGTGATGCAAAATTCATAAAGTATGAATAAGAAGAGATGTTGTTTATGGTCACAACAAAAGATGAAGAAAAATTCAAGGATAGTGGTACTTGGATTCAGGATGCTCATCACACATGTCTGGAAGGAAAGATTGGTTTGTCAATCTAAAACCATCAATGAAAAACACAGTAAAATTTGCAAATGACAATACTCTAGCAATTGAAGGTAATGGAGATGTTCTGATTTTGAGGAAAGTGGCAAAAGCTCAGTAATTTCCAATGTAATGTACATACTAGGTATGAAGAGAAAATTTCTTAGCATATGGAAGTGGGTCGAAAATGATTACAAAGTGTTGCTCGAAGACAAGATGATCAGAGTCGTCGAAGCAAGAGGAAGATTAATCTTGAAGTCTCATATGTCTTAGAATAGAACCTTTAAGATTGAACTTAATATGATGGAGCACCAGTGTCTTAAGACTGAAACTAGCAGGGATGAATGGATATGGCATTATCGATTAAGTCATCTCAACTTCAGAGACATTAGAGACTTGAAGAGAAAAAAATATGGTTTTAGGATTTCCAGAAATTGACATTCCAAATGAGTTATGTGAGGAATGTGTGCAGGCAAAGCAACACGACAATAACTTGAGTAAGGATGCAGGAAACAAATTGAAGGTTATTCTCAAATTCATATACTCTGATGCATGTGGACCAACCCAGGTGGATTTGAATGAAGTTAATAAATAATTTGTCACATTCATAGATGATTTCATTAAAAAATTATGGACTTACCTGATCAATAAGAAAAGTGAAATGATCGAGGTATTTACCAAGTTTAAATCTATGGTCGAAAGGCAAAGTGGTTGAAAGCTCAAAGTTTTGAAAATTGGTGGTGGTGGAGAGTATGTGTCGAATGATTTCGACAAGTTATGTGAAAAAAAGGGATTGTACATGAGGTGGTGCCACCCTACACTCCATGTTAGAATAGAACTGCAGAAAGGAACAATCGAATCATCTTGAATATGGTGAGAAGTATGTTGAATGGCAAGAATTTACCTAAAAAGATTTGGGGTGAAGTTGTGTCGACTGCAACATATATTTTGAATAGATGTCCGAAGAAGAAGCTAGAAGAAATTACTCCAGAAGAATGTTGGTCTGGTGTGAAGCCTAGCTTGAGTCATCTAAAGGTGTTTGGATCTATAACACATAGACATGTGCCAGATCAGTTTAGAAGAAAACTTGATGATAAGTAGAATTAGATGATCCTAGTTGTATATCATTCGACATGAGGTTACAAGTTGCTCGACCTAGTGAACAAGCAGATTATGGTCAGCAGGGACGTGGTCATATTTGAGCTTAAAGAATGGGACTGGACTGAAAATGTTAAGAAAGATTCGGTGAGAATATTACTTTAAGAACCATAAACTCAAGTCAAAAGAGAAGTTCGACAAGATGAAGTTAGAGATCAACCAAGTACAAGAAGACCTCAGAAAATAAGACACATACATGCAAGGTTGCAAGATTGTGTGATTACATTAGATGATGTGGTTGATAATGAAGATGAGTTATTACATTATGCTTTCTATGCATATGTCAAACCAGCTAATGCAGTTGAATCATAGAAAGATTTAAAGTGGTGAAAATAATGAAGGAAGAAGTAAAGTCCATTGAAGACAACAACACCTAGTCATTTGTCGAGCCTCAAGGAAATAAGGAAATTGATCTGAAGTGGGTATACAACTTGAAGTTGAATCCCAAAGAGGAAGTAACTCGACACAAGGAAAGACTTGTGGCGAAAGAATTTCTACAAAAGGAAGGAATTGACTTCAATGAAGTTTTTGCACATGTGGCTAGAATCGAAACAATCAGATTGGCTGTGGTCTAGCAGAAATGAACAGTTGGAACATATGCAGATGGACGTGAAGTGTGCATTCTTAAATGGCGCTTTAGACTAAGAAGTTTATGTTACACAACCAGTTGAGTTTGTAAAGCATGGCTAAGAAAGAAAGGTGTAAAGGCTACATAAAGTCTTGTATAGATTGAAACAAGCTCCAAGAGCTTGGAAAAGAAGATTGATAGTTTTCTAAGGGAGAAGGAATTTGTGAAGTCCATAAATGAACATGGAGTATATGTAAGAAGAAGAAATAGTGAATTGCTTATACTATATCTTTATGTCGACGACTTGTTAGTAACAGGTAGCTGCAAGAAGGAGATCAAAGATTTCAAAGGTGATCTCCACAAGGAATTTGAAATGTCTGATATGGTTGACATTTCATATATCCTTGGCATTAAATTCTAGAAGAGTAGTAGAGGTTTGATGATGCATCAAATAAGATATGTAAGTAAAATTCTCAAGAGATTTGAGATGGAAGAATGCAATTCGAATTCGACACCTGCAGAACCAAGACTGCAACTATCGAAATATTTACAAGAAAATAATGTCGACCCAATTCAATACAGAAGAATTATTGGGTCATTAAGATACCTTTGTCACACAAGGCCTGACTTATCATACAATATAGGTATGGTAAGTAGATTCATATTGAAGCCAATGGTATCACACCTAGCAGCAACAAAGAGGATACTAAGGTATCTGAAATGAACTCTCAGCTATGGCATTTGATTTCCTGCAGCTGATAAAGGAAAAGAGTGAAAGTTAGTGGGATACACTTATTCAAATTGATGTAGTGATCCCAAGGATCGAAAATCCACAGCAGGATATGTGTTTAAGCTAGGTGGGGCACCAGTTGCTTGGAGTTCGAGAAAGGAACTAGTAGTGGAGTTATCATCGTACAAATCAGAATAAATATCTACTTCTTTTTGTGCATGTCGAGCAATAGGGAAAAATCATGGAGTAATTACCATGAAGATCGAAAACATGTCAGCTATCAATTTGGCGAAAAACCTGATAGCATATGGTCGAAGCAAGCACATCGAAATGAGGTTCCACTATCTTCGAGAGGAGGTAGCAAATAGGAAGATAAACTTGGAACACTGCAGAACTAAGAATCATATTGCAGACATCAGGATGAAGGGTGTGCAAGTCGAATATTCATAAGACTAAGAGCTATGATGAATATAGATAGCTTAGACACAATGAATAAGGTGGTGTGTTGAAAGTGTAATTTCTTGTGTTGAAGCAGGATATTGCTCGAACACAAGGTGTGTTGAAGCTTAGTGTGTCGAGATGTGTTGTGTCGAAATGCCTAAGCAGTTTGCTAGACAAAACTTCAACTAAACATATTTTAGTAAGTGTAACTGAATTAGGTTAAGTTGTTATTTTGAGCTTTTTCTACTGTACACTTTTTAGCTTATGGAGCAAGCTAGCTTGTTATAAATAGTGGGAGAAACCCCTATTTTAAAACACAATTGTATTCACATAATTTTGTAGTTCCAAAGTGAATAAAGAGTTTCCACAATTTGTAGACATAGAGAAACTCTATAGAAACTTAAATCTCTTTTCTTCTTAAATTTTCTTTTCTTTTTTATATTGTGTGATGATAACAATCTTGTTCATCAAAATCGATAGAAATTCATCATAAATTTTTATGAATTTCTAACATTTTAGACTATAATTTAGGCATTCAAATAAATCAACTAACAATTATATATCAACAAAAATATTATTTTATTATAAATTTTAGATCGTCTACTTTATTTTTCTCTCATTTTTTTCATTCTCTCTATCTCTTAATTTCATTTTCTTTCTTATTATGTTTAATTTTTTAAATGACATTAAGAGAGAGATTAAGAGGATGGAGAGAGAAGGAGAAAAAAATAAAAGAGAGAATTCAAATCTCTTTATTATAAGTTGTGTAGTAGCCTAGCAATAATTGAGGTCAGGGTTTTAACACTTGTGCAAGTTATGAATCTCATTTTTATCATTTTCTTATTTACTTTACTTTTAACAATTTTTATAATAATTAATAAAAATAATTTAACACCTACATTTTAGTTATTGACCTAGCAATATATTTGTGATATAATTAAATTGACTAAGATCTATTACTGTTTCCATACAAGTAAAATAATTATTTTTAATTAAATAATTTTAATTTTAATTTCTAAAATTATACCCTCGTTTTAATATAATTCTCAGATTATATAAATATATTAAGTAATTATTTTTATTATGTAGCTTAAGAAATACATAAATTTAATTCGTGCTATTAAAATAATAGAAAATAACATGATAATTTTTAAATACTAATTAAGGATCACATTAATAAAATTAATATATTTAATTTTATATTTTTAAAAATTTTAATTGAAGAAAATAATAATTTAAAAAATTTATTGATAGTTTTATTAAAATAAAAAACTAATACAAATTATTTTTTAATATATAATTTTTTTGCAAAAAATATTTTAAATTTTTTCTTAAACCTCCAAAATTGTTGAGTCGGCCTACCAATAAAATTAACTTGTCAATCTAAATCTCAATCACTATACAGTTCTAAAACCAAATTTAGAGCGGAAGTAGTTGCTTTTTTTAAAAGAAAATTACATATTTCATTTGTCATATTAAATATACAGTTCTAAAACCAAATATTATTTTTGTAAAAAGTAAATAAAATTACATATTATCTTTTCATATTAAATGTTATTTGAGCTCTAAAATATTAATAAAATATTAATTACGTTTTCACTAATATGTTTAAACAAAATACTATATTAAACAAAATTTACTCTATCATAAAAATGATTAAATTTTTTAATAATTTATTAATATAAATATTTATAATTTAAACAATCTGGGAAAGATTAGTGCACACATTTGGAATCATAAGAAATGCCGTAGACTCTAGGATGCCACAACAGAACAACTCTTTTGTTTGTCTATTGTCTGGGTGGTCATGTCTTTGCATGTGCAAACATAAACATAAATTAATTTGACTTGCTCATTAAACTAATCCCTTAAAATAAATTAGGATTAGTAGCCGTTACTCACTTTTTCATAGTTTAATGGTCTCTTAGATCTAACTAGAAAAAAAAGTCCCAAATAGTTGAATAAAAAAAATATTCTTAAGCATCCATTTTGTTAGGCACCATTTAAAATTTTAAAAATATTTTTAAAATTAAAAATATATTTTCGATGTACATCAATTCATTTGTTTTAAAAAAAAAAATTTAAATTTTTTTTAAAAAAAAATACTTCTAATATAAAATTAAAAAGACACTTATATAAAATGCAACTTACTAGATGCAGTTCAAACTACTACGAAATTTTAATATTACAAATTTATAAATTAAAAGTGTATTTCTAATTTATATCAAAAGTGCATTTTCAGTATTATTTTTTATATTTTAAAAGATAAAACTACAATTAATTTATTTTGTATAAAAAGAAGTATCAATCTAAAATATATTTTTAGTTTTTCAAAAAATATTTTTGAATTTTCATAAAATGTTCCACTTAAGTATAGGTGGGTTAAAAATCCCTACAAAAATACAATCGTTAAATCCAATGAAGTGGCAATTTCTATTGAGGAAAATGATATTCGAAAACATATAAAGTGGAACACCGAAGATGGATACTATATAAATATACATAAAAAACAAGTAGTAATTTAATAAATATTATTAATTAAACGGGCAACCGTATTTATTTTTAAACAAAGACTTGTATTCTAAGGAGTTCAGCGGGTAGTTTTTTTTTATTTAATTTTTTTAAGGCAAAGTACATAAACCTGACCCAGCAACCATAAAACAATTCTAAGAGTGAAATAAAATTGGCAAAAACAACATATCAAATCAGTATAAATTTAATGCAAAACAGAAAAATACACACGACACAATCTAATGAATCCAACATGAAACCCGAAATCAAATTGTAAAAGAAAAGCGAAAGAAAATTCTACAAGCATTTTAAACGTAACCAAAGACGAGCTTGAATAATCAAATTCATCTCTTTATAAATGGTAAAAGTACCTACCGCTAACACGAGTAGATACTCGTACCAACAGCTCCTGTGAAAAAACCACAACAAGCTAAGCAGACATTTCAAGCCAAACAACACAGATCGCAATGAGCAAGTTCAAGACACCTGATCGGACAACAAAAGAATAAGCAACAACATGGTTTAAAAACCACAAAACAATGATGCAATGTTGAAAACTCAAACACCATAAAAACTGCAGATCTCAATAGATTATGTCGAAATTAGTTGAATATACTGCTGATTGAATGTAATACGCAGCCTTGCAATACTTCTTTTTGGCATCCTCGTGGTTGGTTTTCTGTGTGTCGGTTGCATCCTCATCAAGCATAGAAACACCATTAGTAACCACTTCTAGGGCTTCCTAAAAGCCAAATAGAGATTTCATATGTTTTCTCCATTGTATACAATTCTTGCCGTCAAGAGTTAGAAGAGAATTCAAAATGTCGTTAGTATCATTCATATTTGCAGCGATTGATTCATATTCCTTGGAAACACGACCAACAACGCGAAGTTCTTGAAAATACGATCAAGAACGCGAATTGAGAGCTCTAGATACCAATTTGTTAATGCGTGAGTAACTTTTAGTGATGTGAGAAAGAAATATATATATATATATATATATATATATATATATATATATAGATAGATAGATAGATAGATATATAGATCAATAGATAGATAGATAGATAGATAGAATGAGATCCCTTAACTTGAGAGAACACAGGAACAAACTCGGTGCAATCAAGCGTGGGGAACAACGAACAACCGCTCTTTGCCACTCAAAACCCTAAAACTAAAACCCTAACCACATGCATTCCATGTACAGGCAGGGATTTCAAACTTAATCCATTGAAATTGAATGAAGGATTCAGAAACATACCGTTTAAAGAGTGACCAAAGCATCAGCGATGAAGAAGCAATCTTGATGCGGCAGCGTGAAGCGGAAGAAACTACGAAGGCGCAAGTGTTCCTCGGATTGATGAGCGATGAAGTCGAACGCAGTGACAGATTTAGGCGAAATAAAGTCCACAAATAAGGGTCTTCGCTCCTTTTATAGACCCTCGCCCATTGAGATTGCATGCGCTAGGAAACCTAGGAATTCATCATTGCACCTAGTCCTAGACCTTCAAGATACTACCCACGGCTCGAGGCCACGTAAGCAAAATCCTTCCAAATTCTCGGACTTTTCATCTCCTCGACAATAATCGTCGGGTAAAGCGACCTTAGTGCACAATTTAAGTCGCCCACGAGCAATGACTTGGGGGCTCTTTGTTACTGATGCCCGAACGCTCAACACGCAACCTCATCTCTTCTATACTCGAGTCTTCAATTGAGGTCCTCAAACTTGCTAAGCACGTCGAACAACAAGATCTTGGATTATCGAGGTCCATTGACATGCATCGGTGGAATCAATGCTTACAATGTCGGAGCTATGCACGTTGTATCCCATCTGCCCGACATAACGACTAGTTACGGGTCTCCTCGCTCAGTTTTGACCTAGTCAGCTTGAACAACTATATTTGCGGATCCGCGTATCTTGGCCCAAATATAGCAACCAATGAGAATCCTCCTATGTCCATTATATGAACCATCATATCTTTGAGGGCAAGGTATCACATTCTTACTCTAACAACCCTAATATTTTCTTGTCCTCATCTTGATCATTTGCTTACTTTAGCATCGGAGTGCCTTGTAGGTACACCACCCCCTCCTCAACACCAACTTGCTCGAAGGCAAGTCGGTCCACACGGCCGTCTCGATTCGATCATCGGTTCGGATCGGTGGCGCGTCTGTGAAATCATCTTCCCCATCTTTGTTCATCATCCCGATATCAGAAGATCAAAGATACCCTCGAAACTCCTAACGAGATGGCCGATTTCAACGATCAACTTCTTTCCGGCAAGACCATTCTCTCACCTGTCTAAAAAACAGACAGGACTATTCCCTCTCCTAGTCTAGAGGACACCATTGATCACAAGGATGGCAAGACCGCATCCCCAGATTTTGAAGATGCTGGCGACCAAGATTTCTTCTTGGATGACCAGAAAGCCAAGGATCAAGCTGATGACCGCGTCATCCCTAAACCCTCGGCACCACTGTTGATCAATGCAGACCTATCACTAGCTGTTATTCTGTCCTTCCTCAATCAGACTAACAATCTCCTCCTCCAGCAGAGACAGCGCATTGAGGCTCTAGAAAGGAAGCACCCATCGTCTCCACCTCAAAGACCCAATACGACTGTTTCTCGTGGTTCCTCACCAAGAAGACCTGCTCGGAAAGAAGATTATCCCGACCGACATGTTCTGAAGAAGAGGGGACATACCCCACCTCGAAAAAATCGGGGATCTCCCTCGCACAACAAGGCGAAGAATGAATTATTTTGCTCCCGCGATCGATCTCCATCACCCAAATCAAGAAAGGAGAGAGAACTCTCTCCCTGCCACAAGAGAAATAATCGTTCCGTCTCCTTCTCTCCCGACCAGAGTGAAAAAGACAAGCATCACGGTCTCCTTTGTCGGGCTATCATGGACATTCCTATTCCATCCGGTCTAGAGAAACCTCCACGGCTCAGTCAATATGATGGTACCACCGACCCTGACGAGCATATCGAGAACATTGATGCTTTGCTAGATTATCGAGGAGTTTGTGGGGCCATCAAATGTCACCTATTTCCTACAACCTTGAGGAAAGGGGCCATGGCATGGTATAAAAACCTGCCCGACGAATAGGTCACGTCCTGGAAGCACCTGGGGAGACTATTCTCCAGAAACTTCACCGCCTCCCAACGTCACCCAAGGTCAGAGGCATCTTTGGAATCCATCATTCAGGGCAAAGAGGAATCTCTCCGAGCGTATATCGAGAGGTTCAACCAAGAAGCTGTCCAAGTTTCAACTACGAATGATATGAAAAAATATCTCCTCGAGAGAGGACTACGCCCTCGTAGCGACTTTGCGAAGGCCGTAGGTATCGAAACACCCCCACGTTGGATGCCTTCCTCCTGAAGGCTCAAGCATACATCCAATACGAGGAAAATGAAGCTGCAAACTCTGCTCGTGACACCTGACATAGGGAGAATGTCAAGAGCTCCAAGAATGAAGAGCCTTTGACATCTCGTCGGGGAGGAGAAAAAAGGCGGGAAGACAAACCCCGCGACTCCAGAGACCACAAAGGGCCGGTGGGTCGATTCAGTGACTACACCCCTTCACCACCTCCCAGGAACGTATACTAACCAATTGTGCGAACTCCGAGTTCAAACAAGGGGGAGTATGCTTCCCTCGGTAGACCCCGGGCAAACCAGGGGTAGATAAGACTAAATATTGTAGATTTCACCAGAGTCACGGACACGTGATAGAGGAGTGTATCCACCTAAAGGATGTAGCGATATCACCTTTCGAGACGGGCATCTCAAGCGATACGAAAAGGAATCTGCAAAGAAGAAACCCCTCGTCCGGCAAGGTCGGGAAGAAAACCTCGTGGAGTCTTACATGCGCAGAAATGAGCATATCCGGGCGAAAGACTTCTTCTTCCCGATTTGGATATCACCCGGCATACTTGCGCTCATAGCCCTTGGAATCTTTCCCAACAACCATAGTCATCTCGGTGGAGGGTTCACCAAGAAATCCATCGGATCAATCAAGAAGATTCACGACCTCGTCGGGCGAGTTCGGATGCGGTGCCACCGACAAAATCCAGGAAAGTCATCCGCGGCCTTATGGAGGAGCTTCGGGGGCGCCCCCAATGCAATTATCCCTCTGCTCATACGTGCTCGGATGACCAACTTCGATGTCAGACGCATATTAGTCAACCAGGGAAGTTTGAATGATATCCAACACTGTACTTGTAAAAAAAGAATAATGGAAAATGACGCATGTGCATTGATTACTCTAATCTTAATAAGGCATGTCCAAAAGACGCCTACCCCCTGCCCAACATCGATAAACTCATTGATAACTCTGCAAGTTTTAAATTACTTTAGTTTTTAGAAGCCTATTCGGGCTATAACCAAATTCCAATGGCTAAAACGGATAAAATTTATACGGCCTTCATGACCGAATCGGGAAACTATCACTACAACATGATGCCCTTCGGTCTGAAAAACACCGGCGCAACATACCAGCGAATGATGAAGAAAGTCTTTAAAGGAGAAATCGAAGACATGCTCGAGGTGTACATGGACGACATAATCATAAAATCCCAAGAGTAGGTCGATCATGCCCGACACCTCAGGAAGGTCTCCGACCAAGCCAGAAGTGTTAAAATGAGGTTCAACCCTGAAAAGTGCACCTTTGGAGTCTGGGCCGGAAAATTCCTTGACTTCTATCTCACCAAACGCGGGATAGAGGCTAACCCCGACAAATGTCGAGCATTCTCGGAATTGCCCACTCCAAAATCCAAAAAATCCATCCAAATCCTCAACGGAATGCTAACCTCGTTGTCCCTGTTCGTCGCAAGATCGACCCAACATGCACTCCCATTTTTCAAACTTCTGAGAAAGGAAGTTGCGTTCGAATGGACCGAGGAATGCGAGCAGGCCTTAACTCATCTAAAGCAAACACTGTCCCGACAACCCATGTTATCTCAGCTTGATAAAGAAGATTATATATATATATATATATATATATATATATATATATATATATATATATATATATATTTCACAAGCAAAGCCTAGCAGGGGCCCGAACTGAGATACCATCAAATTGAAAAAATCACCCTCGCGCTGGTCACCGCCGCGAGAAGGCTCCGCCACTACTTATTAGCACACATCGTCATAGTTCGAATAAACCAACCCATCAAACAACTATTAGGTTGACCAGACATGGCCGGTAGAATGCTCGAATGGTCGTTGGAACTATCCGAATTCGACATCACATACGAAAATAGGAAAGCCCTCAAAGCACATGTCCTGGTAGACTTCGTACGAATCAAGAAATAATTGGATCAAGAAATAATTTAGGAAACTTGAAGATTTGTTCCAAGATTTAAGGAGATAATTTTTGCAGCAATCAACGTATGGATCAAGAAATAATTGGGTAGATAATTTGAAACCCATGGATATATGAAGCTTATAAAAAGAAGGCCAAGACCTAGGGCATACTACTTATTATTTTAGTTAAAATTAAGGGTTTAGATTTTGAGAGTCTCTTGTGTTCTTGTGTTGTAAGTCACCCTTATATCTTTTTGATACTTGTGGTAGACATAGTGTTCTTACTCAGAAGTGTTTAGGTAATGAGTTGAGTATTGTTGTTGGATGAATCTTTTAATAAAAACCAAGTATTGTTCTTAGTTAAGAGTCTTAACTAAGTATTTCTGTATTGGAAGTGTAATCTTCTTGTTCAAACCACTGCCTATTATTCTACGCGAGTGAGTTTATTGTTGGTTTTCTTGTGATCTTACTATTGCTACAAACTCAAATGTCCTTATATTGTGAACTTCATGTTTATTCTAATGTATCGATTGTAACAAAAGAAAGTGCGGACATGTTTACAAGTTCCTTAGGTCACATGGTCTCGATCATCATATGATATTGCAAAATGAAATGTAATTGGTTTTAAAAAGAATGTTTATTTGGTTATAAATCCTAACTTAGATGTACACACAGGATGACTAACCGTAACGTAGATAAAGTTCCATCACAAACATTAAGTTCGACAAATCCAGTAGTTTCTCAGGTTGCACCATTACCTCCTCCACCTTCCCCAGTGTCGACTAAAGTCACTATGCCTATTCCTCAGACTCAGCCGGCGAGTCCATGACCCACGATGACTACGATTGAAATCCCCCAAGTCCCTCGCTTTGGCACTGCAAATCCTATTTATGGAATGTCGTATTCCTTAATGCCAGGTTATCAGTCGACTTCAAATGCAGCAGTGGTGTCAAATAATGTTCAAAATGTGAACTCTCCTTTACAAGGATCTGCACCATGAGTAAATAATAGAGGCAACCAAAAAATAGGAGCGCCTTCTCAGCCTGCAGTGTCGCCTCTTACTAATACTTCAGTAGTAGTATTAAGGCAACAAATGGATGATAATAACCATGAGTTGGTTAATATGTTAACTAACCAAATGGGTAATGTATTTAACCCTATAGTACAAGAATCGACTGAGACTCATAGATAGTCTACTGAAAAAAGTTGACAGGTGATTGCCCAATTAACAGGGCTGTGTAATTTTTTGGGTGCTCCCCCTGCGCATGTTCGACAGGCTCCCCTTGTTCGATTAGCTTCCCCTGGTCAAATAGACATGGGGAAAATAGAAGATGAACCTTTCCATCTAGGACAAGCTGCAGTGCCTCAAATGAATTTAGTTGTCGACCCACCTAGGGTATTAGTACATCGACAACAAGAGGCTGATCAAATCGTAGATCAAATTCGACAAGAGGAATTAGTTGTAGAAAATAACTTAACTACGATTGTCGAAAGAATTATTGCTAGAAATGGCATGCATAATACACTTCAGAGGCCAACATATTCTTCCTCTTTGTCTGAGTATATTTTACAGACGAAATCCCTAGGGGATGGAAAATTCCTAAGTATACCAAATTTAGGCGGGAATCCGGGGAATCGACAATCGAGCATATTGCTAGGTACTTAGCAGAATCTGGTGATATGGCGAATAATGAAAACCTAAGGGTAAAACATTTCCCTTCATCCCTCACTAAGGTAGCCTTCACGTGGTTCACCACTTTGCCTCCAAATTCTATTGATTCATGGACTAAGTTGGAAAAACTTTTTCATGAACAATTTTATGAGGGACATTCGAAAATTAGTTTGGTAGAATTGTCAAACATTAAGAGAAGGTTTGCTGAAACTATTGATGATTATATCAATAGATTTAGGTCATTAAAAGTAAGATGCTTTACCCAAGTGTCAGAACATGAACTTGTTTAAATGGCTGCTGGCAGTTTAGATTACTCTATTAGGAAGAAAATAGACCCGACCTTTGTTAAAAGTATGTCACAATTAGCTGATAGAGTTTGACATCTTGAGCGGCTACGACTAGAAAAAGGTTAGGCATACTAAGGCTAAAGCTAAGAAATAAAAAGTAGCCTATATAGATTATGATGATACTGATCCCATATATGAGGCCGACTATATCTCGCCGACTGAGGTAGAGGTCGACGTGGCTGAAATGAATCCAGAGCCTGCATATGAGTGTAAATCACTATTTCCTCCCAAAGGAAAAGCTCCTGTCGAAAACAATTCAAAGTTTCCTACAACAACTTATACTTTTGATGTATCTAAATGTGAAGAAATTTTTGATTTGTTAGTTAAAGATGGTCAAATATTAGTACTTCCAAATGCTAAATTTCCACCATTAGAACAACGACAGAAAAAAGGTTTTTGCAAATTTCATAACTATCTTGGTCATACAACCTCTCAATAATTTCTTTTCAGGGATCTTGTTCAAAAATCATTGCAAGAGGGTTGACTGAAATTTGCTACCAGAAAGATGAAAATCGATGTTGATCCTCTCGGGCAAGAGGAAGCTTTGTTTCTTTGAACTGTCGAAATAAACATGGTGGAGCTAACAAAATTTCAGAATAACAATATGGTTGAGGAAAGCACTAGTGAAAGTCAAATGTCGAGCCTTGCTGATGTTTAAAAGTTGATGAGGATCGATAGATTTCTTCTATCGTTGTAAAAATAAGGGCTATGAGTTAGTTTGTGCCCTAGGTGTGGAGCTTGTTGATAAGATTCTTCTTTGAAAATTTCGGTGCAATTAGTGAAATAAATTGTCACAACCAAAGGTTCCACCCAAGGGATCCTAGAAGAAACATGGGAACTCCCAAGCTAAGCCAGGAGTTTCCTCCTACGTTGCGCTCGGAGGCACCTAGATTAAGCCCCAGGGAAGAGTGGGGGCATCAAATGCTGATGTTGTTGCTAGAGATAAGGAAAGTCGGTTGTAAACTATCGACATGAGTTCAAATCAGAAAGAAACAACCATGTTTCTGAAAATTACTTGGGAAATAATCCCATGTCTCAAACTCAGTGGAGACTCTTTCAACGTAAGAAATAGGTCGCAAGATTAGGCTGCATTGGGTGGGTTGCCAAATAAGGCTAGCGATCGAGGAAGCAATACAAGGTAAAAGTTGACACTTCTGCTAAGGAACGAATAAGGGAATTCGTTCATCGACCAGTGGCTAAGTGCTATGAGGAAGCTACTGATGACTTTAAGTCATATTCTGAAGAGAGTCTAGACATTTTAGTCAATGTAGTGTAAATCTTGCCTGCAGAATACGACTGTCCGATTGAAGTAGAAGATTCTGCTGACGTCGATGTTGAAGAAATGGCTTCGCATAAGCCAACATGTTATTTCGTCATGTATAATGGATTAATTAAGAACCAAGATGCCTTTTTGAAAGGCTAGATATGGCTATGAGAAGCCATCTGAAGCCCCTATTGATCATGGCCAAAGTGTTGGAAGATTGTGGCGCGACGATTAACATCATGCCACATCATACTTTGAAGAAAATCAGTAAATTCGACACCGATATTAGATCCCATAACGTGGTCCTGTCAGAATATGAAGTCAGAACCAGGAACCCCATGGGGGTGATCCAAGTGGATATTACTGTCGACTCAGTGACCAGGCCGACTATCTTTATGGTGATTCAGGGAAAGCCAAGTTATAATCTTCTAGTTGAAGTGAATGGCTGCATGACATTAGAGCAGTTCCTTCTTCTATGCACCAACGCCTAATAATTTGGAGGGAGGATGTCATTGTGGAAAACATCGAGGCCGACATAGGATATTTTACTGCAGATGTACAAAACATTGGTAAAAAGCAGTTCGACAGGAAACTTGCTAACATCTCCCCATGCTCACCTGCTGAAGAAGTGTATGCCAACTTGGATGAGGCATTCGTTTCTTTAAAACTACATGAAACCCATGGTTTCATGTGGGATGTAGAACCTTTGGAGGATGCATATAGTGAAAACCGGCTGACGGGATGGGGAGACATCAATGGCAATGATGTTTGAGCTTGAAGCTCTGAGATGAATTTCAACGTATATTTCCGAAAACAAAATAAATTCGGCTTTAGAGGCTGAAGAAAATATGGTTGTCGAAGCCAATAAAATACAAATTATGGAGGAAGACATTACTTTGGTTATTGACCCAAAGCCACCAGATAAAAATGAAGTGATCAAAGAAAACATCGATAGGCAGCGTCTAGACTACATATATGACAATGAGCCTTTGGGCTTTGAAAAGGATCTAATGGCTCCTGAAAAGATGCAGCCACAAGACCCTTTAGAGGAAATAAATCTTGGCGAAGAGGGTGTTAAAAAACCAACCTATATCAGCGTCAATATCGACCAAAAGCTGAAATCTGAGGTAATATCTTTATTAAAAGAATTTAAAGATTATTTTGCTTGGGACTATAATGAAACCAGGTTTGATCAGGGATTTGGTTGAGTTAAGACTGCCAATAAAAGTTGGAAAGAATCCAGTAAAGCAGACACCCAGACGTTTTGCTCCAGCAATAATGTCGAAAATCAAGGAGGAGATAGAAAGACTCCTCAAAAGCAGATTCATAAGAACTACAAGGTATGTCGATTGGTTGGCAAATATAGTGCCAATAATTAAGAAAAATGGAAAATTAAGAGGGTGCATTGACTTTAGAGATTTAAATGTTGCCACTCCTAAGGATGAATATGTTATGCCTGTTGCAGAAATGTTGGTAGACTCTGCCGCTGGTTTTGAATATTTAATTATGCTTGATGGTTATTCTGGCTATAGCCAAATTTTTATTGCAGATGAAGATGTGCCGAAGACGGCATTTCGGTTCCCATGAGTGTTAGGAACCTATGAATGGGTAATGAATTCTATGTTTCATGACTTTATTGAAGATTTCATGCAGGTTTATATTGATGATATTGTAATAAAGTCGAACAGTGAATCGACTCATCTGCAGCATCTTCGAAAATATTTCGAGAGAATGAGGAAATATGGATTAAAAATGAATTCATTAAAATGTGCTTTTTGTGTGCAGGCAGATGATTTTCTTGGCTTTGTGGTGCATAAAAAAGGCATAGAGGTGAATCTAAGCAAGACCAAAGCCATCATGGACGTCAAGCCTCCGTCGACCAAAAAAGAGCTTCAATCTTTGTTGGGAAAAATAAATTTCTTAAGGAGGTTCATATCCAACTTAAGTGGAAAAACTAAAGTATTTTCACCACTGCTTTGACTGAAGAACGAGGATTTCATTTGGCAAGAGGAGCATTAAGAGGCTTCTGACAAAATCAAAGAATATTTAATGAAGCCTCTAATATTGGCACCTCCTATTAGACATAGGCCTATGAGGTTGTATATTGAAGCTCCAGACTCGACTATAGGAAGTATGTTAGTTCAAGAAGATGAAAAAGGTGTCGAAAGACCCGTATATTACCTTATTCAAATGCTAAATGATCCCGAAACTAGGTATAGTGATATAGAAAAACTATGCCTATGCTCTTAATTTTCTTGTATTAAACTGAAACAATATATAAAGCCCGTTGATGTGTATGTGTCTTCGCATTTTGATATTATTAAACACATGTTGTCCAAACCAATTTTACAGAGTCGAATTGGTAAATGGGTTTTAGCATTAATAGAGTATTCTCTGACTTATGTGCCCTTGAAAGAAATGAAAGGGCAAGTCGTGGCAGATTTCCTTGTCGACCATTCAATGGTTGGTATGCCCCAAAATTATGTTGACTTAGTGCCCTTGAAATTATACTTCGACGGTTCTAGCCATAAAGATGGAGCTGGAATAAGGGGCATCATAATTTCTCCCAATGGAATTCCAGCAGAGTTCAAGTACGCAATTGACGACATATGTACTAACAATGAAGCAGAATATGAGTGTTTGATAATAGGACTTGAACTGCTGCTAGAATTGGGGGCAAGACATGTCAAAATTATGGGAGATTCTGAATTGGTGATTAAACAAGTATCAAGAAAATATAGATGTGTCAAAGAAAATTTACCCATGTACTTTGTGATCACCATTAGACTTCTCAAACAATTTGAACAAGTAAATATTCGACATATACCTCGAAGAGAAAATCAAGAAGATAATGACTTAGCACAAGAAGCTTCAAGATACAAGAAAGATCAAAACGAAGAGCCTATTCAGGTAAGAAAGAAAGTTCGAGCAACTTTCTTATCTCCTTCAGGTTTGTCAATTATAAAGTTAGGGGTTGTAGATGCTGAAAATTTTCAAATTTTAACCATTGACAATGGGCAAGAGAGTGATTGGCGAAAACCTTTGGTCGACTATTTGCACTCTCCAACGGGGTCGACAGAACGCAAGATCAAATAACGTGCCCTCAATTACGTTTTAATTGAGAATGAATTATTTAAGAAAACTACTAAAGGAGTATTGCTTAAATGCCTTGGAGAAAGTGAGGCATATGTAGCAGTGTCGAGTGTGCAGAGTGGAGCATGTGGTGCACATCAAGCTGGACACAAGATGAAATGGCTTTTGGTGCGTTTAGGTGTTTATTGGCCTTCAAGGTTGAAAAATTGCATTGAGTTTGCGAAAGATTTCCAAGAATGCCAAATGCATGGGGGCATACAACATGTTCCTGCAAGTGAATTACATGCAATTGTAAAACCTTGGTCATTTAGAGGATGGGTCTTAGATGTGATTGGAGAAATAAAACCAGCTTCATCAAAACAACAAAGGTACATTTTGGTTGGCATTGATTATTTCACAAAGTGGGTCAAAGCTGTGGCTTTGACAAATGTCGACCAAGAAGCTATTATTGACTTTATACAAAGTCACATCATGTGTCAGTTTGGAATTCCATAAACAATTACAACGATCAAGGATCAGTGTTTACTGGGCGAAAAATGCAAGAATTTACGCAAGAAGTTGGAATTAAGTTGTTAACTTCTACTCCTTATTATGCTCAGGCAAACGGCCAAGTTTAAGCTGCCAATAAGGTAATAATTAGCCTAATTAAGAAGCATGTAGGAAAGAAGCCAAGAAATTGGCATAAAACACTAGATCAAGCCTTATAGGCGTGCATAACTTCTCCTAAGGAGGCAACAACAACTACTCCATTTTGACTTGCATATGGACATGATGTTGTGTTACCTGTGGAGATACATATGCAATCAATAAGGATCCAAAGACAACATGAAATACCATTTGAATATTACTAGAACATGATGGCAGACGAGCTTGTCGACCTAGATAAGAGAGAATGTTAGCTGTTGATTTGTTGAGAAGACAGAAAGAAAGGGTTGCTAGAGCTTATAATAAGAAAGTAAAAGATAAGGTGTTCGCTATCGACGACTTGGTTTGGAAAATGATATTACCTATGGATAGAAATGATAGAATCCTAGGAAAATGGTCCCCAAATTGGGAAGAACCTTTTAAGGTGATACAAGTTTTTTCCAACAATGCTTATGAACTTGAAGAATTAGCCCTAGATCAATGAAGTTTAAGGGTAAACGGTAAGTACTTAAAGAAGTATAAGCCTATTCTTCAAGAAATTAAAATTTCGACAACGTAGATATATGTCGAATAAAAAGCTGGAGAGATCTATATCGAAACCAGCAAATTGAGCATACATAATATATTAAATAAGACAAAAAGAAAGACATTATATTAAAGGTGGCTAAAAGCCATTGTTTAAATAGTACAAAAATATTACAGGATAATGGTTACAAAGATTAGAAATGCTTAAATTTGTTCTGGAAATACAACATTTCTCCTTAGAGACGCAAAACATGATCTTCAAAGTTTTCTGCTTTAGCCGTAAGAGATATAATCTTCGTTTCGATAGTCCAGATTATACTACTTACGACTACAACATCTATAGTCATCTTATTCACTTGCGTTTGAGCAGGAGTTATAACTTTATTAATTTTCTCCTCCTGCGTAGAAACGTCTTCAAGTTCCTCATTTAACGAAGATATTTCTTTGTTCAAATCAGCAAGTCGACTGCGTCTTTCAGCAGCTCTTTTCCTTTTAGGACTCAGTTCTTGCTATTTTTGCTCAATCATTTTTATTATCCCGTTAATCTCTGTATGATCCTGTACCACCACTTCCATATTCTCCTTCACAAATTCCTGCTTCGCCTTGACCAATTGCTCATTCTCTTTCATACGTTCGATATTGGCAAGCATAGGGGTAGAGAATTTTTCAAACGTTGTCATCATTAGCTTAGTCGAATCAGAAATATTAAGGGCCTTCAGTTTAGTGAGAGCGTATGAAATTTCCAAACCAATGGCTGGATCATCCAGAAGAATTTGAGGCCTCAAGCCCTAACTTGTCATTGTGAGTTTGAGATTGGTCATAATCAGAGTGAAAAGTGTGAGAACTCACAAAGCTACATAGCCTTGATAGTGCTTCTAGAGTATCAACATTAATCCCTAACTTTGATGAGGGTGTTGGCGAGTCGACTTTCTTTTCCTTTTCTCCTGAAGGCTTGGGAGATTAAATTTGCTTTTGTGCTGAAGGTGATGGTGAGTCAACCTTATGTTTAGGCGAATCGACCTTCTTTTCCTCAATAGATACTTGAGGAATGCCTTTAGAAGGTGGAGGATTGTGAGAAGTTGTAGCAGTTTTATTTGAAGTGGTGGCATTTTTATCTGCCTCTATACCCTGCAGAGAATCTGAAAGACTAAAGTCAGAGCTAGTCGAACTAGAACCCTTATGTTTGGCAGGACTAGTGACTGAATCAGAGTCACTAAAGTAGTCAGAACAGTCAGGTCAATGAACTCACCAGTGGCTACATCGAGATTGTCGTGATGATGAGGAGAAGAAACCTCCGACAATGGAGTGTAATCGTCCACACTATGTTGTGGGCCAAAAGCTTCAACCTAAAGAAAACAAGACAGATGTTAGCCAAATAAATTTGACAAAGAAAAATAGGAAGTAAAATTTTTGGCAAATACCTGTGGCGTTGGATTGAGATTTACAGGATCATCCTTTTCAACAGAAGCAACAATAGCGTCCCCCAGTGGATTATGAACTTCATCAGTTCTGGGGGCATGAGTCGGAGTGATGATGGTTTTATTTATTATTATAGTATCAAAACCTAAATTTAGATTAGCTTTAGGATGTTTATCCAAGATCACTTTACCTCTCATTCTTGTAACAAGAGCTTGACCGTCGACATCGTCTGCTTTTTTGACTTGGTAAGCATGATTTGAGTCGTCCTTGGCTTCCAGGTTCTGGGCCAGAGATGCTTTATTTTTTGTTTTTCTTCGCCACTTTGTCTTCAGTAGAGGAAGTTTTCTTCCTATTGTGGCTTTTGGATTTATGAGAGTATTGAGGGGACTGAACCTCAGGTGAGGGTGGCGTACCGGGAAGAAAGATAAGTCAAAATAATTGTGTAAGTTGAAAATGAAGAACTTAAGTCGACAAAATAGATACCTCAGTCCTCTCAGAGATGTGTGGTTTTTCCTTCTTGGACCTTTTGGATGTATCAGAGGGAGCAGTCAAATCCGCTGAGCATTTTTTACTCTAGCATGCAGAAAAGATTTTAGTACATTTTAATTCATAAAATGGAAATAATAAGAAATGTACAAATACACCTATAGAAGAACCAGTTTTCTTAAGTGATGGAAAAATCAATTCGTCGTCAAAAGGTACGATCAGGTACGATCTAAAAAATTACTAAGTTAGAAGTGCCAAGTCATAAAAAGATAATTGGCAAAGAGCTGGAGTCGAACCTTTGTTGTCGAAGGGTCAGCCTTGGTGACAGGAACCTTTGGTGGTCCTACCTGTTTCACCCCAAGATTTACCCTTTTGATTTAGGCTTATGTTTCATCATAAACATTATATTGCATCGCATTCATACATTGTAATGGGATCAAAAGTTCTTTGGTTCTCAAGTCCTCTACAAGCTATGGAGGTTGATTGTGTTAACATTTTGTTCTAAGGAAGTCTCAAGATATCATGTCTTTAGATCTTTCAAGTCACAATGTTGTATTATGGCTCAAGACATCTCATTTGTCTCATTGATTCCTCAAGAGTTGAAGTTTCACAAAGAATTAAGGAGGAATTCATCTGAATCATTAATCTGATGAAATTAGAGTTTTGGTTCATTGTGGAGTTTGAAGCTTAGATAAGTCAATTTTTTGAATTATTATCCTCCTATTATCATTTTATTTATCATGGTGCAAAGAATTTCTCAATGCATTCAAAAGATTTGAGGTTTTGAAGCTTGATTTGCCATCTCCTAACACAAGATGCAAAATTAGGGTTTTGGATATAATTAGGAATTCTTCAGATTTTTCACTCAAAATTGATTTCATGTGTCTCTATATGTTGTTGGGCATCCACCATTGAAAGATTGAGGTTCAATTTTGATTGGAAGCAAGTCAATTCATCACAAGGGGCAAAATGGTCATTTTGGTCAAAATCGGTCAAAGTCAGGAGTTGACCAAGTGGACTTTTGGTCAACCATCAATTAAAATATCCTCTTTTCATATTTCATGACAAAATCATCATTGAATCAAGAAAATTGAAGAAATTGGAGTTAACTTATTCTTGAAGTTATTTGGAGTTTGAAAAAATTTCCATGTGTCCACCCTATAGAACTTTGACATGTCATAACTTGCTCATTTTTTATCCAATGGTTGCATACCATACATTTTTGGAAAGCTTGGGAAAAATGCTACAAGTTTTTTACTTTTTAAAAGTTCTCAAAAATGCACCATTTGAAAGATATTTGAGTTAGAAGTTCCATGCACAAAACTTGTAAACTTGTCTTCTCTTGGTCATCTTGCGCGTGTCATTCCATCAAACAGTTAAAGTGCAAGAATCGAGATCATATTTCTTTCAATTCAAAAGGAATTCCAAAAATGTGCTTCGTGAATTTTGAAGATGACATAGAGAGCTTTTGATCAAGCTTGGAATCACTTCAAATGGCCAATTATCAAGTAAGTTATGGTCTTGAGAAAACTGAGCCAAGACCTGGTGACCATGTACACTCATGCGCACGCCATGCCCAGGCTTCCATGGCATGTTTTTTCTTAAACTTTAAAAGATGATATCTCACTCAATACTTCATCATTTTGCATGGTTCAAAGCTCATTATGAAGGTCATCGATAGTTCTATCCATGGCTCAAAAAGGCCAAGAAACGCGCGAGCCAATTATGAATGGCTCAAGTTCAAAGTTGTGTGTTGAGACTTGTGGGCATTTTTTAGGTTTACGTGCATTTTCTTGTATGGATTGATTATAGGTCGTTTTGATACTTGTTTGGCACGGTTTATTCATTCTCTACTTGCCAAAATAAGTCCAACATGGCCCATGATAGTACATACATCATATTCTCCTTGTTTTACCAAAAATAGCAAAAACTTGAAATTGTGAATTCTTGCACATACTAATAGTACAAGGCCATCTCATCATTCACACCTTCTACACTCCTTTCCACTCACATTCAGTTGTACAAAACGCACACAAACTCAAGAAAATAGCAAGCAAAACGCAATCATCATGCACACCTCACTTTTTTTCCTGGTTTTTTGAAAATTATATTCTGAGCCACTGAGACCATTATATCCTCGTTCATATCACTCTATATAAGCCCACAAGCTCATTGATGCAAACCCTATACGTCTCTATTTTCTAAAAACTAGATCTGAGTTTTTTCTTCACCTTGAAACTTTTTCTTCGAATCTTCATCTCTAGAGCTTGTTTCTTCTTTTACTCCTCTCCATTGAAGTTCAGAGACCAAGGGAAGCTGGTTTTCTTATTGTTCAGAGGCACCAGTTGAGTTTATTTCTCAACTCAAGAGGTATGTTTTTGAACTTGGATTTTCTTTTTCAATTGGATTTTGATGAAATAAAGCATGTATGTGTGTGTATAGTTGGCCAAACATTAGGTTTGATGTATATCTTTGCTTGTTTGTGAAGTATTTTGCATAATATGAAGTTCAGAAAATTTGTGTTTGGATGATTTTCGTGGCTTAATTTCTTGATGTGTGGTTGATCTTTTTGAAATCTATGAGTTGCTTGTTGTTCCTTGCCATGAGATCTTTATTATGTGCTTTGAATCATGAAAAATGGCTGAGAAATGAGTAAGATACGAAGTTCAGAAGTTGGGGTGTTGATATGGTTGTAGCGCGTGCTAGGGCATGGTTTAGAGGTTGAAGAAGACTAGGTGGCGTGATTTGATTGACTAGCTTGCATTTTATTTCATTTTCTTTTATTTTCTTTTAATTGAATTTTCTTTCATTTATTTTTATAACCAAAAATTATAAAAAAATAACATAGGCTCTCGTCAACTTAAAATATTTTTTAAAATTTTTCTGGATTTTTTGTAAATGTTTTGGTTGGTTAAATAAATTCTGAGATTAATTAATTTTGTTTTCATTAGTTTTTATTGTAAAATTCTTGAAAAATGTTTTTTCCATGATAAAAAATTCCACAAAAATTATTCTGTGCCCTTTGATTGGTTTGTGATGAGTTCCTAATTTTTATTTAATTATTTTCTAATTTTTGCATAATTAAATAAATTCATGCATATGTATCATTATTAAAAATATTTTTCTTCATACCAAATTGCATAAAAAATATTTTGAGTCATTCTATCCATATAATTTGCATTTCCGAATTTTATTCCATAACTTTATATTTTTTTGATAATTAAATAATTTTCTTGTATTATATTGATTTCATGCATTTTAATTATCATTAAAATTATTTTTCTCCATACCAAAATTGCATAAAAAATATTTTGAATCATCCCATTCATATGCATTGCATTTCTGAATTTTATTTTATAACTTTTCATTTTTGTTGCATAGTTAAATATTTTTTGCATTAAATGTTCAATTTGCATATCATATTTTGCATTTTTATTATTTCTATTATTTTTTCTTGAATATAAAAATCCAAAAAAAAAAAACTTTTTGAAGTCCTCTTAGTCTTATACTAATTTTAGAATTTTGTTTGTAATTTATATCACTGTTCATAATTAATTTTGAATTTTAGGTTTGTAATTGCCTTTTTAAGGTTTTTGGTTACGTACATCACAAGTCTTGTATCATTTGGTGATCATTTAGAATTTATAAATGTCATTTGATTTTTGATTTAGATCCTTAAATGTCCTAAGCTTATAAAAATCAACTTTGCTTGAATTTATCAAATGAATTTCTATTTTTTTTAAATACTTTATAAAACTTGTCTAGTTTGAGCTTTATCTCAATTATTTCCATTTTCTATTTCCACTTTTTTTTCAAACATTTAAGGATTCAAATTGATTGATTCTGACTTTTATAAGTCTTAAGTGTTCTAAGAGAATTTTGTTTGAATTTTGTAGGTCATTTTTCTATTTTTGTTTGATTTACCTAAATTTAATCAATTTTGGTTGTTTAGGTTAGAAGTTACAATTGCTTGACTAAATTTCCTTAATTTTTTAGACCATTTCTATTTAGAATGTGTTAATAGAGTGCCCTAGGGTCTTATAACTATTTTTGTTGGATTTTTAGGATTAGGTTTGTTATTTTTCCTCTTTAATTCAAATTAGGGTTCCTAATTAGTGAATCTCCTAGGTTAGACTAACTTGTTTGATATAGTTTTCAACATGAGTTGTGTAAATCTTTGTTCCAAGCTTGTGTTGCTGACTTATTGACATCCTAAAGGACTTGTAACATTTTTGTATCAATTTTATAACCTATTCTTTTATTCCTTTGTCCAATTACCTTTTTGTGCATGCATCAATGCTTTGTTTAGATTCTAAATATAAGGAATGCACTTGTGCAATCTATGAGGAATATGTATTTTTTTTCCGTCATCATTATGGCCTATTGTAGACTTGAGTTCATCCTTGATCCATTCAAGCTCTCACAATTTGCCCATATATTGTCCCTATTATGTAGTAGTTTACTCATGATCATGGTTTAGGAGGTAACTTTCATGTGCCACATTTAGTACTTTATGTGAGGCAACTTGATACCTAATTCACTATGATTATGATCTTGTATGTCTTATTTGTCGTAATTTGATGCTTCTATGAACCCATGGATGACCATTCATTGTCATTCTATCTCGGTCTCTTTTGGAAGCTAAATTGGTCACCATTATAGCTTAGACTTTCTTTCTCTTTAAGATTTCAATGGTGCTTCTTATTATCTTTGTCCCATTGTGGTACCTTGATGTTGGTTCTATACCAATAACATCTAAGAACCTTAATTATTGATTCCATTTGATAACTTTTGTTTTGTGCATAAGGGACTAAATTTGCACATTGTCATGACACTCTAACATGTTAGATTAGTAGCATTGCTTGGAGTTATTGTAATTTCATGATAGATAACTATAATAGGGATGTATAACTTCCCTAGGACCTATAAGTAATCAATTTTTCTTTCCACACTTGGTTTATATCATCCACCATTGATTTTAGACTAGTGTTTTTCCATCTAGCATTATGTTGACTATCAATTAGGTGATTTGTTTTGTGTATTGAAACTTTGTCTTTTATATTTGTTTCTCATGAACTTCATCTTGAATTATATTATTACATAAGTCACACATGTCTTAATTATCCAATTAAGACCATTTTGTTTGATCCTTGTTATATGCTTTGAATTTAACAAGTTTTGTTGTTTTCAAACCCTAATTTTGTGTGCCCTTGAGTGCAAGCTTTCTTCTTTGGTTGGGATGCCTTTGTTTATGTTTTTATTAGCTATTGATCTACTGACTTTGCATGTGCTAACCTCTCCTAACCTTAACCCCAATCCATAGGTGCTTGATTTATGATTGTTTTGCCCTTAGAGGCTTGTTCGTGCTTGCACGTACTAGTTTTGTTCTAACTTGTTGAATGTTTTGTGTATGACCTTTGAGGGTAGATTATTTTCATGTATTTCTTAGGTTGTTTAAGATACTGAACTTATATGTATTATCACCTTCTCATCTTGTCTCTTGACTTTGTTTATTTGTTGACTTGTATGTTTGCTTAAGTTGATTTTAGGGTTGGATTTTGACTTCTTCCTTTGCTAGCTTTTGTGTTATTTGTAATGGTAATGTTTGTCATTTGATTTTTAATATGTATGATTGTTACCTTAATTTTTTTATCTTCTTACTTAAATCTTATGTGACACCTTGGAAGCATGTTCACACAAATGTGCATTTGCACACATTCTACCACACACTTTTTGATGTATGTCTATGTTTTCTCATGATAATTTGCTTATAAATATTCATGATGATTGTGTATATGATAATAATAGATTCTGATCATATCTTCCAAATCTCACTTCTCTTCATCTATGCACCACCACACCTTATTTGACCTTTTAGATGCATTCTAGGTCAATTTTTTGACTAGTTTTTGTACTAAGTGTTGCATATGTGCTATTTTGAGTTTTTTTATAACTTGATTGATTTAACATGAGTCTTACTTATTATATGTTTATTTTTATCTCACTCTTATGTGACACATATGCTCATTCCACACACTTTGCACACACTTATATGGATTTATTTTGTTCTCCTTAAGTGATTTGTTTGTGAATCTTTCTTGTGCATGTTTGTATGATATGATTGATGTATTGGTGCATTAAATACTTTGTTTCATGTATCTTGACCTTGCATGGTTCATTTCATTTCATCTATGACTTTCTTTGGCTTCTTTCGACTTGTAAACGATTTCTAGGTCAAAGTTTAAGACAAGTTTTTGTGCTAGTGTCATAGTTGCATCTGTAATACGGTGGGAAGAAATGACCTTGGAATTTGTTTTGCTTTTTATCGCAAATGTTGCGGATAGCAAGAGTCGCCACCGACTTTTCTTTTATCCAATTAAGGGAAGGTGAAAAAGACCTTCGTTAGATTCTGAGTAAGGGAGAAGGTTATGAAAAGGGAAGGTATTAGCACCCCTTTCCATCCGTAGTTTTCTACGGGCTCTTAGTTGCTTTTAGCTCATCTTTTAAAAATTTCTTTCCGTGTGTGTGTTTGAAAAATGTTTTGAAAAAAGGCATTTCGCTTTGACTTTGTAATGATTCATGTTGGAATGTATACAAAGTGTTCGAAAATGTTTTGTTTTTGAAAAGTATTTGAACTTTGACAAAAGTGTGAGGTGTGAAAAGTATTTTGATAGAGCAAGCAACTAAAGTCTTATTACCTACTCGAATGGTCGTTTTCGTGTTATTTCGTTCCTTTAGAATAGTGCTATCCATACCATTTGTTGGTAGGTAACCTATTCGTTGGATGTAAAAGGGACATTGAAGGGACATCGGATGGTCATAGAAGGCAACTTGGGAGTATCCTAGCACATTCGAAGGACGATCATCACTTCGTAGGCAATAATCGAGGCGAGATCATGTTTTGTGAGCCACGAGGGACTCGATCTACGTTGAGGACTTGACCATTTATTCGAGGCAACGAGAGAATACTCTAGGGGGTGCATGTGTGAAAAGAGTGTGTTAAATTCAAATATATTATCTTGGAATTAGAAGTGATCTACGTTTATTTTTATCTTGTCATACACGCCTAGTTACTAACAGTTTATAGGGTGCATAAAATAAATTGCGGAAAGTAAATGTCCTACGCTATTACATGGCTTTGGGGCAGTTACATAATATAGGAGTGCGGAAAGTAAAAAGGCAGAAAATGTAAATCTACGCTATTACATGATAAAAACTTTACGACCTATACATCCTTTCTAGAATTGTAAATGCGGAATAAGAAATAGATAATCGGAAAAAATAAGAAAATGTTAGCAAAATATTTTGGAAATTAGTAGAAAAAAGGTTTTTTAGGTTAGTAATGATAATTAGATGATAGAATAATTTTTAGGGAATTTTCTGGATCGATTTTGATAAGGAAAAGCAATTAAAAGTCAATTTAATGATTAATTAACAATTAATTAAAATATGCATGCAAAAATATTAATTTTTATGTCAAAAGTTAAATAAAGATTTTTCTAACCTAAATGCAAAAAGAAAATATTTTTGGTGATTTTTTAATGCATGAGAAAATTATTTGAAAAGAAATTAAATTAAGATAGAAAAATATGAAAAATATAGAAAAATTGGTTAGTTTGCAAAGTTGTAAAAAAGAAAGTGAGGATGCCAGGATCGAACCCAGGACCCTCTGGGTATACCAAGCGCGTGTTTACCATCTGAGCTAGCTGTATTAATTGTCATAGGAATGCAAGCAATGGATTATAAGTGATAACGTGTCCTATTTTGGAATTTTCAAACACAGTCAAACGTGGGACCCAGTTGAAACATGAGAACGAATCAGAACGCATCATTACGCCACGCCAGCCTCGCCTGAGTCCAAACAAGTCAACAACACCGGAGCTAGGGCTCCGGTCGTCTTCTCAGTGACTTCAAACTGAACTGCAAAATAGCCAAAATAAAAGTAAGAGGACCCTACCCCTAATTCGAGACTCACGAATCGATGGTGGTGGCCGTTTGGCACAAGCGGCTGGATCGTCCGGTTCGAAGCTTCTCCGATCTGAAGCCCTAACAATGACAGTCTATGATTTACGCGTAAAAGCTTACATGTAATGCATCAAACACGTTCTAATGGATGCCCTGAGTTCATACAAACAATCGAAAACAATTAATAAGGCATGAGATATGAAAATTGAATTTGAGAAAAATACCAAACCGGTGAGACTTGTGCGGCACGATCTGGAATGCTTTGGCTTCGTGTAAGGGTTGGGATCGACTCCTGGAATGCTCAGGAATGCAATGGAATGCTTGGATCACCTTGAAACCTGTTGGAAAATAAAATACGAATTTTGCAACTTTGAGAGAAATTTGTGATTTTTAGGGTTGGCTCATGAGGCTAGGGTTTCGTCCTTTTGTCTTGTGAATGTGTTATGTATTTTTAGAGCAAAGGATTTGATCAAAAAGAACGAAAAAAGATATGGCTTTGAATGCAAAAATATTTTCATGTTAATTTTCATCAAATCTTTCCAAAATTTGATTTTCTCTTCCTTGTATGATCTTGCACGAATTTGGCATGTATTGTGGGCTTCCTTGGTCCTCAAGATAGATAGAAATCCAACCCAATTTGTTTTATACCTTGCTTTTATATTTTATTTAATTTAAAATTGAATTAAATGCTTTAAATTCAAAGATAAATTAAAAAAATAAGAAAAGGTTGTGGCAAAGTGCAAAGAGGTCATGGATAACATTATGATCTAGTTTGGATCATAAAATTATAAGCCCATTTGAAAAAAATTTGCATTTGTTACATATTTCTCTTTATGCACCTCTTCAAAAATGCTCAACTTGTGCAAGGTGTATCTTGCTTAATTTTTAACATTTTTGGGTGTTCTTGGACTTTTTGGAAAGCTCTAGATATCCTCTAAACAATCTATTTTGTTTCATCTCAATTGAAGTTTCCATGCTCAATAACACTTCTCTACAAAAAGTTGACTTTTTGTTGACTTTGAAAAGGACCTGTAATGTTTTGATCCATATCTTCCAAATGAAGCATTTTATGACCAAGCTTGTGAGACATGAAGTTGTAGAGAATTGAATTATCTTCAAAATGAGAGGTGGTGGAAAAATTTCTAATAACGTATGTGAAAGTTATGCCTGGTCAAAGTTCTGTTGACTTTTGTCTAAGAAAGCCCAATTTAGAAACTTTGTCTTTTGATCAATTCTTGATTTTTCTTGATGAATCATGATCAACCCTTGATCAAATGATGAATGTTACTTCAAAACATGTATGTTGACAAAAAATTATGAAGTTTGACTGTATGTTGACCACAATTGACTTTTTGTCCAATACAATTGATTTTCAACCATCTGAGCAATTGTTTGAGGAAACTTGACTTGTAAGGCTTGAAACTTGACATGGAGATTATTTGAAGCATATGATGAGGCATGATGACCATTGGAGATGTTTGAAGTCCAACTTGATATAAGAATAGCCAAACCCTAGTTTGGGTTGATTGCTTAGGAGAGGGTTTGTCTGATCAACCCTTGTGAAATCCTTGAGTATGGATATATGAAATGTCCTGAGAAGTAGGAGGGAAAATTTTGGGGTATGACAGCTGCCCCTGTTCAATCTTCTTGTACTAGAAGGGTTAGATTGGCATGCTTGTCTTTCGTGACCTGGAGGTAGAAGATGATTGAACACTCGAGTACACTTGAAATTTTGCACTCGTTGTTGATTGATGATGCATGCGAATGGGCTTACAGATGCCATTTGGAGAAGCTGGCGGCTTCACTGGGGGATGATTCATACATTAGACTCAAGAACGTCGCCTGAGTAGGAGAATCATCGGAGATGGGCTTAAGATGCCATTCGGAGAGGCGGTCTTTGGGAGCAGGCGCACGCTAGCTCTGCGAGATATTCTGGCGAAGGGACGGAGATGGGCTTAAGATGCCATCGAGAGAGTCGTCGTTAGACTTGGCGTCTTTGAATGAAGTTATTGGTTTGTATTGGTTTTAACCAAATATGCAATACGAAAGTGGAGAGAGGTCGACAAGTAGTCGGAGATGGGCTTAAGATGCCATCGAGAACAGGCGAGTCGTCGCCGAGACTCGTATTGGCATTGATAATAGTCGAATAAACCCGTCACAGCTACTACGGGGACAATATTTGGCAGAATATGGATAGTTTTCCCATCTTGCTTCGGGTGTTAATCTAGTGCCTGTTTTCGGAAGACAACCTGGGTGGTCGTTCAGATAGGGTTTCCCGTCTTGTTTCGGGTATTAATCCTGGACCTTCCATTTGGAAAAGATTTGTACGGTCTTTCAGATAGGGTTTCCCGTCTTGTTTCGGGTATTAATCCTTGACCTGATGTCATGGTCGTTCAGATAGGTTTCCCGTCTTGTTTCGGGTATTAATCTTTGACCTTTCGTTTTAGAAGTAATTTTTACCTGCTGGGGAAAAAACACACAAAAAAAACTTTGACAGGATATAGTTAGTCTTATGCAGACTATGTGTAACACGGTGAACTGACTTTTTAGTGTTTTTGTATCGCAAATGTGCGGATAGCAAGAGTCGCCACCGACTTTTATTTTTATCCAATTAAGGGAAGGTAAAAGTACAGAAAAAGACCTTCATTTAGATTGAGTAAGGGAGAAGGTTATGAAAGGGAAGGTATTAGCACCCTTTCCATCCGCAGTTTATTCTACGGGCTCTTAGTTGCTCTAGATCACTTTTTTTAAAATTGCTTTCTGTGTGTTTGACAAAAATGTTTTGAAAAGCATTTCGCTTTGACTTTGTAATGATTCATGTAGGAATGTATACAAAGTGTTTGGAAATGTTTCATTTTGAAAAGAGTTTGAACTTTGAAAAAGAGTGTGTGGTGTGAAAAGTATTTGGTTTAGAGCAAGCAACTAAAAGTCTTATTACCTACTCAGAATTGGTCGTTTTCGTGTATTGTTACGTTCCTTTAGAATAGCGCTAACCATACCATTAGTTAGTAGGTAGCTCCATTTGTTGGATGTAAGCGGGACATTCGAAGGGACATCGGATGGTCATTGAAGGCAACTTGTAGGAAGTATCCTAGCACATTCGAAGGGACTATCATCATTTTTCGTAGGCGACAATCGAGGTCAAGATCATGTATTCGTGGGCGACATCGTGGGTCTATGATCTTTGTATCGAAGGGACTATGATGATATGTTTGTGAAACAAGATGCTAGGATACCTCGTTCGAGGACATGACCATTTTGAATTCGTAAGGCGAGAGAGAATTACCTAAGGGGTGCGTGTGAAAGAAGTGTGTTGATTTGGATATTTTATCTTGCAAATTAGTGGCTAAGTCCATTATTATCTTGCCATACGCCTAGTTACTAGCAATTGATAGGGTGCGGAAAGTAAAATCGGAATGTAAAGATGCGGAAAGGTAAATACGTTATTACAAGGCTTTGGGGCGGATACATAATTTAAAATGCGGAAAATAAAGACCTAATTTTAAACTATTACATCCCATGGCAGTTACATTATTGAAAAAAATAAAATGATAAAGCAAGAATCGTCTGAATCGGATCAACCTATAAAAGAACGAGAAATCGGAAAATGCAAGATGAATCGAATAAGAGAAAAAATGTTAGAAAAATGCAAATTTTTATATGAGAAAATTAATACATGCTGGAAATAATATAAATATGCTAAAATAAATTTTTGGGATTTTTTTGGATGCAATTTAATAATTAAAAACTAATTAAAAGTGATTTAAATGCAAAAATATGAATAAAAATAAATATGCATGCAAAAATTGTATTTTTTAATTTATTAAATTAAATAAAGATTTTCAGAAAACAAATGCAAAAAGAAAAATAATTTTTGAGGGTTTTTTAATGCATAAATAAAAATATGAAATTAATTAAAACAATGCAAAAATATTAAATAATGGAAAATATGAAAAATAGTTGAAAAGTTGAAAGTTTGAGAAAAAAGAAACCAAAACCGGTCCTGGCATGGTTCGAACTGGTATCCTTTGGGAGCATCTTCAACAGCTAGCGCCTTAACCACTAGGCCACGTTGCATTTGATGTTTTGAAATTCAAAATCAAATCAATATGAAGGTAAACGTGTCACTGATTTGAATTCAAACCCGGTCGTGTGCCCATGTGTAACAGTGGCGAATCGGAGGCGAGCCAAACTTCCGGCGTGCGATCCGACTTTCAACGCCGGAGTCACGCCGGAGCTAGGGCTCCGGTCATCTTCTCCGGTGCCCTTCAACCTAAAACCGCAAATGCATCATTCAAGTGAAACAAAACCCGGATCGACTAATTCGATCCTTGCGAGCACGATGGTGCAATCCTTTCAAATCTGGCGGCACGAACTCGTGTTTCAAACTCACAGTTCTAAAACCTAACAATGGCATGCTTGGATTTCTACGTGGAAATTTTCATGTAATCGTCAAACATAATCTAATGAATACCGGACACAAACAAACACATGAAAGCGATTAATAATGCATGGATTTCAAAATCAATTGCAAAAGTAGCAAACGGTGAGGTTTCAAGCACGCGATCCGGCGATTGGCACCAGTAAAAGTTGCTTTGATTCTTCCGGGAACCTCAAGGCAGATGGAATGGTAAATTGGCACGAAACTTATTTGGAAATTCAAACACGATTTTCAAAAGTTTGAAATATTTTGGCAAAATAAGGGTTAGTGCAAGGGCTAGGGTTTTAGTCCTTGTGGTTCTTTGCATTGCTTGGTATTTATAGAGAGGATTTGGAGAGAAAATCAAGCAAAAAGATTGATTCTTGATTGTGCAATATTTTCCATTTAAAACAAATCAAATTTCCTTAAAAACTTGATTTTTCTTTCCATGCTATCAATTTGGTAAGATTATGGGCTTTCTTGGACTTCAAGGAATATAAATCAACTCTTTGAAAAATACTTAATTTTCATATTTTATATAATTTATTTTTGAATTAAATGTTATAAAATTCAAAGATAAATCATAAAAATAGAAAATCACCATGGCCAAGCATTTATGGGTCAAGAATAATGTCATGAACAAGTTTGGATCAAGATTTTAGGCCCATTTGGAAAATTTTGCATTTTGACCAAAATGTCCTTTTGTGCAATGTCCAAAATTGCCCAACTTCGAATAGTGTATCTTGCTCAATTTTCCACATTTTGAGTGTTCTTGGACTTTTTGGAAAGCTCTAAGAGTCCTCTAACCAACCTTTTTGGTCTCATCTCAATTGGAGTTTCCATGCTCAATATATCTTCAAAACAAAAAGTTGACTTTTTGTTGACTTTGAAAATGACCTAATGTTTTGAGCTATACCTCTCAAATGAAGCATTTTTTGGACATTCTTGTGAGACATGAAGTTGTAGAATTGAATTTCCTTCAAAACAAGGTGGTGGAAAATTTCGAGAAAGTATGAAAAGTTATGATCGGTCAAAGTTGAGTTGACTTTTCATCTAAAACCTTAATTTAGAAAGTTTGACTTTTGAGCAAATCTTGAGTTTTCTTGATGAATCATGATCAACCCTTGATCAAATGATGAATGTAACTTCAAAATGAGGATGTTGACCAAAATTATTTGAAGTTTGTAGTGTTGACCACAGTTGACTTTTTGTCCAATCAATGATTTTCAACCATCGAGCAATTATGCGAAACTTGATGTGAAGCTTGAAACTTGACATGGAGAATCTTTGAAGCATATGAGAAGGCATGAAGACCATTGGAGATGTTGGAAGTCCATCTTGAACTGAGAGATACCAAACTAGTTTGGGTTGATTGTCTAGGAGAGTTTGTCGATCAACTCTTGAGGAATCCTTAGTATAGATGTATGAAATCTCTTGAGTAGATGGAGGCAAATTTTGGGGTATGAATTGCCCCTGTTCAATCTTCTTGTCTTGGAAGGGTTAGATTGACACGCTTGTCTTTCGTGACACGGAGGTGAAGATGATTGAACACTCGAGTACACGAAAATTTGCACTCATTGTGGCGATGATGCGGGAATGGGCTTCAGATGCCATTTGGAAGTTGGATACTTATTTGGGGATGAGTAAATGCGCTAGACTCGAGAATATCGATAGAATTGGCGGGGATGGGCTTAGATGCCATCGGAAAGATCGATCTTGAGGGAGTGAGCCGTCGCTAGGCTCATGAGTCGTTTACGGAAGGGAGATGGGCTTAAGATGCCATCCGGAGAGTCGTCGTTGAACTTCGTGTCCATTTTTGAATGAAGTTATTGGTTTGCATTGATTTTAAACCATATATGCACATTCGAAAGTGGAGAAACATTGATAAGTGTCGGAGATGGGCTTAAGATGCCATCGAGAGGAACCTGGCGTAAATGCGCTAGACTCTGTGATTCTTTGTTGATAATAAGGAATCAGAATAACTCTTCGTGCGATTACTACGAGAAATAGTAATTGGCAAAAATGTGGATAGCTTCCATTGTGCATCGGTGTTGATCCATTGCACATTCCGGATAACAGGCGGTCTTCGGATAGTTTTCCGTCGATTGGGGCTTAATCACGGACTGATCGTCGGAGGACAACCAGGCGGTCTGAGATAGTTTTCCGTCGATTGGGGCTTAATCACGGACCGATCGTCGGAGGACAACCAAGGCGGTCTTTCGGATAGTTTTCCGTCGATTCGGGCAATCACGGACTGTTTAGCGTCGAGTAGTATTACGTTTTTGGATGAAAATTGACTTTATGAGGAAATGTGGATGATAGATGTTGTGGTATTTCAAAACATATCCATCTTGAAGAAGATGCGGATGTTACGTTTGAAGATTCGATCTGTTTGGGGATTGAGTAGGTGAGAACCCGCTTTTGAAGGAGAAGAAAGAAATCCTGTATTCCTCCGATGCACTATCGACCAAGTCTTGGGCCTAGATATTGTCGAGAAGGTAGAATTTGAGAGGCTCGTTGTTGGAGATCTCATATCTGAGACTGCGAGGAGAATGCAGGGAGGCGATCCGTTGGGGATTACGTATGTAGATCTGCTGAGGAAATTAGGGCGCTCTCTTGGGGATTGAGTGTAGATCTCTGGAGAGCATTTGATAGTTCTTAGGAGACCGGGTTGGAAGAGTCGGGAACCGTTGTAATCTACATTTGGGGAATGAAGATGTAGGTTCCTCCGATGCACTATCGACCAAGTTTGGGTCTGGATACTCTTTGTTGGAGAAAGGGAAAGGCGAGAGATATCCGCTGAGGATAAATACTTTATTTGGGGTGAGGTGTTCTTGGAGGCTGATGTCTTTACTTAGTTGAGTGGAATTGCTGCTCATGGATTCCCTTTGCTACTTTGGGGAGTTGTGTTGTGAGTGATACCTTTCTAGGGATCATGCTCGTGGGGAATGTTTTGGTGACTTTCGTCGTCGTCCCAATTCTGGAGCACTGAGTAAGTACTTTTGTATGTTCACTTTTCGTATGTTTGCGATTAGATTTTATTGTCAAATGCATATATAGTCATTCAAAGCAAGCGTTGGACTTATTGCAACGACAACAACAAAATTGTAAAGAATTTGCGTTTATTTGAAATGTGGCCTATGGCCAAGTAGTTTAATACACGGTAAAAGCCATCGGAAACAATCTCGTTAAGTTCCAACTATGCTGGTGCTCATATATTTCAACTATCTCATCTCCTTGCTCGTTAGAAAGTGAGTAGATGATCTTCGCCATTTGAATCTTGAATCTTGATAGTAGTCTAAGCGGTGATCTGGAAGAGACATAGTTATGCGCTTAAATCCTAACTTTTGCCTGACCGCCCTTTCGGGTTTGATTCTAGGATACCCTTTTTGCCCAAACCGCCTTTTCGGGTTTTGACTTGCCGGTTATACGTCTTTTGTATATATCCTTAACTTTTGCCGAACCTTTTTGGTTGCCGAGGGATGCCTATTTTGCCTAGGTCGGTCGACCTAGCGGTCTATTCATGCGTAGTATTTTTGACTATGTCTGCGTTCACGAGGTGTGGGAAGTCTTCACCATCCATGGTGCTAAGTATCATAGCTCCGCCGGAAAATCATCTTGACTACAAATGGTCCCTCATGGGTGGGAGTCCATTTGCCTGGGATCACCTTGTGGAAGAATGCGCTTGACTACTAGATCGCCGACTTGGTAGACTCGGTTTGACCTTCTTGTTAGATGCTACGATCATTCGTTTAAAACGTCTTCATCCATGGCGGATGGATGCGTCGTTCTCATCAATCAAGTTAATCTGGTCAGAACAGTGGACCCAATCGTCTTCGCCTAACTCGCCTCTGGAGGACTACGGTTGAGGGTATCACGAACCTCGATGGGAGGCGGCTTACCCCATACCAGAGAGGGTTGCCCTGTTGATGTTCATGTTGTGGTGCGATAACCATGAAAACAAATGGTAACATCTCATGCCAATCCTTGTAAGTCATTGTCATTTTGTATAATCTTCTTAATGTTCTTGTTGGCGGCTTCCAGCCATTCATCTTACGATGAGGAGAAGAGTTGTGATGCTTGATCTTGAAGCTGCGTGCGAGTTCGGTGAGCATCTTATTGTTGAGATTAGAGCCATTATCGTGATAATCCTTTCGGGAGTGCCATACCGACGAGATAAGGTTATGCTTGATGAGCGAGCTACAACATTCTTGGTAACAGATCTGACGAGGTGCTTCTACCCTTGGTAAAGTAGTCAATTGCCACAAGGATGAAGCGATGTCCATTGGAAGCGTGGGCAATCTCCCGATCATGTCAATGCCCACATTGCAAAGGCCAAGGAGAAGTTAAAACGTTAGAGTCTTCGGAGTGCATTGTATTTTATCGGCATATATCGGCATTTGTGACAAGATCGGCGTAGCGGTGACAATCGGCTTCCATGGTGGACCAATAGTAACTTTGTTCTCAAAATCTTTTTAGCCATGGTATGTCCTTTGGAATGGGTACCAAATGCCTTCGTGTAACTCTTCCATGATCGCGGCATTTTTCGATCTACCCAGTAAGCACAAGTCGTGGTTGCGCTTGTATAAGATGCCGTTCTTTGAGGAAGAATTTGGAGCGAATCTTCTCATGAACGTCTTATCATTGTGAGATGCCCCTGAGGATATTCTGAGCGAAGATACCTCTTCCGTCATAGTACCAAGGTTTCTCTTACGTGTCAAGCTCATAACAATCTGTTGGTTCGTCAACTTCTCAATGATGATGCGGGAGCCTCGTTGTCCCATCTAACCTTGAACATAGGCGACATAGTAGCCAATCGTCGCCAACGATTCTCTTCTCGTGGATTATGATCAAAAGTAATCTCTTGAGTGGGGATCAAACTCAGTGCATATGCTCTCGATCTGGAATGAGATTGGATGCTTCGTATCCCACTCGCCTTTCGTGATCACTAAAGGCGAGTCTCCATACACTTGTAGAACTTGATTCTTAAGTCAATAGCGACTTTAAGACCCATGATGCAGCCTTATACTCGGCCATGTTGTTAGTGCAAGCGAAACATAATCTGGCGGTGAGGCGTGTGCCGCTGCGAGGATGTAATGATGGCGCCAATGCCATTGCCAAGTGAGTTTGAGGCTCCATCAAAGACCATGGTCCATCGGGATCCTTGTTCGAGGTCCTTCGATCGGGCACGGTTCTTCACAATCGCTAGTAGAACATCTTCGTAAAATTGAACGCATAGGCCGATAGTCATCTACGACGATGAGCCAGTGATCGGCTACTACACTTCCTTTGATTGCTTTCGAAGTCTCTTGGATGTCATACTCGGTCAAGATCATCGCCATCTTGCTATTCTTTCGGAGAGCTGGTTTCTCAAATATGTATTTTATTGGATCCATCTTGAAATCAACAAGGTAGTGTGAGTCAACATATCTTGTCTTAGTCGTGACAGCATTAAAAGCGTTGCAAGTTTTCTCAATTGTGAGTATCTTGTTTCACGATCGGTAAACTTTGCTAAGGTAGTATATTGCATGCTCTTTTCGACCGAGACTCGTCATGTTGCCACACACACCCATTGAATTCTCTAACATCACAAGTACATGATGAGAGGTCTTCCGGGCGGCATCGGGATAGGAGGATTAGAAGGTACTCCTTGATTTTGTCAAAAGCGATCGCAGCGATGGTTCCATTCTACCACTTGATCTTTCTTAAGTAACTTGAAGATTGGCTCACAGTAGCGATTAGATGTGCAATGAATCTGGCAATGTAGTTTAATCGGCCCAAGAAACCTCTGACTTCCTTCTCGGTGCGGGGAGCGGCATCTCTTGAATAGCTTTAACCTTGGCGGGATCAACTTCAATACCTTTTCCACTAACAACAAACCCTAGAGTTTTCGGATCGACTCAAAGGTGCACTTGTTGGATTGAGTCTCAATCGTACTTCTTTCAACTGTCAAATAGTTTACGCAAATGATCGAGATGTTCTTCTTGACTGTGATCGAGCTATCATGTCGTCGGCGTGAGACCTTTATCTCGTGATGAATCATGTCATGAAATAATGTCACCATAGCGGCGATAAGTGGCGCGTTCTTCGATCCGAGCGGCATAACCTTGTAACGGTGCCCCAGTATTAACAAAGTAGTCTTCTCCATGTCTTGAGGAGCCATTTTGATCGATTGTAACGGAGAAACCATCCATAAGGAAAACCTTATGCTGGCGGTGTTGTCAGCAAAACATCAATATGAGGAAGTGGAAATCATCTTTCGGACTTGCTTTGTTCGGATCTACGTAATCCACACACATTCGTACTTTACCATCCTTCTTGAACAAGCACCATTAGCAACCTTTGTGGATAAATGTGACTAAGAAACACGCATTGAGCGCTTCCTTGACTTTGATTTTCTCGACATCTCGGGGACGCGTCACGACGAACTTTACATTTCCTTTGGGAGAAAACCTTCTTTTGTCGCAATCGTGGTGCCACAATATCAATGTCCAAACCTGGCATGTCTTCGTGTGACCAAGCAAAAACCTCAATGTAGTCTCGTAGCATCGAACCAACCTTTCTTTAACAATGTTCTCAAGATCCGCTCCTATCTTGATCTCTTTTCTATCTTCGTCGTTACAAATTCACAACCTCAACTTGCTCTTAGGTGTGGTCTATAACTCGCTCTTCTTCTTTGTGTGATCGGCAAGTTCTCCGGCACTTCACAATCTTCCTCACTTTCATCTTCGACTTGGTAGATCGGATTATCGAAGTCATATTTAGCAATAGCATAGGCATTATTAAGGATTCGGAGTGATTACGCGTGTATCCGTGGGTGTGTGTAAGAAACACATAGCTTTTGAAGGGGTGATAAAGTAAAGAAAGAAAACAAACAATTGAATGCAAAAGTCCAATGATTTATTGAATGAAAATATGACAACAGATAATAACCCTATGACGAGCCATGATGCCCGGGCAAGGCACTAGGCTTTCAAGTTTATTGTTCAAAACATAAAGAAATATGAAAAGCAAAACAAAACAAAGCAAATTACTCACGGCTAAAGGAGATTGGTATGGCGTCTTGATCTTCAATTCTTGAGCCCATGATGGAGTTGGGAAGATCCACTTGCGATGTCGAAGTCGTTGTCGTCGTCTTCTATAGCATGGATTCCACTCACAGCTATCTGGAAAGGAAGTTGGCAACACGTTCGCGGCGTATCATCTTCGACTCTTGATGGTGAAGCCTAAACCGGTCTTGTCAAATTTGAAAGGAAGATCGGGGAGCTTCCCAAATATACTACTACCTTCTTCAGCGGCAGCTTGAGCATCTTTCAGTGAGGCCATCCTAGGTGGAACTTCGTAACCGGGGTGACAGGGAGTCAGCAGGCATGACTGGGATTGTTTCAAAAGCTTGAGTCTCGAAGAATTCACCCTCTCAAGGTATCGGAATGATTATAGATGGTGACCATATACTCTTCTTCACCATATATTGTAACAACTTTCCCTTTCACCGGGTACTTGGTTTCGATGTAAGGTAGAAACTGTGTCAAGGGCGTCCAAGTAGGCAAGAATAAGGTGGACGGATGTCCATGACAAAGAAAGTAGTCAAAAGTGCGGGAACCGACTTTAGCAGTGATGAGCTCTCCAATCTTGTTAGCTTAGAACCATCAGCTCTCACAATAATGTCATTTGGTCTCGAGAACCAACCCTTGACATCAAGTCGATCAGCGATCTTGAAGGATATTGGGCAGAACCGGTATCCATCAAAACATGAGACAATGTAGTGCCCTTGCATTCAACGAGAGATGTGCAAGGCTTTGTTGTGTTCTTTCCGGTGAGTCAAATCGACATCGAGAAGCCTAGGCGTTGTTGGCAGGGGCTAGCAATACAAACTTCAAATTGGTCGAGTGGTAGTGTCTTGCGGCACATGAGCATTCTTGAAACTTCACCAAGCGTTAGCATGAGCCTCGAGCACAGAAGCGAGCAAGCATGGAGATCGGGACGAGTTTGTCCCAACTGTTCCACACATTGTAGTCACTCTTCTTGATAATCTTAATTTCCTCCATTTCTTGTTTGGAGGTGTCTTGATAACTTCCTTTGGTACTACGGTTGGCGAGGATGAGTCCTTTGGTTCTTTCCTCTAGCTGGGGAATGGGTTGAATAAATGGAATCGAGCTGGAGTCGTAGTGTCTTTGGAGGAGAGATATCTGGAGAGAATACTCTTCGATTCTGGTCACCTTACTAGATCGGTGATGTTGTCAATGTCGAGGAATGGTAGCTTCAATTGTAAGATCTTCAATGGTCAAAGGTCTTGCTTGACCCATGATAGTAAACCTCGACTCCATAATTCCAAGGATAGCTTTGTCGAGGAATAGGGAACTGGTCTTGGGAAGTGATAATGAGAGGTGCCACTCTAGGCACAGGATCGGAGAGGAAATCCTTATGGTATTAACATCGACAATCTTGGGAAATCGTCACCCCATCCGGTCACCTTAACATCTTCAATAGGAATCTTGTAGCTCGAGACGGTGTACTTCACCATGTAATCATACTTTCCACTTGGCTGCCCCAAGGTATCCCACAGATATGCAGTTTCGTTTGCATTGTCGATCTTCAACTTAGACATTTCTTCACACGGCTTACGCACGGTGGTTTGAAATAGTATCTCACGGTTATCCATCATGCCTTCGAACATCTTCTCAACCAAGCACAACCATCGGTGCGGATGGGCACCAACGACAATTCTCTGGCATCTGGGGTTGACACGCTTGCAAATTCTTCTTACGGTCATCGGAGGAATGGTCAAGTCATCTATGTTGAAAACATAAGTATGTCACCAATGACATTGGAACTCTTGTCATGATTAGGCATAGGCGCGTTGATCACATTCGGTCTCGGCGGAGGATCGAACTCACTTAGCTTCAATCATATCTTGAATCTTGTTCTTGAGCCCAACAATCATCGATGCTATGTCCGGGCTATTGGAATGGTAAGCACACTTAGCATTAGGATTGTATCGGAGAGGAGTGTTGACATTCGAGGAGGATCCCTCAAGCAAATCAGCTACGCTTTCAACATGTGTTGCAAGGCTTGCGACAAAGGCATGTTGATCTTAAATGGCTTCTGTGGCGCGTTACAGCTACGCGTTGTCTGAGGGTTGTCTTGATGTAGGATTGGAGATCCTAGCAGTTGATTGCCCGGTCGGTCTTGGCTCGGCTTCGACCATACAGCATTAGCTTCTTTCTTACCACCAAAGATCTCTTGATTTGAAGATGTCTCTCTGAATCTTCCACTCTTGATACCGACTTCAATACGCTCGCTTGTCAATATATCAGCTCGGTGAATCCGGTGAAGAGTTTCAATCAGATGATTGAAGAATGGGCTGTCGGTGTTCCCATGAACATATCAACCAACTCCTATTGGACAAGGGTGGTTGAACTCTTACGCTAATCTCTCCATTTACAGCATACTCCTTGAACTTCTCATCGACCCGACATGCTTTGTAGTTGCATGCAGTGGGTGTCAATTGACATTGTACTCATCATGCGCGTAGAAAGCATCACCAAGTCACTCCAAGTACGGATACGGTCATTCTCTAGCTGATAGTACCATTCCAACTGGGTTCCGGACAAACTCTCTTGAAAATAGTGCATCCACAACTTTCTGTCCTCGGTGTGGGGATTGATCTTGGACATAGGACTTCAAATGCGACTTGGGCAAGACATGCCATCATACTTAGCAAAAGTAGGAACTTTGAACTTGGGAGGAATCACAACAGCAGGGACAAGACTCAGATCATCAAAATTCAGCCCGGACATCTTCAGGTTTTCCACAGCATTCAGACGGTCTTCAAGTTGCTTGTACTTGTCATCCTCATCAGAGTATTGGCCATCATCATAGTTCTTCTCAAGTTCGGTGTTGCCTACCATTACCCTTGTTACTCATCTTGACACTTCCTTGAGAGCTCTATCAACTGACCCTCTAGGACCACCTTTAGGCGTCCCGCCCATGTTGAGAGACCAACAACCTTCTTCTTTCATTGATGAGCTTCTTCGGATCTTCTTGGCCTTGGACCAAGTAGTAACATCTGTGAGCATTGAGCTTGAAGATCTTTGTGAGCTGTTCAAGAGCCATTTACGCTAAAATAAATAGCGAGCAGCAAATGAAAACCAATCTTCAATGTACATGATGCAATGTTATGCTATGTACGATGTTTATCACGAATGCAATGCAATGTTTTCAAGGACCTTAAGATTTAAATTTGTTAAACAAGCAATGAACAAACATTTATTAGTACTCTTTTATTATTCTTTTTTTTTTTAAGTACAAAGGATAGTTCAAAACAATAAAAAGAAACATAAACATCCTAAAGCTCTAAGTCTCCCATGGGCGCTTCCTCTTGGTGCGATGTGGCGTTGATGTTTCTCCTCGTGAGTAGCTTGGTCAACTCTAACACTTTCTTCTCGCTTGCATAACACGAGCTTCAAAGGTATCCCTCTCTTCTTTTAGTTGAATCAGGATCTCTTCAAGTCTTCAAAATCAGTAGGCATGTCGGGATGGAGAACGGTATAGGGTCGTCACCTATAGCAGGGTTCCATAATTCTTGGTAGCAGTGAATGGCATCATGAGGTTTGAGCTCGAGCTCGCACATTTGAGGTAAGGTTCCCAAGGAATGGAGTTCGTGCCCCAAAGTCTTGGTATCAGTCTTCTTTACCATGCCCCAAGTGTATGAACCTTAAATGGTAATTCGGAGATCGTGTTGTAGTCGAACACAATGTCTTGGAGAAGCATATCATGCGGACCATCTCTTGAGCAAAACCAAAGACGTAGAGCTAAAGAAGGGTTGTAAGTAATACCTCCCCTTATACCAAGGGTACATTAGAAATTCTCCAAGCTCAATGAATGTGAAGTCCTTTTGAGAGAAAAGACTCCAGCGGATATCGAATGAGAGAGTGACATTAGTCTTTGAGACCATCTCAACCTTTGTTATTCTTCAAAGCGGAGGAGGTGCGAAATAAACCACCTAAGTAACGGTATGCAACACATGAGAGTTCCTTGTCTCTTAGTATGCAGTGTGGAGAATGTAGGAATATCTCCAAGTAAAGTAGGCACGGATTAGGGTGAAACAACTTGATGGCGTTGACATCTATGAATTGAGTTAGGAAATAGAACCAAACCATAAATTAGCAAGGCCACGATGTCTTCAAATGCATGGAAACTCATTTGAGGAATTCTCGGGCTTTCTTAATTAAAACTTGGAAAGTAAACCCTTAACTCCACTTCTAGTTTCCCAATTGGCTGTCGGCTTAAGATGTAAGGCGGATGCAATGTCTTCGTACTTAGGGACCTTTCTCTAGACCGGTGAATGGCATTTGGTCAAGAATAGGTATCCCGTAGCTGAGAACTCTTCCAAGGTAGGAACCAAGCGATAATCACAGAATGTAAAGCAATGGTGTTTGGATCGAAGCCGGAATAGGACATGCATCATATCTTCTTCAAAACCGGAATAACCAAGTCAAGTAGATAACCATGTCTTTTGATGAACTGAGCATGGTCGAAATTTCGAAACCAATTCTTTGAGTGAGGTATACCTGAAGTTGATTCGGATAGTCTTTCTAGAAGCCATAATCCCTACAAAAGCAGAGCAAAGATAAATCCCTAGGTCCTTGAAATAGTTAGAAATGATATGCAATGCAAATGATGTCATGATGTCATGTTTGGAACACACAAACAATTCACACAATGAGCCTAGGGTTAAGGCTTGCATGAGGTATAGGTGACCCTACCAAAAGTTTGAGTTGGTTCATCCTGTCCTAATAGTAACGGGTTCTAGGAATCTCATATCATTGATCTTTCTCGTAGGCGTTTATTTCAATACGACTACGCAAGTGGTCGATCGAAAATATCCCAAAAGTTTGATCTCAATGAAGTAGCGGTATCAACCAACCTCGGTCTACACCAAAGCCGGCCATCTCACTACCTTCTAATGGCCAAGATGGGTCAATTAAGGTTCTAAAAGTTTAGTTAGTGCTTGACACACGCAGAAGCCAAATACTATCCTCAACTTGAAATGAAGTATCAGGACATCCAAAGTGTCACACTAACGTAGCCATCATGTTGACCGTTTGATATACGTCTAACGGTCGCGACGATTTATTGCTACTTACCTAAAACCGGATCCGGGCATAGGATCCCCAACAATATAATACCCAAGCAACCCTTAAAGACAAAGCAAGCAATTCAAACAGAAGCAATAAAGTGATCTAAAATCCTAAGGCATTCTCTCTTTTAGGGTTTCCCAGTCGCCGATTAACAGGTGAACTGACTTTTAGTGTTTTTGTATCGCAAATGTCGGATAGCAAAAGTCGCCACCGACATTTTTATCCAATAAGGGAAGGTAAAGTACAGAAAAGACCTTCGTTTAGATTGAGTAAGGGAGAAGGTTATGAAAAGGGAGATTAGCACCCCTTTCCATCCGTAGATTTATTCACAGGCTCTTAGTTGCTCTAGATCACTTTTAAAATTGCTTTCGTGTGTTTGACAAAATGTTTTGAAAAGCATTTCGCTTTGACTTTGTAATGATTCATGTAGAGATGTATACAAAGTGTTTGGAAATGTTTTGAAAAGTTTGAACTTTGAAAAAGAGTGTGTGGTGTGAGTTGGTTTAGAGCAAGCAACTAAAAGTCTTATTACCTACTCAGAATTGGTCGTTTTCGTGTATTGTTACGTTCCTTTAGAATAGCGCTAACCATACCATTAGTTAGTAGGTAGCTCCATTTGTTGGATGTAAGCGGGACATTCGAAGGGACATCGGATGATCATTGAAGGCAACAGGAAGTATCCTAGCACATTCGAAGGACTATCATCATTTTTCGTAGGCGACAATCGAGGGTCAAGATCATGTATTCGTAGGCGACATCGTGGGTCTATGATCTTTGTATCGAAGGGACTATGATGATATGTTTGTAGGCAACAATGCTAGGATACCTCTACGTTCGAGGGACATGACCATTTTGAATTCGTAAGCAACGAGAGAATTACCTAAGGGGTGCATGTGAAAAGAAGTGTGTTGATTTCGAATATTTATCTTGCAAATTAGTGGGCTAAGTCCATTATTATCTTGCCATACACGCCTAGTTACTAGCAATTGATAGGGTGCGGAAAGTAAAATGCGGAATGTAAAGATGCGGAAAGGTAAATCCTACGCTATTACAAGGCTTTGGGGCAGATACATAATTTAAAATGCGGAAAATAAAGACCTAATTTAAACTATTACATCCCATATCAGTTACATTATTGAAAAAATAAAATGATAAAGCAAGAATAAATCGAATCGGATCAACACAACAAAACGAGCGGAAAATCGAGATGAATAGATAAAAGAGAGAGAAAAATGTTAGAAAAATGCAAATTTTATATGAGAAAATAATATTATGTTGGAAATAATATAAATATGCTAAAATAAATTTTGGGATTTTTGGATGCAATTTAATAATTAAAACTAATTAAAAGTGATTTAAATGCAAAAATGAATAAAAATAAATATGCATGCAAAAATTGTATTTTTAATTTATTAAATTAAATAAAGATTTTCAGAAAACAAATGCAAAAGAAAAATAATTTTGAGTTTTTAATGCATAAATAAAATATGAAATTAATTAAAACAATGCAAAATATTAAATAATGGAAAATATGAAAATAGTTGAAAAGTTGAAAGTTTGAGAAAAAGAAACCAAAACCGGTCCTGGCATGGTTCGAACTGGTATCCTTTGGGAGCATCTTAACGACTAAGCGCCTTAACCACTAGCCACGTTGCATTTGATGTTTTGAATTCAAAATCAAATCAATATGAAGAGTAAGCGTGTCAGCGATTTGAATTCAAACCAGATCAACCGTGTGGACCCCATATTGTAACGAGTGGCGATAAGCGAGCCAAACTTCCACGCGTGCGATCCAACTTTCAACGCGGGTCACGCCGGAGCTAGAACTCGGTCATCTTCTCCGTTGCCCTTCACCTAAAAACACCAAAATGCATCATTCAAAGTGAAACAAAAACCCAGATCGACTAATTCGATCCTTGCGAAACACGATGGTGCAATCCTTTGTCTGAAAGCGGCCGGAACTGCGTGTTTGAAACTCACGATTCTAAAACCCTAACAATGGCATGCTTGGATTTCTCATGGAAATTTTGTAATCGTCAAACATAATCTAATGAATACCCTGGCCACAAACAAACACATGAAAACGATTAATAATGCATGGAATTTCAAAATCGAATTTGCAAAAAGTAGCAAACGGTGAGGGTTCAAGCACGCGATCTGGGCAGTTCTGGGCACGAGTAAAAGGTGCTGATTCTTGGGAACCTCCGAGCACGATGGAATGGTCAAATTGGCATGAAACTTGCTGGAAATTCAAACACGATTTTCAAAAGTTTGAGAAATATTTTGGCAAAATAAGGGTTAGTGCAAGGGCTAGGGTTTCGTCCTTGTGGCTTGCTGCATTGCTTGGTATTTATAGAGAGGATTTGGAGAGAAAAATCAAGCAAAAAAGATTGATTCTTGATTGTGCAATATTTTCCATTTAAAACAAATCAAATTTCCTTAAAACGATTTTTTCTTTCCATATGCATGCTATCACGAATTTGGTAAGGATTATGGGCTTTCTTGGACTTCAAGGAAAATATAAATCCAACTCTTTTGAAAAAATACTTAATTTTCATATTTTATATAATTTATTTTTGAATTAAATGTTATAAAATTCAAAGATAAATCATAAAAATAGAAAATCACCATGGCCAAGCATTTATGGGTCAAGAATAATGACATGAACAAGTTTGGATCAAAAGATTTTAGGCCCATTTGGAAAATTTTGCATTTTGACCAAAATGTCCTTCTGTGCAATTGTCCAAAATTGCCCAACTTCTGAATAGTGTATCTTGCTCAATTTTCCACATTTTTGAGTGTTCTTGGACTTTTTGGAAAGCTCTAAGAGTCCTCTAACCAACCGTTTTGGTCTCATCTAAATTGGAGTTTTCATGCTCAATATATCTTCAAAACAAAAAGTTGACTTTTTGTTGACTTTTAAAAATGACCTGTAATGTTTTGAGCTATACCTCTCAAATGAAGCATTTTTTGGACATTCTTGTGAGACATGAAGTTGTAGAGAATTGAATTTCCTTCAAAACAAGAGGTGGTGGAAAAATTTCTGAGAAAGTATGAGAAAGTTATGATCAGTCAAAGTTCAGTTGACTTTTCACCTAGAAACCTTAATTTAGAAAGTTTGACTTTTGAGCAAATCTTGAGTTTTCTTGATGAATCATGATCAAACCTTGATCAAATGATGAATGTAACTTCAAAATGAGGATGTTGACCAAAAATTATGAAGTTTGACTGTATGTTGACCACAGTTGACTTTTTGTCCAATACAACTGATTTTCAACCATTTGAGCAATTGTCTGAGGAAACTTGATCTATGAAGCTTGAAACTTGACATGGAGAATCTTTGAAGCATATGAGAAGGCATGAAGACCATTGGAGATGTTGGAAGTCCATCTTGAACTGAGAGATACCAAACCCTAGTTTGGGTTGATTGTCTAGGAGAGAGTTTGTCTGATCAACTCTTGAGGAATCCTTGAGTATAGATGTATGAAATCTCTTGAGTAGATGGAGGGAAAATTTTGGGGTATGACACTATGATGCATGCGAACATATGACAATGTATATGAATGATATGTGCACATGTTATGACTTTTATGAATAATCTATGAATGTGGATGTTGTGGTATTTCAAAACATATCCATCTTGAAGAAGATGTGAATGCCCTGCTGGAGATTTCTAATTTCTGCTTGGGGATGGAGTTGATGAAAGCCCTGATTTGAAGGAGAAGGAAATGTCTTTGATTCCTTCGATGCACTATCTGACCAAGTTTCGAGCCTAAATATCAATGCTGCTGGGAATAATAAAAACCGAGAGATACTCCGCTGGGGATCTTGTACGTAGATCTTGCTGAGGACAGTAGAAGCTGGGAGACACTCCGCTGGGGATCTTGTGCGTCGATCTTGCTGGGGAGTATCTGGATACTGTCTGGAGTCGAGGTCCGAAAATTCCTTTGAGGTAATGAATCTGAAGTTTGTTGAAACCTCTGGCTGGAGAATAAGAGATGTAGGTTTCCTCCGATGTACTATCTGACCAACTTTCGAGTCGGGACACTGCTGCTGTCGGGGAACGATGATCGCTGAGAGATATTATGCTGGGGATAAATACCTCTCGTTAGATAAGGCTTGACGACTCTGCGGGGGATTTTACTCTAGTGAAAGTAACCCTGCGGGGAATGTATTGGTGACTTTAGTTGTCATCTCAATTCCTTAGAACCTGTAGTAGTTACCTTTGTATGTTCGCTTTTTGCATGTTTGTGAACAGATGTTTATTGTCAAATGCATATAATCATTCAAAGCAAACATTGGACTTTATGCCAAAAACAACGATAATGAATACTGTAAAAAGAAAGAATCCTCATTAATTTTGAAAGGTGGCATATGGCCAAGCAGGTTGTATACAATGAAAGTAAAAGCTATGCGGAAATAATCTCGTCGAGTTTCAACTATGCTAGTACCCATATATTTGGACTATCTCATCTCCTTGCTGTCAGTAGAAAGTGAGCGGATTGATTTTCGCCGTTTGAACCTTGAATGTTGATAGTAGTCTATAGTCTATAGGTAATCTGGGCGAGACATAGTCATACACTTAAATCCCTAACTTTTGCCTAGACCGCTTTTCGATTTCTTAGGGATACCCTTTTTGCCCAGCGCCTTTGCGGGTTTTCGACTTCCTGAGTGTACATGTTTTGTATATATCCTTAACTTTTGCCCGAACCTTTTGGTTCGCCAGGATGCCCTTATTTTGCCTAGGACGGTCGACCTAGCGGGTCTTGTTTATGCGTAGTATTTTTTGACTATATCTGCGTTCATAGGGTGTGGGAAGTATTCGCCATCCATGGTGCTAAGTATCATAGCTCTGCCTGAAAAATACTGTTTTGACTATAAACGGTTCCTCGTAGGTGGGAGTCCATTTGCCCCTGGGATCACCTTGTGGAAGGATGATGCGCTTGACTACTAGATCACCGACCTGGTGTTAGCTGAAGATTTTGATATCTTGTGATTCGAAGAAGGATCATGGAGCTCGAGATGAGATGATGTTAAAGTATTCAGGGGAACATAGTGAATGTCATAGTTTGGAAAGAATTAGTCCTTGAATGGATGTATTGAGTTCCGGATGTCGAGCGGAAATAATGGTGATATGTGTAAAACAAGCTTGATCGAGCAATAGAATTGCATCGAGGAAATGGGTTGAAATCAAAGTAGGTACATTTGAAATTCAAAGCAGCGGGATAAAGGGAGTTGAAAAGCAGCGGCAGTTGGCGTGGAAGCAAGAGAAGCGTGGTGTCTTGCATGTTCTAGCGTGGCAAGATCTTATGGGTCGAACCGTTATGGTCGAATTAGTATAAATAAGGGTCTTAATGTTAGGATTTCGTGTGTCATATCTATTGTACTAAAATTCAGGTCACATTCAAAATACCACATGGCTAGGAAGCGAATGCACGAATGATGTACGTATGATTGCACCAAAGCTTTATTATTCAACAATGTATCTTTATCCTTCCGTCTAACTTTATCTTGCATCAATGTCTTTTAAGTTTCTTTACTTTCAAAGTCATTTCATTTAAATGTTTTCTTTTCTACCATCATTGAAGTTCTTTACTTTTCCAAAACTTTTACATTAATTGTTATTTCGAGCTTTTATACATTTGTTTACATTCTGTCTTTTACGTTTAGACGTTACTTTGAAAATCTTTTACACTTTAAGAGTTTATTTGAATATTAATATATATTGCCATTTCAATTTGAATGTGCTTGTTTGTTTCGAACCAAATATACATTATTTACTTGATCATATCACTAAGTAATCGAAGCGATACTTGAACCTATACAAAACATCCAAAAGTCTCAAATATGGATCTCTATCTTAAGTTTATACCGGCGATACCCCAGGATCAATCTAGTCGATCCTGCAAGTTACAGGAGGATTGAATAACATAACGATTATAACGCTTATTCAATAGTTTGGAAGACTAGCGTTTGTTTCACGAGAAATCACTTGTGAACAAAATGGCACGATGGGACAGAGTTTGGCGTTATAAATTAAGAAAATTATAACCATAATTATTATAAAAATTCTTTTCGAGTAAACAAAGTTCATTGGTATATGAACCTTAGGAGTGGTAGAATAACTAATAGTAACCAACCTTTACCCGAGAAAAATAAAAATAGAATGTCTAATCCAAATAATCAACAAGGGGAACAAAATGCCCCACATGGGGCAGGCACTAATCGTGCATTTTTCGCTGGCGTCGGTCGATCCTTGAATGCGTCGAGTTGCATCTTCGACTAATAATATAGCCACGAATGGAACAAGTGGCATGTCAACAAACAATTCGATCTTGGGCAATACGAGAGACCACTGGTTACCACAGGGGATCCGTCCCACACGGACACAAGCCCATTTCGCCACCCTACAAACTAGACCACGGTTTCGAGGGTAATAGACCCGAAACCCTTCTTATGGGATGCCAACATCTTTTATGGCGGCTTGCAAACTTGACGTCAAATGCATCACCCCAACTAGGATGCGGATGCGGGGTTAATCAATTTCTTCTGAATAACCAGGTATGGGGGTTATAGCGCTTACCCACCTTAACCACGAGAAAACCAAATGGCTTTTAGGCAATTGATGGATGATAGTAACCATAACATGATAGGAGTATTAGCGCAAACTATGCAAAATCTTTGCCCCAATAGTTCGAGCGTGTTGTAGCGAATAGAGAAATGCGGATAATATAGGTCGAATAGCGATTTCTTTGCTCCTTGAGGCGTGAAGCGAACCGGGCTGTGTGTTGGCGAGCGCACTATCATCGAACAAGCCATTAACCCACCTATAGGCCAGTTAGAAGGTTCGACACAGGGCAAGGGCACAAAGAGGAAATGCCCGGTGATTCGAGAAGAACCACTTAAGGGAGTTGTAGAACCGTTGGTGAGATCGAAGATATGATGCTCGATGATTCGAGAGGAACCACGGAGGGTTGGGAACGGGGGCCGGAGCTCAAGAGGCCCAGTTCGAGAAGAACAACCTAGAGGAGTAGTTATGGTAGGTAGAAACCAAGATCTTCGTCGGTGGTCCATAGAATTCGAAATGATAATATCTTGGCGAAAATAACCTAACCACCATGATAGAGAGTAATGGCCCAAAAGCGGTATGTCTGAGGATTAGGAGGCCAAATTGCTTCTCCATAGCAGATTATGTGATGCATACGGACTTACCAGGGGACACAAGATCCCTAAGTTTACAAAGTTCATTTGGAGATACTAACGAATCAGCAGTTGAACACATAGCAGTATCTCACGAGCGAGGAGACATAGCCAATAATGAGAACCTTAGGATTAAGTATTTCCCGAGTTCCCTCACGAAAAATGCTTTCACTGGTTCACCACATTACCACGGATCAATAGATACACGGGCCCTTTTAGAAAGATTGTTCCATGAACAATTCTACATGGGACAATCAAGATAAGTGCGGAACTAGCTAGTGTTAAGAGGAAGTTCTTGAACCCGAGCGAATACTTGAATAGGTTCAGACTATTGAAATCAGATGTTTCCAGTGGTCCCGAACATGAATTAGTCGAAATGGTGTGTGCGACTATCGATTCGAAAGAAATTAGATACACAATACTTGAGAGATATGGCTCGGTTGGCGGATAGGGTTCGACAAGTCGAAGACTAAAGGCCGAGAGGCCGGGGCTTTCAAAGTAATAAGAAGAAAGAATTTCCTATGTCGAAAGCCGGTCGGAGGCATCCCGATTCGAGGAGGTCAGTGGACCTAGCGAGTTAAAAGCAGGCCCCTACTCTTGTAAACTGTTGGTTCCCACAAAGGGAAAGAAATTGTTGAAAATGAAAAAAGCGACAAATTCCCAAAGAAGGTGTACACCTTTGATGTGACAAAGTGTGATGAGATTTTGACACGTCAAAGATGGTCAACGGATTGTGCCATCGAATGTTAAAATACCTCCTTTAGATCAAAAGAAAGAAAGGATTTTGTAAATATCATAGTTTCTTAGGCCACAAAACCTCACGGTGTTTTCTTTTCGGGGACTTAATTCGAGAATGCAATCAAAGAAGACTAAAGTTTCTTGATAAGCCAAAGATGAAGGTGAGCGAGGATCCTCGGATATTGAGACACCAACTACTCAGAGCACTGCGAGGCATGGGAGAAATAAATATGGTGGAAGCAGACCAAGGGGTCAATACATTGAAAGATGAAAACACGAGAATGAGGTTGGGGTTCGTCGGGTCAACAATGGAGTCATGAAGACATCCACCAACCCGAGGCGACTAAGCCGGTAGTCATTGGTTTGAAGGACATCCAGAGCTCTTGGGCCGGGAGAGTCGGGGTGAGTGCAGACTCTTGAAGGTGCAGGCGCCAATTAGAAAGGTCCAAATGCAAAGCAACTTTCCCGAGAGAGATGCAGGATACTTTGGGAGAACCCGGTGGAAGATTCGACTATCGGTAAAATATTACGCCCGAGTGCAATCAATCGAAAACCATCAAACCATCAGGTTGGGGAGATGAGGATACAAAGATGGAGAGGTAGAAGGACACAAGCGAAGGAAGTTTGGGACACTGGGAGCCTAGTGGCAAGTTCGACTACGGTGAAATACTACGCGGAGGTTCGAAAATACAACTCAAACGAACCGTCAGGGTTGGGGAGATGATGAAAAGATGGAGAGGTGGATGTTAATATGGTGGACATGGAGAAACCTTGTTACGAGATGCAAGAAATGGAGAAATATCTTGAGAAGGAAAAATACAAAATGGAGGAAGGATATCTCGAGATACAGGTTTAAAAACTACCTCATGGTGTGCCACAAAACTTGAGATGATGCTTTGCCCGGATGCGGCATCATGCTGCGGAAGGATTGCTGCGAGTTCGAAAGGAGCAAAGGGCTCGAGCGGGCGTCAGCGCCAAACAATCAATTTTTAGATGCTATCCTCGACACGGAGAGTGTGTTTGAATTCTTAATACGCATGCCAAGGGGCAGCAGTGTTTGATTTGCCCAAGGTGTTCAGCAGCATATGACAAAACATGGCGGGGGCATTGAAACCATTCCTTTGGCCATCTTTGGAATCACAAGGAGATGGGTCGGAGAAGTCGGCACCTCCACGACAATCATAATCAAAAGCCGATAGTCCTTACCCCAAAGGTGCTCGAAGAGTAACATTGAGAATCCTATTTGAAGTACCAACGATAGATGGTACGTCAAAACCAATAAGGGAAAGATAATTGGAGAAACAATGGCGAAATGCGCGTCACGCCATGGTGTCAGGAGCAGTTCAACAACAAAAGAAAGAAGAGTTGAGGCTGGAAAACTATAAAGGAAGAATCCCATGTCAAGATCCCAATGGCGAAGGCAACAACGTGTTCGAAGCGAGAAGGAACTTGGGGTTGAAGAGTAGTTTCGACCCGCAAGAAAGAGATGTCAACACTAACAAACCAACGACAAGCAAGCAGCCAAAAAACCTCCAGTTAGTAGGAGACTTTTGCTGACACGAAACCAGATGAATCAAAGAATATACTCCGGGCGAGAGGAAGATGAGGATATCTGCAGATAACCGAATCGGAGAATCCTCACTCAACCTAAGCGCCGTGGTGTCTGTACTACCTTCGAGTTCGGGCAAGAAACTAAAATCGAAGAACAGGAAGAGGATGATACCATTGATATGATGAAACATAGGCCAGTTGCTATTATGTCATGGATAATGGCGCCGTCGAAGAAGCGAGAATGCATTCTTGAACACCGAGCCACAATGAAGAATCATCGAAGCCATTGTTCATTCGAGCAAGGTTAATGCCCATGGTGTGAATAAGGTCCTGGTAGATGGGGCGCGGTTAATCTAATGCCTCATTTATGTTAAAAAGCTGGGAATACAAGAAAGTGATGTCAAACCACATAACATGGTTCTATCAAATTATGAAGGAAAGTTGGTCAAACATTGGGAGTGGTGCAAGTGGAGTTAACCGTTGGTTCGAGCTGCAGGCCCCATGTTCATGTAATGTGAAGCCAAGGCCAACTACAACCTCTTTGTTAGGAAGAGAATGGATTCATGGCGTAGGGCGGTTCCTTCGTCAATGCACCAAGGTTAGTGCTATGGAGAGAAGATGGGATAGTGGAGAACATTGAGGCGGATCGAGTTACTTCATGACTCGGTCAACCTAGTCAACAAAAGAAACTATGACAAGTATCTAGCACGAATAGCCCTTGTGCTCCAAATGAGGAGATGAGAAGCCAAAGATGCCAATATTATATGACCCTTCGCCATGATGGCATGTATTGGGATAGAAAAATAATTAAAGGAGGCGAAGGACTCGAAGGTACTTGAAAGAGGAAGGGTGGGAGTTCGACCAGTGCTCATGGTAGTCCTCCTTCTTGAAGGATTTCGGCCTACATGGTGAGAACAAATGGATAGCAGCTTCAGGGCTGAAATAGGCAGTATAGTTGAAGAAAATAACATGAAAGGGCTGGTTGAAAGACTTACCTGCGAAGAAAATGAAATAGAACAAAGGCTAGATGCCATATATGATACAGAACCCATGGGCTTCGAGAAGGATCCTACAAACATAGGTGCTAAGATGTTGGCACAAGATCAACTCGAAGAGGTAAATTTGGGGATGACAACACAAAAGAATAACCTATATAAGTGCGGGCGGGTCCAGTCTCAAGCAAGAGGTGATCGAAATCCTTAAGCAAAATAAAGATTGCTTCGTGGGACTACTGACGAAATGCCTGGTTTGAAAGAGAGTTAGTAGAGCACAGACTTCCAATTAAGGATGGCAAAAGCCCATCAAGCAAACTCTTAGGAGGTTCGCCAGCGTGCTCACGAAGATTAAAGGCGAGTCGAAAGGTTGCTGCGTTGCAAGTTCATCAGAACCACAAGGTATGTCGAATGGTTAGCTAATATAGTGCCTGTTATTAAGAAAAATGGTTCCTGAGAATATGCATAGACTTTAGGGATTTAAATATGGCAACAGACCAATACTCTACTGTGTGAAATGTTAATAGACTCTGGGGTTCGAATACTTAAGCATGCTGGATGGATACGGTTATAACTTGATTTTATTCTGAAGAGGATGTTGCCAAGACAGCATTTCGTTGTCCAGGAGCCTTAGGCACCTATGAGTGGGTAGTGATGCCTTTTGGTTTGAAAAATGCTGGGGCCACTTACCAGCGAGCAATGGATTCCATTTTTCACGATTTTATTGAGACTTTTATGCGGTGTATATTGATGACATAGTCAGTCGCATCTCTTCAAAACTCATATGCACCATCTGGGCCAATCATTCGAAAGAATGAAAACATGGCAAAATGAATCCTTAAATGTGCAGGAGACTTCACTGGGCTTTGTGGTTCATAAAAGGGAATCGAAATCAACCAAAATAAGACAAAAGCTATCATGGAGACTAAAGCACCCACATCAAAAAAAGAGTTGCAGTCTCTGTGGGAAGATAAATTTTCTTAGAAGATTCATCTCGAATCTAAGTGGAAAGATTCAGGCATTCTCTCACTACTTGGCTTAAAACAAGGCCAAGCCTTGGTGGAGTCAAGTACATCGGGGCCTTCGGCAAATTAAAGATACCTCTCTCAACCTCATCTTGTCTCCACCTTCATGGGAAAGCCCATGGGCTGTACATATCTCTTACAGATTTACTATAGGTAGTATGTTAGCACAAGAAGATAGTAATGGCATCGAAAGAGCTATATACTATTTAAGTAGGGTGCTAAATGATGCAGAAACTAGATATAGTAACATAGAAAAGTTATGCCTATGTTTATACTTCTCTTGTATGAAACTTAAATATTATATAAAGCCTGTTGATGTTTATGTCTCCTCTCATTTCGATGTTATCAAACACATGTTGTCAAAACCAATTATGCATAGTAGAGTGGGTAAATGGGCTTTAGCCCTAACAGAATATTCTTTAACCTTCATGCCTTTGAGAGCTGTGAAAGGCCAAGTAATTGCTGATTTCATTGTGGATCACTCACTGGTCGAAAAGACCATTATGGGTTATGTTGGGACGCAACCTTGGAAATTATACTTTGATGGTTCGACTCACAAAGAGAGTGGTGTTCTCATAATTTCTCCTGAAGGAATTCCAACAAAATTCAAGTATAAATTGGATGGCCCTCGTTGCTCAAACAATGAAATTTGAATCGGCTTATTGTTGGACTTGAAGCTTTGTTGGAATTGGGGGCAACTAAAGTCGAAATTAAAGGTGACTCAGAGTTAGTGGTCAAACAAATAACAAAGGAATATAAATGCATAAAGGAAAATTTGATGACATACTTCGTCATAGCTAACAGATTGATCAAAAAATTCGAATACATGAATATCCAACATATACCAAGAATAGAGAATCAAGAAGCAAATGACCTAGCACAGTTGGCCTCAGGTTATAAAGTCTCTACAAAAAACTTTAAAGAGTTGATCGAAATAAGAGGTAGGGTTATGGCTACCAGACTAACACCATCAGATTTAGAAAATATTAAGTTAGGTTGTAGTGGTAAAGATAGATTCGAAGTGTTAGCCATAAACACCGTATCGAGATCTGATGGCGAGTGATTGTAAGCTAAAGGATCAACTTTAAGCGTAGATAGAAAAAGCGAAATATAGAGCATTATCATATGTCCTTATGGAAAATGAATTGTTCAAAAGACCCAGAAGGTGTATTGCTCAAATGCCTAGGAGAAAGTGAGGCGTATCTAGCATTATCAGAAGTTCATAATGGGGCATGTGGGGCACATCAAGCAGGCCACAAGATGAAGTGGTTGCTATTTCGATATGGTATGTACTGGCCTAGCATGCTCAAAGATTGCATAGACTTCGCTAAAGGATGTGAAGAATGTCAGAAACATGCAGGGATTCAACATGCTCCTGCGAGTGAGCTGCATTCGATCATTAAACCATGGCCCTTTAGAGGATGGGCGTTAGATTTAATAGGAGAAATCAATCCTGCCTCGTCTAAAGGTCAGAAGTACATCTTGGTAGGAATAGATTATTTTACTAAGTGGATCGAAGCGATACCACTAGTAGCTGCAGATCAAGAAGCTATTATTGAATTCATACAGAAACAAATAATCTATAGGTTCGGATTGCGAGCATAACTGGACCAAGGGTGTATTTCTTGATAGAAAGATGCAAGAGTTCGCTCAGGAGATGGGATTTAGACTATTGACATCAACACCATATTATGCTCAAGCAAATGGTCAGGTCGAAGCAGCCAACAAAGTAATAATTGGTTTGATCAAAAAACACATTGGTAAAAAGCCAAAGAATTGGCATAAAACTTTAGACCAAGTACTATGGGCCTGTAGAACATCTCCTAAAGAAGCTACCAATACTACACCTTTCCAACTAACATTTGGCCATGATGCAGTCTTGCATGTAGAAATTCATCTACAGTCAGTTCGAATCCAAAGACAACATGAACTCCCCTCGTCATTATATTGGGAAATGATGGTGAATGAGTTAGTTGAGTTAGATGCGAAGTCAGACTACATGCATTGGAAATCCTAATGAGGCAAAAGGAAAGAGTGGCCAGGGCATATAACAAAAGAGTAAAAGGTAAGACATTCAACGTTAATGACTTAGTATGGAAAGTCATATTGCCCATGGACAAAAAGAATAAAGCATTGGGTAAATGGTCACCTCATTGGGAAGGCCCTTTTCGAATAGCAAAAACGTTTTCGAACAATGCGTATGAAATAGAAGAGCTGGGATGATAGCGAATCCTAAAGGTAAATGGGAAGTATTTAAAAAGTATAAACCATGCTGCGGGAGATTCGAATACTAACGACGTAGTCATAATATTATAATGAAATGCCAAAATGGTAACATAATTGCCAAAATGGCATTGTTCAAGCGTTGTGAATAAACATTTAATCAAAATATAAGAGTTACAAAATAATCAAGATTCAAAATGGGGATTGTTCCTCAGCCGTTCGAAGATATTCTTGAAAGACTCAAGTCTTTGTTGGGTAGAGCGCCTGGCACCTTCGAGGATGGCAACTTCACCTTTGAGTTGCTCAGCCGCTTCTGTTTCAGCAAGGCCCTTGTTAAGAAGTTCTTCGAATCGATTCCCAAAGGTGTTGGACTCGTAGGCAATTTGTTGCTGTTGGGCCTCTTTGATCTGCTTTGAAGTTCTTGAATCTGTTTCTCCCAGGAGGAGGATGGATTGAGATCGAAGCTCATAGTCGGCTCTAGCTTGCTTAATATCGCTTGGCTCTTGCTTCTTTCGAAAGCTTGAGCATGTTCATAGCAGCATCCATTGAAGCTCTTTTCTCTTGGACTTTATTTGCGTGATTCATCTGGAGGCATCCAGTCACATTATCCAACAAAGGCGAAGTTCGAGCAGGATGGTACTAACTTCGAGGAAGCGGTAGTGAGGTCAACTTGGTTGATAATCCCTTCATGATGAAGCAGTGACTATCTTGTTTAAGCACTTGAATAGATCCACATCAAGGATTGTTTTCTAATTATGAAGAAGTACAACCCTATCATTAGAGGGCATTGCTTTAGAGGTCGAACCGCCGATCGTAGAAAGTGGAATATCCCTTTGAGCCAACTTAGCCTTCATGTACCCAATAGGGTCATTTCTTTTCAAATTGGCTAATTCTTCTTCAGCTGTTTGGGGCTGAGAAGACCCAGGAAGTTCCATACGTAATGGAGTAACATCCATTTCGAAGTCCATTTGCTCATTAGTACGAAGACCATCACCGTCATTATTGACGTTTCCATCATCTTGTCCATCATCAGTCAAATCCACCACCTCGATGTCATCATTCTGATCACCATCAGCATCAGACCCTGTCCTTTCGCTCGAACCTTCTTGAGCGTCTTCTCCTTCTTCATCCTCAGACCTTCCCTCGCTAGAATCTTCACTCTCTTGAGAGGCAGTGATTCTTTCCTCTTGAGTTGAGGTATTTGTTCACGCTCTTGAGGATTCTGGAGGGATTTTGGGTGAAAAGCCTCTGGAGGCATACATGGCGTCTTCGGGCATTGTTGCATTGGTCTCCTTGAGGAGGCGAAGTGCCTTGATCATCGGTCGTCGGAAGCTCCGGTTGGGAGTGCCATGTTAGAAGAGCCTCTGTTTTGCCTTTGGATTATTGAATCCCCATGAGGAGAAGAGTGAATCGAGGGATGCTTGGAGGAGAAGTGGTTGGGATGCGGGTTGAATCATCCTACATAGATAAAGAAAGATTAGCGATAACTAAAGTGCGAATAATCATTTTAAGAATTGATAAACTCACATGGGTTATCCGTAGATATATTCTTGTCTATATGTTCCAACATTACGTTGGAGGTCGAAGGTGGAATTTTGGATTGGTGTGAGGGGCAACATCTCTTGAATCAAGTCCGGAGGCGTCGATATCCTTTGGTACGTTTTTTCTGTTTCTTCTTCAAAGCCGTTGGAGAACTTTCTCCGACTTTGAGAGTCCTCTAATGGTGCTAGTTTTCTCTTTTTGGGTGGTTGGAGGAAGTTTACTCGTCTTAAATGGTACAAAATGCAATTTAGACTTAAGTTCTGAGAAAAATGGACCTATTTGAAATACCGGGATAATTGTTTACCTTGAATGGAGCGAGTTGTTGTGGGTGGTGTGATTTGAGTAGTTGTTGGAGTGGGTGCGGTGTTCGTTTTGTAGTTGAGATTGATTGTTGGAGTCACTTGGGCACACCATCATTTGTCTCGTGGGATTGTTGAGAACTGTTTCCTTCCTTGGTCTTGATGCGGTAGTCTTGATCTGATGGAGAAGCAATTAAAGCGAAAGTTAAAACAAAGAAAGTAATAAATATTTGGGATTTCCCAATCATTCGCACCTCATTCAGAAGAAAAGAATCGACATGGCGGAAAGGTCATAGCGAAGATGTCTGGAAATTATGAAGCCGATGTCGAGCCCATGTCACGGTCGGATGGCTTTGGTTTCTTGTGGGATTTATATTTGAGCATTTCATTTGCAATTAACCACCAAGGATAACCAAGCGAGCCAATTAGTAGGTAGTTTTGGAAATCTAGGTGGATGCATTTCGGTGCCAACCTATACCTATCTTCGGTGACAACACGAAGGAAGTTGGAACTTAGAAATTTTTCTTTAAATTTTCCCTCAAGGTTTGAGCAGCTCGATATCTGAGTGGTTTGCGGTGGGATCATAAGTAGTTTCGAGTAAGTCGAAAAGCTTTAATCTCTTGGCGTGGGTCAACATACCTTTCTTTTTATGTACACGCCATGGCCAGTCGGTTTAGCTTGAATGGTAAGAGTGTCAAACATATAAGATTGATAGAATTTAATCCACAATCTAGAAAACTCTTTGAAGATAAGGGTTTGAAGGGATTAAGTTGAATTGGGCGAACTCTTGATATTGTTCTTGTTGAAGCTTGGCATCTCGGCTTTAAAAGTTCGACCAGGTAATGGCGCTTTGAGTTTGGAACAAGGGTTCATGTATTAATTGACAGACCAAATTGTCTCGAAGCGAAGTTAGGTTGATAGGCAAATAAGAGGATCGGTTCTTGGTGGGAGTAATTCTTGAGGAGATTAGTCTTGGTAATAAAAGGCCTTCCAGATATCTTGGATTTCCTTGCATTTAGCCCTCCAGAGAGACATAGTGAACCATGATGGTCCATGAGTCCTCGAAGCAAAAGGCGCCATAGTTTCGTTAAATTCATGTTGTTTGGAGAAGCATAATGTACTTTGAAAATGAAACACGGAAATCGGCCTTGTCATCACTAGAGTCAGTCTCCTCGACCTCGTGCCCTCAACGTTTCGATCAACTATCTACGGATCTTGCTCATTAATAGTACCTGCGGTTGGAGGCAAGTTTAGCATGCTGGAGCAACAGAAGGGACCGCTAACAAGATGTTCTTGGAGGAATGAGATTTCAAGCTCGAAACAGCTGATCTCAGGCTCTCGTAAAGGTCAACTAGCAGGAGTTCACTTAAGTTAATCCTCCTGTTCTCATGCAAATCTCTTGCTAGAGGAATGAACCTACTAGCTACTAAGTGACTGCTGCGAAAGCGTATCTTGATAGCCAAAGAGTAAGAAGGCAATGTGCTCAACATCGGAGACACTATCACCTTCTGTATGGTAATGACTAATGAATTTGGAGAAGCTGGCTAGTTTGATATCGAAATCAATAATACTTGAATGTTCCTCAGCATCAGGAACATATGTTTCCCCTACTGGTGTTAGTCCAGTGATGGCAGTTATGTCGAAGAGTGTGGGTGTGATCATCCCTCAGGGAGGTGGAAGGTATTATAAGTGCTATCCAGTAAGGGATGCGAATATGAGGATGACTGTATGTGAGCTTGGTTTGGATAATTTGAAATTATAGATACCTAATTCCTCCCAGCGATGTGACTTCTTAACTTCCACTTTGGCGAACCGGTTACGATATGCTACATCGGATTGGACAGGATCGAAATGGTTTAAAGTTGTTTTTAACATAGTCCAGAATGAAAGGATCTTTTGGGGTAGTCATAGGAGTTTCTCGTCCTTTGAACAACAGGATCATTGACATTAGGTTCCTACCCTAGGGGTTTCCATTGTATTGAATAAAGGTTTGAAATCGTAACAAGCAGGAAATATGGGTGTATCCTTAAGAATCTCAAAAACCGTAAGAGGACCCATTAGGGCAAATCTCTTTCGAGAAGCGTTAGTAGGGATTAATACAGTATAAGAGCTCTTGCTCTTTGGAGATTCCACAGGGTATAAGTACAGATTGACCTTGGTGAGTGCCAACCTTGCTTTCCAAAATTGTTCGGTGTTCTTATTCTTCTTCTTAGAAATCTTTTTACGGGATGTTGATGAAGACATTGTTGGGGTTTTGATTAAAGAGATTAGGGTTCTTCTACGAGAAAGAGAGGAAAAGAAGATTGAGTGTGGAAAAAGTGAAAAGACTAAAGTTTGTTTGGTTTTATAGTGAGGAAGTGGAAACACTCATCAACTAATGCCAAATTACGTGGGAGGCGTGGGTTGGATACGGTGAGGTGGCGTGAAGTTAGTATTGGTAATAAGCATGATTAAGGGTGATCATTGCTTTTAATCACCATACCGTAGTTCTTGTGTAAGCGGTTGGAAACCGGGGTCATCGTGATTGACATGATGGAAATCTTGTACAGGGTCATAATTACTCAGGGTCACATCAAAATCTTGTGGATATATTTAAAATAAGTATTTCTTAAAAAGGGATTCGAAATACATATTTTAAAGGGGCATTTTGTTAGCTGAAGATTTTGATATCTTGTGATTCGAAGAAGGATCATGGAGCTCGAGATGAGATGATGTTAAAGTATTCAGGGGAACATAGTGAATGTCATAGTTTGGAAAGAAAAGAATTAGCCCTTCGAATGGATGTATTGAGTTCCGGAGTGTCGAACGGAAATAATGGTGATATGTGTAAAACAAGCTTCGATCGGGCAATAGAATTGCATCAGAGGAAATGGGTTCGAAATCAAAGTGAGTGATACATTTGAAATTCAAAAGCAGCGGGATAAAGGGAGTTGAAAGCGAAGAAGCAGTTCGGCGTGGAAGCAAGAGAAGTGGTGTCTGCATGTTCTAAGCGTGGCAAGATCTTATGGGTCGAACCGTTATGGTCGAATTAGTATAAATAAGTCTTAATGTTAGGATTTCATGTGTCATATCTATTGTACTAAAATTCAGTCACATTCAAATACCACATGGCTAGGGAAGCGAATGCACGAATGATGTCGTATGATTGCACCAAAGCTTTATTATTCAACAATGTATCTTTATCCTTCAGTCTAACTTTATCTTGCATCAATGTCTTTTAAGTTTCTTTACTTTCAAAGTCATTTCATTTAAATGTTTTTTTACCATCATGAAAGTTCTTTACTTTTCCAAAACTTTTACATTAATTTGTTATTTCCCAAAGCTTTTATACATTTGTTTACATTCTGTCTTTTACGTTTGTACAGATTACTTTGAAAATCTTTTACACTTTAAGAGTTTATTTGAATATTGCTGCATTTATATACTTTCTTGCCATTTGAATTTGAATGTTCTTGTTTGTTCGAACCAAATATACATTATTTACTTGATCATATCACTAAGTAATCGAAGCGTGCTTGAACCTATACAAAACATCCAAAACAAGTCTCAAATATGGATCTCTATCTTAAGTTCATACCAACGGCCGATACCCCATAGGATCAATCTAGTCGATCCTGCAAGTTACGAGGGATTGAATAACATTGAGTTATAACGCTTATTCAATAGTTTGGAAGACTAGCGGTTGTTTCACAGAAATCACTTTGTGAACA